>CM060199.1:35389789-35989789 GCA_030562195.1 Nipponacmea schrenckii
GCATTTAAAAAAATGACATGTTCTGTGGTCAAAATGGGAAAATTTCTGGACTAGTCCTCGCGTTGTTAGTAAAGGAACTGGTGACATCTAATACCCCTTTTATGTTAAAGTGATGATTATTGTCCTCGGTGTGTATTTTGGTTTTCAATTATGGTGTCCTCAATTATACAGTAGTGAGTTCATTTGTGTGTCCTCGGATTTTATTGGGTCATTTTACTTTATACAACAACAACACCTACTGAATATTGAAACTACTCTTTTACAACAATTGCATTCGTGGTCAAGGGGGGAAGACTGGTATATTTTTCAGGGAAAGCACACGTCCTCGAATAGATAGCAATGATTCTTACGACCACAGTCGTCTGTCTTTTATCTTTTCAATTTGTGTGTCCACGGTAAGATATTATCATACACTGTCCTCACAAAATATGAACATATTATGTGTCACATGTGTCCCCCATCCTTCTGCAATAATTCATATTTCTTATATATTGAAATAAAGATAATTTCTATGCATTTTTAGCAAGCCCTCTTCTTGCACACTTGAAAAATATCAATATTACGCCTGTAGATGCTATATTTATGGTAGCCTCGGTTAGCTGGATTAAGTCAAAGTCCTCGTTATACACCATAAACAAGTGTGTGTGTGTGTGTGTGTGTGTGTGAGGGTGTGTGTGTGTGTATGGTCGCCATAGCTCAAAGACGGAGGCAGGAAGGAGATGCTCTGCATGCACAATCTTGTATATGCAAGGATGTGCACCTGAGTCTTTGTTTTGGCATTCGTTATTCATTTTGTCAAAAAAAAAAACACATTGAAGACTGCCGAGGGAAACGGCATAATTTTCTTTTATTTGCTTTGGCTATTAATAGATTTACCAACGGTTATCAAGTAAGTGAAGGCTGATGACAAATTGTTTTTGGATAACCATGTCTACAATTTAAACCAATAGAATGCCTCTCAAATATTCGGCGCTGATATTTTTAACTTTTAGGTACCGAATGTTTTTTCACTACCAACTACTCATGCATTGAATTAAAAATATTTCATGCCCACGATATTTCTTTGTTTTGCCATTCGTTGTTTGCTTTGTCCAAAATGTTGAAATCAACAATCATGCAAGCACAGTCAACAAGCCTTGCAGAACTTTTAGTAGGAACATTCTAGAGCCAATATAAGGGAGTGACCATAACTTTACTGAGAGACGACGAGACTGTGGATGTATATTCCTGGAAATGCACAGATGTGCACCTGTGTCTTTGTTTACGCATTCGTTTTACTTTGTCAAAAAACACACTGAAGACTGCCGAGTGAAACGGCATTATTTTCTTTTATTTACTTTGGCTATTTATAGATTTACCAACGGTTATCAAGTACGTTAAGGCCGATGACAAATTGTTTTTGGATAACCATGTCTACAATTTAAACCAATAGAATGCCTCTCAAATATTCGGCGCCGATATTTTTAACTTTTAAGTACTGAATGTTTTTTCACTACCAACTACTCATGAATTGAATTAAAAGAAATATCGTGGGCATGAAATATTATTCAAGTGACTGGTAAATAACCCCGGGCGAAGCCGGGAATAAGCGCTATTCTTTAATAATTATTATGGTTATAAAATTATCGACTAATTCACTTAATTAAAAAATATCTCCTTCCATATTAAAAATCGACATTAAACTTTCTATTACCTTTTCCGTTCAAAGTTTCCTTTTTGTCACATAAAAGCGTATCATTTCACCTGTATTATGTACATGGCACTTGACGTATACGTACATGTAAGGCCCGTAACCAGCTCTATATGCCAAGGGTGGGGTGGGGGGTTGGGTTGGTGTTGGGGCGACCGCATTTGTAAGGGTTGGTAACATTACTTTTAGGAAAGATGGGGGGGGGAGTAAAGGTGCAGTTTTAACGATAATAATTACGTGATACGTCTGATTTATTCAGGGATTGTCAAAAATAAAATTAATTAAGGTTGGTGTTGATTAAAGATTTAATAAACAACTGTTGTTAATATCAGAGTGTTTTATTAATAGAGAATACATTGTTTGAAAAAACTGATGAACCCCTTAACTTTGAACTAATCTGAAATAAGGAGCAAGTTTTGGGTCTTTCGTGTGTTCTGTATATCCCAAAGATTATTCTTCGATTTACCAAATTAGAATTATCAAGAATGAATCTGACACAGATCATTTCTAATATTTTTATGAAAAAAAACATTTTACCCCATACTATGAGGCAAAATGATTTCGATGAGAGGGCAAAACGGATTCCATTTTGCCCCTTATATCTGGTGGCCATTTGTGTGGTTCTAAAACCGACTCTGATGATATTGACCAAATAGGTATTTAAAAACTGGAAAAAAAAACATTTAAGAATAGTGAAAGTGAGAATACAGTTTTATTCACAAAAGAAATCAATAGAACTAACTGAACATCGAACAACCGCTTTTTGAACATAAGTCTCGGACGAAGTCGTCATCACTAATGCTTACATCACAACAAACGGAATGGTCCAATTGATGGCAGTCTGTGCTTTATATGAGTTCATCCTGTTTGCTGTCCGTCCATAATTCAAAACAATACAAACATCGCGTATCATCCTCATCATCACCTCCATCACAAATTGCAGTCTTTACACCAGTAGCAGTAGAGGCAGTAGCTGCTCTCAGGTATGCACGCCCGTATAACTCAGCTGCCTGGATAGTCACTTTTCTATTTCTGGTCGTAATAAGTATTAAACTGACATCTAAGGATTGAAGTTTGTGCGAACAGTGATGTGGTAAGCAAAGCAGAAAAACGCCATTGGATCTTGTTTTTTGTATCTGTGGCGTGTCCGTAAAATATTAAGAGAACCTTGGTTTCAGAAGATGCTCCAGAAACTTTCATGAAGTGCTCAAACCACTGTAGTGGTTACGTACAAAGCCAATAACTAACAAGAACATACGAAACGAAACCAATAAAATACTAAGGAAAGTTAGTTATTATATTTTAATTAGACTGGTGTTTATGTATAACCAGAGCCTATAATAAACGAGCCATGTCACTGGCTGTCGGCCAATTTTGATAATAAGGACCGCGGTGCCTCTAGCGGTGGGATGCTACAAAGCGCGGGAAAGATCTCACGACTAGGACGTCTTCATCAAGATAAAATCGTGGAAGTTTTTGTGCAGCCTTTGACTGCAGCAACAGTAAAGGCAGTAACCCGGAACTATCTTTTTTTTAGTTTCCCGAAGAATAAGGATCATGAGAGGTATTTGTTTTCGTTCATATTTGACGCCTAGGCCTATAGGCTACTTTGAAAATGATTCGCATTGAAGGGCATGGTTGGTTGACACTGACGGATGCCATTTTTGACAGGTTGTGTTTACGAAACATGATAATCTAGTCCAAAATATTTTTATTTGAAATAATTATGCTTTTAAATGGAGTGTGGTGAAATATAGCGATAAGATCGTGTAATGTATTTTGAAATATGTTATGAAAAATGGTCTGACAAAGAAATAAGACAGTTCTAAATGCAGTGGTCCGATTTTGTTTTAGTCCGATCGGACCTAAATCTAATATCGTGACGATGAGTTATTTCGTATTGTAGGCTTGTTAGTGTAATAGAGTGGATATTTTAATTGTAAATATTGTTTATTTTAGTCAGACACTGATAATGTTTCACTAACACACTGTAATCACTCTTCATTTTCAGATCTTCAATATCAACTGCTGAGTGAACTCTTCTTTTCTTCACTCACTCATCCTTATTTCTTCTCATCTCTGTTTTCTCTCTCTCCATTGGTAAGTTTCTAGCTTTTGTATATTGGTTACCCCTGGATTGTGACCACTTCCCATAGTTTGCATTCATTAGCATTTAGTATTTCAAAGTGGAAGGACTTTCAATTCCATGTTTGAAATTGGTAGTTGTTGGATTGTATTGTACAATGATTTGAATTGTGTTTTTCTCATCAATTTTGGATATCATTGTGTTACAAAGATCTTTCAGCATATTTGGCTAGACACTTACTTGTATTTAATGATACTTATATCAAGCCCTTAGCTTGATTGGTATACTTTAAACCCCTTATGTTCAGGGGTTTTTGTGTAATGTAATAAAGTTTTACTTGATATTATCTGGATGTGTGGTTTCTTACCCTATTCCTGACCACCCATTTCATTAGGTGGGGTGGTTATTTGTCCAAAGGAATCCCAAGCAAATTTGCATTTCAGGTCTTCTAGAGTCATTACTGAGCCATGTTAAATCAACTATTCCATACATGACGACCATGTCTTATGCAATGAGCATCGTGACGTAAACAGTTTATATGTTACATCAATGATTAAGCTCTACCTCAGATGTCGAATTCATTACTATTTTAAATTTGAAACTAGGAAATTTTTTCTTGACACTGGTAAAGAAAACCAGACAGGCATAGGTGTTGATGAATCTATGAAATGTATTTCTTACTATCAGCATTATGGCCAGTTGTCTGCACCATAGCTACATTGATATTCAGTTGTCTCCTCAGCATTCCGACTATTAATGTAGCTGTGGAAAATCCTGGTCCAGAACTGTAATAGTATATTTGTCTGTAATCAAAAATGGCATTTTTTTTTAAACCATTTTTTGCATCTCAAAATTTTGAAATGACGGATAACAAATCATTTTCTGTCTTTCAAGACGTCATACGAAAATTGCAAAAGTAGTAGATTTTATATGCAGACGTCTGAACTTTCACGTATTCGGCGTGAGACTCGCGGATTCGGCTTCAGTCTCGCGCTCTCACGCAGCTACCTTAAAATCTCACGCATGTTGAAGGATTAGGGTAAAAAAAAGGGTATTTGTTGGTTTGCTTACGATATTTATCTGACCAAAGAACGGGTCGCGTCTTCAGTCATGTTCCGAGGAAATTGTGCATGTTAATTTTTAACCTTGCTGATCATTAGCTATCAAAGTTGAGTCTGACCAATCGTAAAACAGCAATCTCTCCCCAGGGTTTTCGTTCCTGCTTCGCCTACTGTTTGAAAAGGAACGCTTACTCTGAATTGAGATTGCCTTGACAGTAGTCATATTCCAGCACCACATGCTCAGGCTGCCCCGTAACCAAATCTCACTCCTTGGGAACATTCTAGGTTGAGAGGTCTGTATGTGATTCCTGACAAAGATGACCACATAAGAGTGGAGTCAAAACGTAATTTAGTATCTGGACGAAGGCTCTCCAAATTTTAGTATTAAGCGTAATCAATTGACTATGTGTAGCAGGGGCGTAGCATGACCATTCTGACTGGGGGTGTACCCTCTAAAATTTACCGACGAACGCCCCTTCAGCTTTTGAGCTAAATACATGTATAGAAATACATACGAAATCCTCTAAAGCATCGTGTTTTAATGTTTTTATACATCGTTGTTTTCACGGAAAATGCACACGCACCACTATGAATTTAGTGATAGTAGTCGTTATACACGTATTTCAACTTTTCTAGTCTTGCAAGTGGACCAAGAGTCGGCCAGTTTATCCAGGTCTTGCAAGTGGACCAAGAGTCGGCCAGTTTATCCAGGTCGAGGCAGACCATTTGCACTGGATAAAATCATCAGGTCGTCAAGACGATCTTCTTTCATTGTCGATGTTAAATAGTTCTAGGCATTTCAGTCCCCATCGATTCCGAAGTGGGCATCTTTGAAGATTTACCAGCCGCGGCAGCATCAAAAGGGTTTTTTGGTGCACCGACCACACTGTACCGAACACTTTTGCGCTGTTTAAGTAAATCCTGATGGAATTTTAAATTGTGCTTTTATTTGTAATCAAAATTCATTTCAACCTTACATTTAAAGCACCGGATTTTGTATCTGTTTTTGCGCTCCTTGGTGGGCATTTTGAATGATTAAGAGTTACCGTTAATTTAAGGTAAATTTCTTTCAAATGAATTGAATCGAGTGAGAGTAGGACTTTATTACACAATTTGAACAACCGAGAAAAACTTCGACAATTTGATATCTGAAACTATTTTACCGACCAACTATTTACAAAGCAGATACTTATTTTATAGATATAAATTTATAGAGCCTAAGCTAAGTAGGCTATGTAATCAGTTTACCTAAATGTGGAATAGGACTTTATTACACAATTTGAACACCAGAGAAAAACACAGACAATTTGATATCTGAAACTATTTTACCGACCAACTATTTACAGAGCAGATACTTATTTTATAGATATAAATATTATAGAGCCTAAGCTAAGTAGGCTATGTAATCAGTTTTAAAATGTGGAATAGGACTTTATTACACAATTTGAACAACCGAGAAAAACTCAGACAATTTGATATCTGAAACTATTTTACCCACCAACTATTTACAGAGCAGATACTTATTTTATAGATATAAATTTATAGAGCCTAAGCTAAGTAGGCTATGTAATCAGTTTTAAAATGTGGAATAGGACTTTATTACACAATTTGAACACCAGAGAAAAACACAGACAATTTGATATCTGAAACTATTTTACCCACCAACTATTTACAGAGCACATACTTATTTTATAGATATAAATTTATAGAGCCTAAGCTAAGTAGGCTATGTAATCAGTTTCCAAAATGTGGAATAGGACTTTATTACACAATTTAAACAACCGAGAAAACTCAGACAATTTGATATCTGAAACTATTTTACCCACCAACTATTTACAGAGCACATACTTTTTATAGTATGAAATTTATAGAGCCTAAGCTAAGTAGGCTATGTAATCAGTTTACCTAACGTGGAATAGGACTTTATTACACAATTTAGAACACTCAGAGAAAAACACAGACAATTTGATATCTGAAACTATTTTACCCATCAACTATTTACAGAGCACGATACTTATTTTATAGTATAAATTTATAGAGCCTAAGCTAAGTAGGCTATGTAATCAGTTTACCAAAATGTGGAATAGGACTTTATTACACAATTTGAACACCAGAGAAAAACACAGACAATTTGATATCTGAAACTATTTTACCGACCAACTATTTACAGAGCAGATACTTATTTTATAGATATAAATTTATAGAGCCTAAGCTAAGTAGGCTATGTAATCAGTTTACCTAAATGTGGAATAGGACTTTATTACACAATTTGAACACCAGAGAAAAACTCAGACAATTTGATATCTGAAACTATTTTACCCACCAACTATTTACAGAGCACATACTTATTTTATAGATATAAATTTATAGAGCCTAAGCTAAGTAGGCTATGTAATCAGTTTACCAAAATGTGGAATAGGACTTTATTACACAATTTGAACACCAGAGAAAAACACAGACAATTTGATATCTGAAACTATTTTACCCACCAACTATTTACAGAGCACACACGTATTTTATAGATATAAAATTATAGAGCCTAAGCTAAGTAGGCTATGTAATCAGTTTACCTAAATGTGGAATAGGACTTTATTACACGATTTGAACACCAGAGAAAAACACAGACAATTTGATATCTGAAACTATTTTACCCACCAACTATTTACAGAGCACATACTTATTTTATAGATATAAAATTATAGAGCCTAAGCTAAGTAGGCTATGTAATCAGTTTACCTAAATGTGGAATAGGACTTTATTACACAATTTGAACACCAGAGAAAAACACAGACAATTTGATATCTGAAACTATTTTACCCACCAACTATTTACAGAGCACATACGTATTTTATAGATATAAAATTATAGAGCCTAAGCTAAGTAGGCTATGTAATCAGTTTACCTAAAAGTGGAATAGGACTTTATTACACAATTTGAACACCTGAGAAAAACACAGACAATTTGATATCTTAAACTATTTTCCCCTACCAACTATTTACAGAGCACATACTTATTTTATAGATATAAATTTATAGAGCCTAAGCTAAGTAGGCTATGTAATCAGTTTACCTAAATGTGGAATAGGACTTTATTACACAATTTGAACACCAGAGAAAAACACAGACAACTTGATATCTTAAACTATTCTACCGACCAACTATTTACAGAGCAGATACTTATTTTATAGATATAAATTTATATAGCCTAAGCTAAGTAGGCTATGTAATCAGTTTACCTAAATGTGGAATAGGACTTTATTACACAATTTGAACAACCGTGAAAACTCAGACAATTTGATATCTTAAACTATTTTACCCACCAACTATTTACAGAGCACATACTTATTTTATAGATATAAATTTATAGAGCCTAAGCTAAGTAGGCTATGTAATCAGTTTACCTAAATGTGGAATAGGACTTTATTACACAATTTGAACACCAGAGAAAAACACAGACAATTTGATATCTTAAACTATTTTACCCACCAACTATTTACAGAGCACATACTTATTTTATAGTGAAATTTATAGAGCCTAAGCTAAGTAGCCTATGTAATCAGTTTACCAAAATGTGGAATAGGACTTTATTACACAATTTGAACACCAGAGAAAAACACAGACAATTTGATATCTGAAACTATTTTACCCACCAACTATTTACAGAGCACATACTTATTTTATAGATATAAAATTATAGAGCCTAAGCTAAGTAGGCTATGTAATCAGTTTACCTAAATGTGGAATAGGACTTTATTACACAATTTGAACACCAGAGAAAAACACAGACAATTTGATATCTGAAACTATTTACCCACCAACTATTTACAGAGCAGATACTTATTTTATAGATATAAATTTATAGAGCCTAAGCTAAGTAGGCTATGTAATCAGTTTACCAAAATGTGGAATAGGACTTTATTACACAATTTGAACAACCGTGAAAACTCAGACAATGTGATATCTGAAACTATTTAACCCACCAACTATTTACAGAGCAGATATTTATTTTATAGACATAAATTTATAGAGCCTAAGCTAAGTAGGCTATGTAATCAGTTTACCTAACTGTGGAATAGGACTTTATTACACAATTTAAACAACCGAGAAAACTCAGACAATTTGATATCTGAAACTATTTTACCCACCAACTATTTACAGAGCAGATACTTATTTTATAGTGAAATTTATAGAGCCTAAGCTAAGTAGGCTATGTAATCAGTTTACCTAAATGTGGAATAGGACTTTATTACACAATTTGAACACCAGAGAAAACACAGACAATTTGATATCTTAAACTTATGGAAGGGAATAGCTGCCATAATTAGATGCAATGAAGAAGTGTCTAATTCCATTGTAATTAGTCAAATGACATGTGTAATAAAACAAAATACCTTAATATCAAAAGACATATGACTGCTTTTGTTAAAGTAAACTGTTTTAAAACAAATGTTGTATGTTTAATGGCAAGATCAGTCTTGTTTTTGTAGAATATAATATTACTAAAAACTTTTTACATTAGATGTATGTCACAAACCCCCCTTCATAACACACTGGTTATATGTCGCGTGCAGTTTCTCTTTTAACATTTCACTTTTGTCATATCTATTTTGTCGTATCTTTTACGTTCATCACATGACCATCACGTGACCAAAAAATAGAAATCATTTAAGAACTGCTCCCAGTGGAATTTATAGTCTTGTTCTTCATGACAGACGGTAAATGAATTTTCGCCACCAATTCCATGATAATAATAATGATTCTTTATTTGGGTCAACAATTTATTACGCATAACATTTTCGATTTCCCATTTAAGTTCGCTTATTTAAGCCTTTGCTTAAACTGTCTCTTTGGTAAAGCCCCTTTCCAGGTTAAGAATTGTTTTTCTTTTCTTTATTTTTTGGCATTTATCTATTTCAGTGGTTTTCAACCTTGGGGATGTCGGAAAACTTTTAGGTCACGCGAAAAACATATAATCGCAAAAAAAAAAAAAAAACTGTTGTGTCTGTGAACATGTTATGGTTTGAGATTTAATGCAAGGCCTTTAAAGTCAATATTTGAAATGAAATAGGAGACGCGAACTTTTCATTAACCAAAAAATGGGGACATTGCTTGAAAAGGTTGAATTCCACTGATCTATTTAGACACATCTGATTTTTAGGTCGCGGAGCTTCTAAGACAAGCTGCATCCCACCTCACTTCAAATTCCGATGATTTGCCTGTGCCAGAAAACACCCCCCCCCCCCCACAAAAAGCTATTACTATTACTGCTGCCACCAAAAAATCGGCTCCTCTCCATTCCACTACTACTATTAGGCCTCGGTACCCGTACTAGCCTTATAAAGAGAAAACAGGCGACACATTTCTTGACGGATAGTATTATTAGTATTATTAGTTGACTCCTTATCGGTGGTTTGTGACTGGTTTTCTGGCTCAGACAAAACCTCGGAATTTGAAGTGAGGTGGGATGCAGCTTGTTTCAGTAGCTTCACAAACTTGCTTATGTTGTCTGCTAAGTACAAGTATCTAAATTAAGGGTCTTGATTATCTCTTGAAGCGGTGAACTATATTTTATTTCCGAATGATGTGTCCAAATAGATAAATGCCAAAAAAATAAAGAAAAGCAAAAAATATTATTTTATAGATATAAATTTATAGAGCCTAAGCTAAGTAGGCTATGTTATCAGTTTACCAAAATGTGGAATGGGACTTTATTACACAATTTGAACAACCGAGAAAAACCAAGACAATTGTAAAACAGCACTTTAAGGTTACTAAAAAAAACCCTAGACAGTTGATATCCGTGCTTATAGATGTTTTGCCTTGGATTGGTTCGAGAAATGAAAGAGCGTGTTACAAAGCCCGAATCCCCCACCCCACACACACACCATCGTACACTACGCCCTGATGTGTAGGCAAGTTAGCATTCAGCCATTGGGGGCGCTGCAGTCGCTTAATAAAGATGGCGTCCCTATAGAAACCCGTTGTACGTTATTTAGAGTGATATGGCTCGTTTATGTAGGCTCTGGTATAACTTCTTAAACAGTTATAACTCTATAGTCTTTAATAATCTATAGATACGAAGAGCATTGCTATGACGTTATAGTGAATGACGTCATTCGATTTCATGACGTTATGGTTGTCAAAGCTTAGAAAAATGGTGGACAATAATAATGATCAGAAGAATGAAAGATTTTTAAGGAATTAGATCAAGACTAAGTTTTGAAATTAATATGGAAAGGTTTTCTTTCATTTTCATGTTGGTCTTTTATTTGTCTCTCATAACTATTTCCTTCTCAAATGGTAAGTTTTGGAGCCTTAACTTTAAGTGCCCTTTCTTAGTTCTTCTAACTAGGCTAGATCTTGATTCTTGGGCTAGATAGGCCTAGATAATCTAGAGCCTACTATATTCTATCATCTACTATAGTAAGATCAGCCTACGATCGGCCTGTGACTCTAGTATTAAGTAGTCTTGCAGAGCCTTTAACTATCAACAGTACTGTCTCCACAAGATCTACTCAAATTAGCCTACCAAATTAGGCGTAGATCTTATATAACTAGACTAGGCCTAGATCTAGATCTATATAAAGTAGACTAGGTAATAACTAGACTACGACATCAAAACTCGTATACTATTTGGATACGTAAGAAGCTGCACCTTCTTATAATTTTGCTTAGTCCTAATTAGGCTTCAATTAATTATCGTTTTATCTAATTTTATAAGTCTATTTTGCGTGGCAATATGTTTTCTTTTTTTTTTGGGAGGGGGGGGGCGTTTCTTAGGAAAAATGAACTAGATAGAGCATTTCTAATGGGCTGGAATCAAAAATTAATATCTGGAACAAAAATTTTGCTAGACCGAAGCGGATGTGAGGTTGTGGATAATGTACAGGGATTTTGAATCGCTTCTGTAGATCTAGAGCTTATTAATTTAGATCTAGTACCTAGATCTAGAGTCTATATAATAAAATCGAACTGCTTCTTAGAAAAAAACAGATCTTAGTCACCCATGGCTTAGTTTAGTAATATAAGTGTCTGAGAATTCTAGTAAGAACATTCTAAGTACCGATAATGTACTGATATTGATATAAGCTCTCTAGATCTAACAAGATTTACTGAGGCGAGTTTAAACTTCCAAGTTTAATTTATTTAACGTAAAATCAGATCTCATTAAGATAAATGTGGTGAAGTGCTGAGGAAAGATTTTTTTTGTGTTTCAGGAGCACCAGATTCGTCCAGTAATATTGTCCACAAAGTAGGCGGAACGTTGGAAGATTGTGCTACGTCGTGTATTCAGGAAAAGAGTATAAAATGTCGATATTTTAAGTTTATCAATGTATCTCAGACTTGCTTAATGTCTGCTACTGACCATGCGGATATTTCAGTTTTCATCAAAAAACATTCGATTTCTGGCACTAATTCCCAAGAACATTCACATGGTGATGTTTCTTCACATCAACATCTGCAGCATCATTCTTCAGAATCACAACATACCGTTATAACAGAATCAGGTATGTTACATTCTTAGCGCGAAGTCAGACTTAAAGATGGCTTATTGCATTGTTTAGGGTCAAATCAAGCTTACTAATTGATTTATCGTGTGGGTGTAGAAAAGCTTAAAGGAATAATAGGCGTTAGAACGAACATAAAAATTTAAGTTCACTCAAATTTGGACAATAACAGTATATATCCATCAGTGGACTTATCTATACATCAAAATCCCTCTAAAATCCGATAAATCCCCAAAATAAAGTAGTTAATCATAAAACGCTTGAGCCATCCATGAAGCGATTTTCAAATCGTGTAAATATAAAGAGAAGTAACTCGAACATGTGGGTTTTCACGCGTCCTTGACCCCTACTGTTGAATTCCACAATGATGTTTTAGCGTTGATTTACCACACGCTTTTATTCTCAAACTGAATGGAATCGTGGCTGGTTCACTTTTTTTTTAAATTCCGAATATATATTTATTGTGGCTTTTTAAAATTTGGTAAAGTGTGGGATGCATACTTATTTAACTAATAGTCAATATGAAACACAAATATAAGCCGTAGGACGAGTGTATTCTAACGCCTATTATCCCTTTAAGTAATACAAAGAAACCGATAAATTTAGACTGTGTTTGTTCACGTGATCATGCACTTGGCCTAGTCGGAAAGTGATAAAAGATTTAAAAGTCATTTTGAGACCTAATGACGTTTCTTAACCCGAGAAAAAGTTCCTTCGTAATTACGCTGATTACGACTTAATTTAGGGACTTGTGAGACAAACTGGTATTTTTAGAATATCTCTATGCTTTCGACTGATTATTAGTATTAGCCGTCCAATCATGGAATATTTCTATAAAAAAATTAAAATAAGGGAACCCATTCTTAAAAGTGTATTGGATGGTCTGTAAGCTTATTCTGAAGATTTTTCTCCAGACATTCAGGACTTATACATGGCGTCAAACTTGAAAGGAATTCGAAAGTAAATCGTGCTCTTTCAATCTTACACTATTACCGGTAACTGAAGAACACCATAGATTGCTTTGAAAAGGCCCAGTGGCTAATGTTCATATCATTTTTCGAATCATTTTCCTTTCTTATTACTCTTGTCCTCTTCATGATCGAAACCATCATCGTCATTTTAATATTATTCTACTCTCTATTTCTCCGTAGTTGCTAAGATTAAAGATTTATTAAGAAAGGTTGTGCTGTTAGTAAAAGAAACCAATAGCAAGCAAAGTAACAAACTACATCTACTGATGAAAAAGATTGGTTCACTTCAGGACGAATATAGAAAAGTTCAGGTATGAGTCTAAAAGAGATTGAAAATGTTTGACTGTCATAAGTTACTTGAGCTTACATTGAGAGTTCCCTCCTACCCAGAACCTGACCCCTTCCTTTCTTTCTGAACTTATTGTCCCCTCCTCTTATAACCTCCGTACTCAACCTCCTCTATCTGAATACTACTGTAGAACCAACATTTTCTCCAATTCCTGTATACCCTCTGCCATTAGACTTTGGAACAACAGCCCTTCACACCTTAACTCTTCTGATTCCCTTATTCTATTCAAAACCCGCCTTTCCTCAAACGATCCTCCTGTTCCATCTCCCATATTTCTTTGGCACGAGAATCAACCAAATCCTGCATAGCCGCCTTCGTCTGTCTTGTAGTGATCTAAATGGTCACAAGTTTCTACGTCACGTCTCGGATAGTCCATCTTGCGACTGTGGTCATCAATTCGAAGATACTGAACATTTCTTACTTCACTGCCCCTTACGTTTTAATGCCTGCAACAAATCTATAAATCTTCTCCCTGATCTGATCACATTCTCTTCTATACGGCTCTCATAACACTACTGAATCTATTTCTATCTTCAAACATGTCCACTCTTTTCTCAATCTTTCCAAACGGTTCAACATCTCTACATAATCCATAATAACCTTCTATACACCATTTTTGAGAGGGTAGCACAATGCTTGTACATAGTGTACCGTATATATGTTATTGTTATTATTATCATTATCATTATTACTATTTTTAATTTGTTTAATTTGTAGATATATTTCTCGAGAGGGCTTTATATAAGCTATTTGCCTGTCACCCAATCGCTTTCAATTTGTGAATAAAATACTGTTTATAAAAAAACCAAAAAAAAAAAAACAGAACCTTTTTAAAGTTTTTATTTCGTGTCATCTAAGAACATCCCAGACAGCTTTTTGTCGACGACATACAACGCTTGAAAATATTTGGCTTGATTCGCGTGCATTTGAAGTCATTTCGGTCCGCATTCTCGTTGACGTGTAAGATGGCCAGATAATGCTCATACACAGAAATGTAGTATATAAGCTCATTTCGGTTGGTGTGTTTTGGTCAAATATAGAGGTTTGGCCAAGGTGATCACTGTCAAACTATGTGGTTTAAATTTCATTTAAAAAAGCGAATGGGTCTTGATGAATTCTAAATGAAAGACAGCGGACTCCTGCTTTAGAACCAATATGTTAAGTGGAATTATCGATCTTATTTTAGGACATGGTTTCTAGTTTTGAAAAAATAGGTAAGCAAATGGAAGCAGCATCAAAATCGAAAACAGAAGAATTAAAAGCATTACATGACGATAAAAAATCACGAACAAATATTCTGAAAATACTATCAGAGAAATTACAGAGTTCTGCTGCTCAAGCAGATAGAGTTTCATCTGAACTCAATGGTATACATGATACACAGAGAACATTTGGTACAGAGATAGAAGCTTTAAGACAAGCAGAAAATGATATGTATGGTAACGTCGTCCAGGTGGGAATTGAAATACTGCTTAGATCAATTGACAGTTAACTGTCAGTTAGAAACTAATATATCATTGTTTCCTAAGAAATTTTTCTGACAAATAAAAATTTCAGATCAAATGGCCCGATTAACACCGTCAACAAAATAATAAAAAAAAATAATAATTGATCAATTAAATAATTTATCAAGTTAAATGAAATTTTCGCATTATAGTTTCTTTGGGGATGAAATCTTATTCTTATTTTTGTCCCTATGACATCATAGTCAGAAAATTTTGGTATACATTTAATGTTTCAGATAAATCGTAAAACTACTAATCTGAATAGCGATATTAATAGTATCAAGAATACTGATACAGAGAGAAAGAAAGAAATCGACTATTTAAGACGAAATGGCCGGGACAAAGACATGCAGATAGAAAAACTTAGACGTGACATCATGACAAGCAAAAGTCAGAGTGAATCGGTAAGAGTTGTGCTCTGAGCGAAGAAAAATAATATGGGGGAAACGACTGGGAGGAACTACTGGGGGGGGGGGGGGACCACTAAGGAGGAACTTGTAAAGTGGAAACCACATCCCATATATACAATATATATATATTGCGTTTATGTTATATGGATTATTCTATGTGAGATGTCAATTTAAGAACCCAAACCTCTCAAACACGGCCCTACGCCGGCATTGCAACCGATAAGGCGACTATACCTCGATATCTTGTTTTAATTAATTGCTTATATTATTTCTATTTACAGATCAAACCAGCAGTTAAAACATTGGAAAAGAACCAAAAAACATTAACCAGGGCTCTAGAAACTATAGCTCACAAGGTTGATAATATGGAAGAATATATCAACAACTTTCAGAAATCTTTAGATAATTATGGTGAAAAATTAACGGGTAAATTTGATGATGATAAGGAAATGAAAGATAGACTGAGAAACGTGGCAGATGTACTCAAAGATACCAAAGAAAACGTCGATAAACTTATGAATCCACAAGTGAGGTTCTATTTTTATGTCCCAGTCGCATGTGCTCTGTAACAGCCCCGGATTTACGTTCTGTCTGTGATAGTCCCCAATGTTCTGTTAAAGTCTCGGAATTGCTTTATATCATTTACGCCATCTCTGTAGTGGGCTTAGTCACTGTAGTGGTTGGAGTTTCATTCTTTTGGTTTCTTTTTATCTCTGTTATAGCCCCCTTCCTACATCTACCCCTTAATTCATCTCTGTAATAGTCCTCTCCTAGTTCAAGTTCCTCTGCTACAACTGAAGAAACAGGTTTTTTTTATCCCCACTTTGTAGTTATTTTACATCCTGTCAATTTTGATTGAATAGCCCCAATTTCACACGATGTCGCTATCTACATGTGTATCACTGTATAAATTAACTTCAATGAAAATAGATGATTTCTCTGTTACGGTATCATTTTTATAAAAGGGCATCTTCTACATTTATGAGTATGTTTTATTTCAGTCGTCATTGAATATGGAGAGATCTCAAGGTTTATTAAAAATGAAGAGCGACATTAATGTATTATCAACATCGATTAAAGCTCTGCAAGAAGATGGTAAAAGTTCCAAGATGGACATGACAAATATTGTACGCGATCTTGCCAATGTTCAGTTATCTAGTCAAGATATGAAAAATCAGCTCGGAATAGTTGCTAGAGCGAGTAAACAATTGCAAGCTGAAATGACCGCCATACAACAATCTGAGGTTAGTGGAAAACTTAATTATTTTCTTTACCGGCCACCAATGGACGTTGGATTCTAACCAGAAAAGGAACGGGATAAGTAAAATTATGTGGTTGCCTTAATTTGTACATTAATAGCGATAGATACATGTATATTTATGAATTTCCCCTCTTAATATTGACATTAAAGTCTGTTACACTTTATATTCATCAGTTGGACAGGTGTTATGGATGGATTTATTGGATTATAGATTTATCCTTAAATTTAAATTTTTAAATTCTTATTTTATGGTCATCCAAAGATGTAGCATACATTTATATGACTTTTTATTCATTTATAGAAAGAGAAACCAAGTGTAGTTGAAGTTGCTCAGATGCACAAGCGAGTTCTGGTTGCTTTGAAAGCTACTGAGAGCAAAGAGGCTCGGTTATTAGAAAAAATACAACATTATCAACAAGCAGTAGCAGACATTGCTACGAAAGTAAAAGAAGTAGAAGCTGATGTTAAACGAAGAAGGGAATCCAAAGTTGAAGAATCTGTCTCAAAATCAAAAATACCCATATTAAATTCAGCTTTGGTAATATAAACATAAATTCGCTTTTTTGCAAGCTTTATTATTGGAACTCTTGTTCTATTTTCCTCTGATTGTCTATGATGCAAGGTCTGAAGTATTAGATATAAAATATGGTAATCTAATGAGTGGAGCGCCCAATTTCTAGTTACTCTGAGTTGTATCAAAAAAATAATCGGCTGACCCAATCAATGTAGTTTCATGACTACCCCAAAAAGGCAATTTTTGGACCAGACTCTTTTTTAAATTGCAGGCATCACATAAGAACTAGGGCCAATGGGAAAAGTGCTGAGATGTCATTATCTTCTATCTGATTTAAAACTATACAGAGAATATTTTACAACCCCTTGATTCATACCCCATAATATCTGAGTACGTGCAACCTTACTTAACAGTATTTGATGGTGTTTTGTAGGAAGATTTCATGGTGTCAAAAACATCTACAAACCAAGCAAATATTCTTCGTCAACTACAAAAATTAAAAGATGAACTGAATAGTTTGAAAAGTAACATGTACAAAACAAATCCATCAATATCCTCTATCATTGATAAAATCCTACCTAAATTGAAAAATTTACAAGTGGAAAACACAATCCAATCAGATTCTGGAGAACTGAAAAATCCACAATTCACACGTTTGGCCACAACTCAATCCAGTTTGAAAACAGAGAAAGAGACCACATACAATACGACTATGATTAACGAGAGTACAACAACACCAAATGAAGAAAACCGTGACAAACTCATTAACAAATCTAACAAAAATTTTGCAGTAAAGGCACCAAAATCTCAACCTAAATTAATTAAGTCAATTCTCCAGCATCTAGTCAAGCAAGAAACTCCATTTGCCAAGTCGTCAAAATTATTTGTTTCAAAGAAGCCTAAGCTTTTAGAAAGTGCAATACTTCCCAAGCTAGATATCAGTTCTTTAGATCCCTACATTTACAACGATTTCAAAGCAGATGATGAGCTAAAAGAACCATTTAAAAATGACGCAATAAACCCGTCAAAATTCAAAAATGAAATCAAACAATTGGCCCAAAAAAAAATACAAAATAACAGAAAATTATTAGTGAAGAAATTAAACAACGACATAGAAAGTGATATTGGTAAAAAAGACCGAAAAAGAAACTCAGCAGCGTTGTCAATTCGTCTATGATAGAAGATTTATAAAACATTGCTAAAAGTTTGATTGTATTTCTACCCAGGTGGTCATTATGAACAAGAATGTCAAAAATAATGTTCATTGATAATTTTGTAAAAAATAAAAACAATAATATTCGTTTAATAATAAAAAAAAATGATGATTTAAAATGGGTTATAATTTAGTACAATAGCCTACACAAGGACATGTTCATGTCTAACATGCAGTCCATGGGGCAATGCAATGGATGATATGGGTATTCTGCCTGAGCACTGCCGCTGTACAAAAAATATAACCCAGATGCATGAAGTGAAAGGATGTATTGTTGACACTCCGATATGCTTACAGGTAAAAGACTGAAAAATAATAGAAGCACAATAAGCAATTTGTACATACTTTGCCTTGAAATTATATGAAATAAATCTACAAACGTCCTAGGAGAAAATTATCAAGATTAAAGTTTCCAGAAAAGGCCCTAATGGCTCTTCGAACAGAGATTCATAATGCAATAAAAGATCAAGGTCACAAGTGAAAACAGGTAAAAATAAGATTACTACAAAATAATTACTCAATAACAAACATATTGCATTACTAAGATCTTATGAAAGTAATTAAACATAAAAATTAATATTACATACTCCGTAATAGGATTATACGTTTTTTGTTCTTTTTTTTTTTAGAAGAGTTATAAACATAATCTTCACTTCCGGCCGTTGTCGTTGATTCTGGTTTATTTCGCTCAGTTTAAAAACTTCAAGTTGTTAAAATGAGTGGACACGTTATCAATGTTGGGTGTTAATGCACATGTACATGTAAGAAAAAGTTTATAGTCTTGAAATGTGTCGTGTTTGAAGCAAAAAAACGCAGTGGAAATACTTTTTAACGTCTTTTGTCAGAGGCGGTGTACGAAAAAATAGCTTTCGTGCCTTTACCTTTTTAAAGTATAGTAGAAGAAAATGTCAAAGTGAGAAAAGTCAATTTTTTTCAACCCAGGTGCCTGTGTTTCAGTCCAGAGTTTCATAATACTCGCAATCAGAAGTTTGCATCTTATAGTCAAAAGTCCTCTCCCCGTTCGTGTTTATAATATCATTTACAATTATGTAGCTACGTGATCATTTGTCTCCACATATTAATTCCATGTTTGTATCGAAATCAAAAGTGTAAGGTAGGTTTTTTTGATAGTCAATATCGTAGACGAAATGGGTTTCGCTATGCTTCACATACCCTTCCGTCTAATTTGGGTCTAATGCGAAGACAATCGCAATTCTGTCTACACTGTGTAGACAAGATTTATGGTTAAATTGTGAGCTTACTGTTCGTTGCAATCAGCCAATCGCGCATTTTACATATAGAACAACATATCCACACTAAAGTCCATTAAGGTCAACACCTAATTACTTTCAGTTATCGAAAACTTTAGGCCGATCGGCAAGGAGGTCGAAAATATAAAATCATATCTGCCATTTTTTGGTCAACTTCGATTTGATTGGCTGTCAAACAGGTCATGAGTTCAAATTTGGACACACTACATAAAAACGAAATATAAGTTATCATTATAAATAGTTGATTTAAAACTTGCAACTTATTAATTAAATTGAATATTAGAACAATTTTATATGATATATTCGATTTTCAACATGATTTATGCATCAAAAGCATGTAGTTATTACACTAATAGTAACTCTTCTCGGGAAATGGTTGCGTGAATAATTTTACACATTTCAAAATGGCGGCTGATTCAACAATTTGTCGCTAAAAACAGAAAAATTGTAGCGGTACGATATTGGGAAGTCATTAACTAAAATAAATGCTAGTTTTGTTTTTGTGCTTTATATACCAATGATTTCATGCGTATTTTCAAGCCTTACGCTGGTGTCAATAATTGCTATTATCTCACAAGAGAAAGTCATCGTGGACAGAATCTGTTTTGAACAGAGTCCATAAGTGGACTAGTTTTTTGAGAGAGCACATTTTATTCTATACATACGATCGAGTTAATTGTTGTCTGTAGTCATGAAAAACGTAGTTACGTGCCTTTACGTAAAAATTAATTCTTTATCAGTGTTGTATTTTCTCTTTTCAGAATAAATATTGATTATTAACAGTTAATGTTAATCTCACTTTATTTAAATTGCAAATTCTGCTCAGAATAAAGAAATTACTGGAAGTTTGTCTAATATAGTACCTTCTTCACCCCCTTGAGGATAAAGTGGAAAGACCTCGTCTACTCTCAGATGTTATAAGTGTCGTCCGTGGCCAGAGACAGACGAGGGCATAGGCTGCCAAGGTATCAATCGTATAAGACTATAGGGAATAACTATCAGACTCACCCGGAATGGCTGCAAAGTCTACCACAACACAAACAGTACAACACCTTCTAGAACTATTACCAATAGGAATGTATTCGTACCGAAGTCCGGATACAATATATCGACCCATAACATACTACCGACCAGTTTTTATATCTTCTCAGACACCATCTCATGTTTTGCAGTGCAGAGACAATTTACTTATCTGTCAAGTATCATCAATCGAATTGATACTTTGGCGACACGAACACATCCCAGATCGGACAGGAAATAGTCGTGTAAACAACAAGGATAACTTGAACATAAATGTTTGGCGCGTTTGGCGCGTGTACATCCTTTACTGATTTTAAACCTAATTTTAATGACAAGCTAGCTGGACCTTGATATTTCAACGATATTGGTTGGTGTAAAAAGGACATTGTTCACGTTTCCGTAGGTCTCAGCTAAGCTAACCAGTAAAAGTTGTCAGAGCCTACTGTCGGCATTTTAGCCTTCTTAGTGATGTGTTTTCATCAAAAGTCAATTACACCCAGCCCTCGACATAAGGACTCTAAGCATATAAGCTTATGATTACAATTTTTCTGTAGATTGACTGCATCTACAAACTTCCGGGATACAATAATAGTGGCAGTCAAGTACTAAAACCAGTTTCGAAATTGCTTGACATTTTCAAACGAAACTTGTCTAGGGCAATTATTCAATTACCAACATTTAATTCTTGTTAATTCAATGGCATCAACTTAATGCCACCCTTGACCAAGATCTCATTAATACATACCTGCATATCAAATGTATCGTTTCAAGAGCAATGAATCCACAACTGTTTATAACCATTATTACCAAATTCGAAAGACCTTATCAGTACTTATTTCTATAGATAGATACACACAAATTTTCATCGTGCAAGTCAATTTTGACGCGTTTTTTATACGCCCTTATTATAATGGTGTCGTATATTATCGTCACCCTTGTCTGTCCGTCCGTCCGTCGGTCCGTCCGTCCACAAATGCTTGTAAACGCAATAGAGACTACAGTTTCTGACGGATTTGAATGAAACATTCTGTGATCATTTATATTGATGAGATCTTGGACAAGTTCGAAATAGGCGATATTTTCGATTGAACGGTTTTTGAGTTATTGCCCTTGACCTAGTTAAAACGCGTTAAAATTTTCTTGTAAACGCTATAGAGCCTACAGTTTTCATCGGATTTGAATGATACGCGTCAAAATTGGCTTGTGAACACGATAGAGACTACAGTTTTCAATGGATTTGCATGAAACTTCCTGTGATCATTGATATTGAAGAGATCTCGGACAAGTTCGAAATAGGCGATATTTTCGATTGAACGGTTTTTGAGTTATTGCCCTTGACCTAGTTGAAACGCGTAAAAATTTTCTTGTAAACACTATAGAGACTACAGTTTTCATCGGATTTGAATGATACATGCTGTGATCATTTATATTGATAAGATGTCGGACAAGTTTGAAAAAAGCGATTTTTTCGCTAAATGGTTTTTGAGTTATTGCACTTGACTTGTGAATGCGATAGAGATCACAATTTCCATTGGATTTGAATGAAATTAGGTATTATAATTTTTATTGATGAAATCTTGGACAATTTTGATAGTGACGATTTTTCGGTGAACGTTTTTTGAGTTAATGGCCTTGACTAAGTCAAAACGCGTCGAAATAGACTTGTGAACACGATAGAGACAACAGTTTTCATCTGATTTGAATGGAATTTGGTGTGATCATTGAAGTTGATGTCATCTTGGTCAAGTTTGAAATTGACGATTTTTGGATGAACGGTTTTTGAGTTATTGCACTTAGTCAAAACGTGGCGAAATTGGCTTGTGATTGCGATAGACAATACAGTTTTCATCTGATTTGAATGAAATTTGGTGTGAACATTTATATTGATAAGATGTCGGACAAGTTTGAAAAAAGCGATTTTTTCGCTAAATGGTTTTTGAGTTATTGCACTTGACTTGTGAATGCGATAGAGATCACAATTTCCATTGGATTTGAATGAAATTAGGTATTATAATTTTTATTGATGAAATCTTGGACAATTTTGATAGTGACGATTTTTCGGTGAACGTTTTTTGAGTTAATGGCCTTGACTAAGTCAAAACGCGTCGAAATAGACTTGTGAACACGATAGAGACAACAGTTTTCATCTGATTTGAATGGAATTTTTGAGAACTTAGATTAGACCTAAATAATGTTAGGTTAGAGTTTCTGCTGCGTTTAAACAGAAAATATATTTTAAAGTGGGCGTATCTTGCCAGGCAACCACTTGTTTACTAGTCCAAGGCAAATCTCCAAAGGTTTATCATCAAATATTGGATTTAAATCTGATCAATATAATACATAAATTCACTTGAGACCGAATAATATCTTGGTCTACGTGGAAAGATGGAGCGATGAATCGACAGACAGACGACAATATACATTCACATTTATATGCTGGCGTAGAAATATCATGAAATAATTATATTAAACTATTTATTTTCTTAATTAGTTAATGTTAATCGACTTCGAGAAATTCGAGAGTGCTTTGCAAATTTCTGGTATAAAGATGGAAGTGGGGGGGGGGGGCGGGGTTTGCTATACATGTACGTGCATTTTCAGCCGTCCGTGCGCTCAGATTGAAAACATCCAGAAATTTATCAGATCCTCTATATCTCACCATAAATTTGTAGTCCGATTTGGCTCTCGATTATGATGCTTTACTTATTTATATCTTAGCTTCAAATGTCATATTTTTATACTTCATCTAAGTATGAAAAGCTGTAACGTCGCGAAGTGTTGAAGCTGCTGATAAAATTGTATGTAATATAACTGCAAAATGTTGTTTTATCTCTTCCCATCGCTTGTCTGGATTAGAAGCTTTCTCTATTTCAAACAATAAATCTACTAAGCCAGGGAAACTGCTGGAGGCATACGAATCAAACGCACTTTCTGCTATAACCATGTGTCTAAAATGAAGAAAGCATTATAAGAATTTATGGCAACCTTGTTTCATAACAAGTCTATTGGTCTCGAATACCTCTTTAAAAGATATGTGTTGAATTAAATTAACTCCATGGTGAACTCAGAGTGTATTTATGTATGTTACACAGGGTTTATTTTAGGTTGATACTCACTTTTTTAAAGGTCTCATTGGTAAACCAGCTGGATCTAAAAAGGCCTTTTCCAATAAAACCAGCTGATCATTTATTAGTCTTGTTAGTATCGGACTGAAATAGAGTTCATTAATAGTTTTATAATATCATTACTCTATTCCTCTTCATACTGAATTAATTTGTATAATCGAAGTTTACTCAATGATAAAATTGATAAATGATTACCAGTTGCCCATAATTGCGAATAATGAATACACTTCAAACACAACCACATGCAAATGAGTTGTGAGATGCATTCGAAACTCATGGCCACTCTAAATTTTCGCTATAACTATAAATTGCACAACTTGGTATCGTTACGGTATGAGGAGACCGTTAGTGGGGACATAGTCTGAGAATACTAAATTAAGAAATACTAGTCCTTGTTGAAATCACATCAGCTTACTTATTCTTATCGAAATTTTTCACTCGTTCTCCAAATTCGTCTGCTGCTCTACCAAATTGTTGAATCACTTTCTCTAAATCATCTGTAACAAAATGTTACGAGTACTAGAATGAAATAGAATTCAGAGATTCTATCTTTTGTTGATAACTGAAAAACGAAACTATTGATGATTGAACAGTTAATTTAGTTATGCTAGGCCTAGACTCTTGTCAATGAAAAACTTGTAGTTAGCATCTGGAACTAGCTTCGTTCATGTCAGAAGTAGACTTTACTGTCAAAACATAAACTACGGCGATAATTGTCAGATACTAAGTGGAGAACGACAATAGCAGGTTTTGGGCTTGTGCACTCGAAATTCAGTGAGTTTTCGGCGATTTTATCTGTGATATATTATGATATGTGTTTAGGTTCAGCTGGAGAACAGTAAGTTCATTTTGGACCAACTGTTGCTCAATTTTCCCAATATTAACAAAATTGCACGATTGGTGTATAATTCATCCTCGATCCCCCTTCTTTTTAAATTTCATCACAATTTCGATATCACATCGGTTGAGAAGCAATGATTATACCACCATCGTTCTCTACTTCACAGATTCTAGCTTGTTCCTTTTTTTTAATATTATAATGTCCCTAACGATCAAGCCGAGAATGAATATAGTAATCATGGCAAGTCTTGCCTGAAGAGACACTCTGTGTAGTTTTCAGAATAACCCTTTTAAAAAAATTCGGTAGTTCAAAATTACCTTGAAACATGTCCACGAGCCTATCTGGCTGTTCAGCAATTACCACAAATAATAATTGAAATGTTAAATCAGCATTGTGTTGTCCTCTCTCATTTGTTTTTTTTTTAATCCCTTATGAATGCATATGATCCAATCTAAATTCTAAATCTAAAGAACACCGTGACGTATAGCAATAGGAAGTTCCCTTTTATTTTCCAGTTACCAGAAAAGGAACATGTGTTAAAACTCACCATAGTTTTCTATCTTGGTTCTCATTTTATCTCCATTTTGCATATCAAACGCTACTCTAAGATTTTCTAAAGCCCAGGCATAATCAGAAACATTGAACGGCACTACCAGAGAGTCTGCTAAATTCCTGGCTAATTCAACTCCAACTTTAGCAACTGCTGCATGATACTGAAATAAGTCCAAATTTAAAGTCTTATTCCATAAAATCCGAAGACCGTCATAGTTACAGTGATAGTGTCACAAACTGTCACATGTTCGTATTCTGAAAAAGTTAGTCATTTATAGTTCAACCTTCACCTTTATGATATTATGAAGCTGCATGGTATTAAAATAGTTACAAATTGAACTATGGCACAGTTACAAATTCAACCTTTTAAATTTTTTAACTCGGCTCTGTGACATGAAAATAGTCCAAATCGCGGAATTCACAACGCGTATGAATGCACACAACCGCAAGTCAAAATGCCATCTATACATGAACAGTCCATTGAGTTTCAAAACGGTCTTCATCCATGCAGATAAGTTTTAGGGTCTTACCTCAAAATCAGGATCTATGATATTTTTCACAGCATAAAAAGTTTCATATTGTGAATGATATAGAGGATAACCAGATATATTATAAGCTTTCTGAAAATATACAATCATATATAACAGCAGTACAAATTAAATAATTTTGAAATTCAATGTTTTTAAAAAAATAGTTTTTCCTTCACATACATAATTACTGAGATGTACAATTGTATAAAGAATCTCTAAATAACTCGTCTAAATTATCAAGTTTCGAATGTTGACAAAATAAAGTGCAGTCATACCTTATCATATGTATATCTAAAATCAACCGAAGTTACTCCTGCTCTCTGTAAAATTGGAGCGTAATCACTTCCAGAACCCAACGACTCCATTCTGAAAAGTTTACGATGGATGTACGAGGTAAGGCAGGTAACTAAGACGAACCACCATGCTTTTCGAATTGTATGACGAATAGCATCATAAAAATATTTTTTTTGCTGCAGCATTAGTACACAATGGTCATGAACACACAAAAACACTAACTTATGGCATCCAGGGCAGATTGGGGTGTGCCTTTGAGTTGGATCCGACTGATTTTCCGATTTGGAGACAAAACCCACATATCTATATCGTATGACTAAATCTTTATCAATGCCATTGTGTCTCAATTTGCTTTATAGCTTTGGTTGACACGTATCAGGACATTTTATTTACTTACTGTGGTAGATTTTGAGACTGGTTGTTTATAGTCCATGGTCTGTTATATAACCACGTATCATAAACTGTCTTCCTTCCTGCTGTAACTTCGTCTTTGTTGGGATTTTCTACCTGATTAACACAAAAATCAATTTTTCATTGATATCTCATTGATCAAAGCTCTTATTGAAAAAAACATGTTATTATGTAACTCTCTTCAGGACAGCTGGTTTGGAAATGTGAAGTGCGCTATTATTCCGGTTATAATGACCTTCAGTCTCGTGAACAATATATATTATGTTAATATTATTAAAGGTAGAATCAAATCTAATGGTCAAGACTTTAAGCTGATTAATCAACAATGTGAAGGTATGCTAGAACTACCGTATTAAACTTTATTAAGAACGGAATCATGTGCAATTACATGAAATTTAACAAAAATATATCAAGATTTTCTATCATACGCCTACTTACCATTTGTGTGGCTTCATATACAGCTCTGTATAATAATGGAGTTGTTTTAGATCTTATTGTGTTTGTTCCTAAAAAAGCAAAAACAAAATAACAATCGAGTATTCAAAATTTCAAGATAAAAATTTCTATCAAACATGTATACCAGTATTATATTCAAAAACATATTTGTAGATAATTTACCTTGAACTGCGATGTCTATATTCAAGTAAGCCACTGCCCTTTCTTTTAAATTCTTTAAATATTCCTGAAAAAAAAGACATATGATGAATCCAGAGAGCACAAAAATACTCTTCTAAGGTAACCTTCGTCCTTAACAGAATTTGGATTGATTACAAAGGTATTACAATGTGTTCTTTGTAGATCTATCTATTCAATGAATCAAAAACCGAATTAACTATACCGTTCTACTTCTACGTTCGTCTTTTATAAATTCATACCGACCTCAACCCATTCTGTCGATCCTATCAACCCATATTCTTCAGCTGCCCAACTACAGAAGACAATAGATCTTCTTGGCCTCCATGTTCCTGATTTAACTAAAGCAGCTAAAGCTCTTGATGTTTCCATCATAACAGCTGTACCACTAGATGGATCTATTGCACCATAAACCCAAGCATCACGATGATTACCAAACAGAACGTATCTATCTAGATTATCAACATATTATTGTCCATTATTTCATACTAACAAACTTGTTTTGATATTGTCAATATTAATAATCCCATCCTGTGTATTTTTCCCTCTTCTTTGGAAAATAAGAGGATACATTTATCCCATTATAATTAGACCCAAGAACTTTCCTGGGAAGTGAACCCACATTCAACGGATAATGCAGGAATATGTTGCCAAAGACCAACTGGTAGCATAGATGACAGGTCAACTAACACCACCTCCACTATCCTAAATATATATCGAGTTATTTCTGTACTATGTAAATATATTTTGATTTAGATTTTTACCTGGTTCAACATTGCCTTTGATAAAACCAATGACATTTGTAGAATTTCTACGAACATTTGTAGTCGAGATATTCATTCTTACTTTCCTGTAAGTAAATATAGATCATGAATTAAATAGATGAGTAATTGTAAACTTTATTTTATCAGTGGTAACAGTAAAAAGTGTATGGGTTCTAGACAAAAGTAAAAATGTCAACATTATTACTGCTTGTTTTGCGACATTTTATTCACCCTTCCATCAAAAATAAATCTTGACTTGTCTTACCAGTTATTATTAATAAATCCCGGTCCATATCTATAGGTTATATTTATTCCACCTCGCCACTCTTCAGGTACTTCAACTCCAGTCATATTTCTACAAGATACGGTGAGTAAACGATTGAGTTAATAGAGAGATTACTGATGTCAAGTCTTGGTCAAGTCTTGATGTCAAACCAGATTAGTGCTGCAAATATCTTGAGTGAAGAATAAAGTTTATATATATATATACATGTAATTATACGATGGCTCACATACAACATAATCTACTTCTTTATTTTGAATTAAACACTTATTTTTTACCTAGCTGCCAATTTTTTGTATACCTGGGTGGAAATTATTTGCCATTGACTTTTAATTATAATTAAGCTGCTCTATTGGTTACTAACCATCATTGTCTATGCCTGTTACTAACCCCCTATTGTTTCAATTCACTATAAATATTGTTTATATATTATTGTATATCAGATTTGGATATTCCAGCTCAGTTAAAGGGATAATAGGCGTTAGAATACACTCGTCCTACGGCTTATATTTGTGTTTCATATTGACTATTAGTTAAATAAGTATGCATCCCACACTTTACCAAATTTTAAAAAGCCACAATAGAAAAATATTCGGAATTTTAAAAAAAAGTGAGCCAGCGACGATTCCATTCAGTTTGAGAATAAAAGCGTCTGGTAAATTAACGCTAAAACATCATTGTGGAATTCAACAGTAGGGGTCAAGGACGCGTGAAAACCCACATGTTAGAGTTACTTCCCTTTATATTTACACGATTTGAAAATCGCTTGATGGATGGCTCAAGCGTTTTATGATTAACTACTTTATTTTGGGGATTTATCGGATTTTAGAGGGATTTTGATGTATAGGTAAGTCCACTGATGGATAAATACTGTTATTGTCCAAATTTGAGTGAACTTAACATTTTATGTTCGTTCTAACGCATATTATCCCTTTAACATACAGTTGGCTATCCAATGTATGTTATCTTTCTACATATTAAACCCATTCGTTATTTCTAAAGAGCCCTTCAGTGTTATTTGTTACCAAACATCAAGAATCTACATCCCTACATTCATATAGAGGTCACACTTCTATATTATCACCTAATTTACACCTAATATTGAAATATAAAGTTTTTAATTCAAAATTAAGTTTTGTTATTCATAATAAAAAGTGAATATATCAAAAATATTTATGTAGGAAAGTGAATGATGTCGTATGTGTGCCACCGTATATTTATAATCATAATTGATTTTCATTTTAGAAACTTAAATCACTTACATCAAGAGTTCTCTGGCTACAGTATAACCTACTGGATGAGCTGGTATCTTTGGTAGAGGAGGTTCAACTTCAGACTCTTTATAACGATATGCATATTCTGAAACGGTAGAGTAAATGGTGGATAGTTTCAGTTAAAGATACAAATTGATGGTTATGTAGGAATTAAAATAGTTTTAAATCAATAAAACAAAAATACAAAGTTTATTTTACGACCCAGACAGATGTAGTTAAACCCTAAGACGTAATGTGTAAGTCAATATTACGACAGCTAACGTACAATACAATCCAATCGCTACATTCAATGAAACAGAAAAAGAGCCCTGGAAGTCAAGGCATTAAACACAACTTAATACCTTAACTATGGAAGCCGATAGCGGCCATTTGTTAACCGCAACTTTGTGAGTTGGCGAATTGTCGAGTTGGTGACTTTGAAATCCGGCGACTTGTCGAGTTGGCGACTTGGCGATATTGAAATCCAACTCGCCAAATCGCCAAGAAACACGCCGGATTTCAAAGTCGCCAAGTCGACAAGTCGCCGGATTTCAAGGTCGCCAAGTCGCCAACTCGACAAGTCGCCAAGTCGCCATTTCGAAGTTCCCGCGACTTGTCGACTTGGCGACTTTGAGACACTGAAAAAAGAGGATGGCCGCTATCGGCTTCCATAGCTATCGGCTTCCATACTTAACACTGAGAAAATGAAATAATTGTATACACAATAGGAATGTTACAGGAAAGCTTTAAGTGCTACATATTGCCAACAGTAAGTGGTGTCATTCAAGCGAATATTAATTATTTCATGGAAATAGTCAATCAGTTTGGTAATGTGTGTAACAAATGACAATTGGTTTACCTGTTGCAGGATACCCGGGAGTTAAGGGATCACCATCACCAGTAAAAATGGTTCCTCTTTGAGCACCGGACCCTGGTAACCACCAATCGTCTGGATAAACATTTTGTCCGTCTACAGTATAATCTGATGGATCGGAGAACAGGATTAAACCTATAGCACCATATTTCTGTGCTACGTCTACCTGTTGGAATAACATTTTTATTTATTAAAACCTTTTTAAGGACAGGCCAATTGACACGAGAAATGTGCATCTTATAACGATTAAAACAAAAAGTGTCATTAAATATTTTAGACTCTCTCTCTCTCTTTCGTTTGATAAATGAAGCAAATTCTGCATCTCAAGCAATTTGTCTTCATATGTGATTTCTGCGTCGTTGATATTCCATTAATGTATGTTTTTATCGGTGATAACTAAAAATGAACCATGAAACTATTGATATTAAAGTGGTATTTAGTAGCAACCCATACACAATGACAATAGTCAATGAATGAAAACAATGAAGTAAAAACATCACAAAAGCAATCAATATACAATATCCAATATAAAAAAATTCACAGCATTAGTCACCCCCGAACCCTTACTTTAACCATTTTATCAGATTATAATAAAGATTTTCAGAAAGAGAAAGCAACCTTTTAAAAGAGAAATCCTAGAAAGTACACTTTGTCTTGAACAAAGGCCAGAGAAAAGGCCCGTCTACACGATCATACATTTGTTCAAAACATCATAATACATTTGTATGGCGGTGTTCAAGCTTGTTGTGGATTTCTGTCTACAATACCATCAAACATGATCCAACATTTGTATGATGATGTATGACGATGTATGACCAATAATGAAGGGTAAGTATTAATTTTGGTGGGAAAATAATTCAACATGGATGCTCAAAACAGTGGTTGGGTGGTGCTGCTGCATCAATTATCATTGTAACAATTCTTCGTCGCCAAAAACGAAAGAGGAGAGCACGCAAGGTTTGCCAATGGGTCAGGGATTGGATCCAAAGAAGAGGTCAGCATGGGCCTTATCAGGCCTTGTTAAATATGTTACAACTGACAGATCAGACAAGCTTTAGAAATTTCTTGCGTATAGACCAGTGGCGGAGCCACAGGGGGGGCAGGGGGGGCAGCCGCCCCCCCTCGCAGCCCCAAAGGCTAGTTTTTCGGGCAAGGCATTTTTTTTTAATTTAAAAATGAAATCATATCTTTGCCCGAATATCCCATATTACTATAACTGTATTTTTTTTAAATTGATAGCCCAATTTTATTCTCCTATAATAATATTTCATAATTCATATTATTTAAGGATCGAAATCACTGCCCGAATGTCATTGCTATGATTATATTTTACATATTTCAAAAATTGAAATCGCAGCCCGAAAGTAGAGTTTAGAACTTTTATTTACACAACCAAAAAAAGACAATTCGGGAACATATTTCGATTTTTTCAATAAATATTGTATGACATACAATATTTGTTAAAAAAAATGGAAATCGGTGCCCGAATTGCCTTAAATTAAGACAATTCGGTAAGGTTTCACCTAAAAAGTTAACAAGTTCCTTGGCTTACTTCCCTTGGAAAATAGATCATTTATTAATCAAATAAATCAATAAAAATTCCACCAATAAAAAAATGTAAAATAAATAAGTTTGATAAGGTTTCAACTAAAAACACATGAGTTCCCTGGCTTACTTCCCTTGGAAAAAAGATCATAATTATCATTATAATCACCAGGGGCGTAGCTACCGGGGGGGTGTGGGGGGGTGTCACACCCCCCAGTTTTACTGAACTCGTCGGTAAAACGCGGAATCGGTCGGTAAAAAGGGGGGTCATGGATGGAGCCGTCGGTAAAACGCGGAATCGATCGATTAAACCGATTAATTAACCTAAAAAGTCAAAACATTGAGTTGGTTATGATCGGTCGATAAAAGACGGCAAGGTGGGACCGTCGGTAAAACCAATTAACCTAAAAAGTAAAAACCTTGTGTTGGTTATGATTTTATCAGTAAACTGTCAACATTAAAAGTATTTTTTTTTTACTGAAACTACCGGAATCGGTCGGTATAAGTTGATTATGACTGGAGTCTTCGGTAAAACCGATTGGTTAACCGATACCCTTTTTATTGGTAAGCTGTTCGTTATTTGAATTTGTCGGTAAAACGCGGAATTGGCCGATAGAAGAAGGTCATAGATGGAGCCGTCGGTAAAACCGATTTGTTAACCGAAAGAGCGAAAACCTTGTGTCTCTTAAGATGTTATCGGTAAACCGTTCGTCTACATTAAAGTGATTTTTACTAAACTTGTCGATAAAACGCGGAATCGGTCGATAATAGACGATCATGGATGGGAAATAGAGCCTTCAGTAAAACCGATTGGCTGACCGAAAGTGTGGAAACCTTGTGTCAGTTATGATGTTATCGGAAAACTGTTCGTCTACATAAAAAGTGATTTTTACTGAACTTGTCGGTAAACCGCAGAATAGGTCGAAAAAGGCTATATAAAACATATGGTTGTCCGACGAAAATTGATAATTTTGACCGGTGGAAACGACTTCCAAAATCGCGTCAGATGTATTTTCCGGGTTTCCTAGTTTGTAAAATTTTCAGGGGGAGAACAGCAGAAACCCCCCCCTCCCCCATGTCGGTAAAACGCAGAATAGGTCGAAAAAGGACATAGAAAACATATGGTTTTCTGATGAAAATTGATAATTTGGACCAGTGGAAAAGACTTCCAAAATCGCGTCAGATGTATTCTCCGGGTTTCCAAGTATGTAAAATTTTCCGGGGAAGGACCCCCGAACCCCCCGCCACTGCAAGGGCCGAATACGAAGGCCTTTGGCCTGCAGGGCTTGCCTTGGAAAAATCACCTTTCAGTCCCCCCTCTCAGGCATATTCTAGATACACCCCTGATTGATATGGTTTTCTAAGGTTTAAGATTTGCTTTAACGATGGATTTCGTTCGTGTATAATGTATATACTTAAAAGTGCGAGTAAGTTATTTTTGCCCCGGGAAGAACACGTGTTCGTCGGTAAAACTTTGACGTTACACGTGTTCGTCGGTAAACACCCCCCAGTCAAAATGGTCACGCTACGCTCCTGATAATCACATAACATTGCGTGTCCTCTAGCTGTGATCATTTCAGAGTGAAATTTCGTTAGAATAACACCTGTTCTATCTTCCATCGATCATCGATAAACACGCACTAAAAATTGTTCAAAAATATTTTTGTCTTTTGTCAAGAATTGTTTGGCCTGGTTATAACTTGCACTGTTGCAATTTAGCAAATTGACACAGAAATCAAAACAATGTCTTCTACACGTAAACGATTGTATCGACAACGGGTTGCATGTGATGCATGCGGCAAGGAACTTGATTCCGATTATAAAGAAAGTCACGTAAAACTATGTATGACTAAAGTTGATATCTATGATAATTAAAATTTAAACAAAAAATCGAAATGATAAAATCCATACAAACATAACATATCCATTAGCCAAAAATCTCATTCAAAATCGGGTGAAAACAGTACATCCCGTAAATTAAACTGAATACTTATGGATCTCCTAAGGGGGTAGTATCATGTGTTCTAGAAAGAGTGAAAATACTCTGCCAATAACAATAGTGTTTCGAAGAAAACTCTCATAACTAAGTTCGAAATTCGGGCAACCTCAGAAATCTCGCCCCCCCCCCCCCCCTGGGACCCAAACCTGGCTCCGCCACTGGTATAGACACGGGTTTTCTTCATAAAGGCTAATTAACTTAGTTACATCAGACACAGTCCAAATTTTTTATGTGTTGGCTGCCATTTTGAAAGATGGAAGGTAGTCACATGACCTCTATACGGCAGCTGATTTGTTAAAATTTAATAACTAATTTAAATATTGCCAACATTTGTTGGAAAGAAAAAACATGCAGCTAAAAATTTAAACAACGTCATACATGTTTGACCATGTTCAAGCTTGATGGGAAAACGGTTTACACGATCAAACATTTGTCCACGAACACCGTATGATGATGTTTTGAACAAATGTATGATCGTGTAGAGGGGCCTTAAGAACTACCATGGGATATTACAATACTAACAAAACTCCTCTAAATTCTCTAAACCCTTATTTTAGTTATGCATTTCTCTTTACTAAGCTCTTAACACCATCGTTACTTGTATTATTAATCAGTTATCTACCACGATTCATTCATACGATTTCTGCTTATTTATTTAACTATACCTTAGAACCTCTGAATATTTTCCCATATCTAGATATTGCTACACATCCAGTAACATTGATTCCTGCTTTCTCCAATTTTCTATAATCTTCTACTCTACCATAGTTAACATATACTAAATTACCCTAGAATACAACACATATATTCAGGTATATTCAAAATACACACACCGTAATTTACAATTTAATTCTAGAATATGAATACGCTTACAATTTATTAAGTTATTTTTCATATAGAAAATTAATCCAGAAAATATATCCGTGTTTTATATTAATGTTTCTGATGTAGACATATTTATTATCGCTGTGGTCTGATTTTTATTTTATTATGTTTTATCTCCCTTTATTTACAAGCCGTGAATATTTAGATTTGTGTTGCATTTATATAAATTATGTGAATCTGAAACATTTTTTGTTAAAGTTATTTCGATTTTCCGTCATAAAGAAAGATAGAAATGGACTTATTTAATTTTTATCAGCAACCAAATTTTCAGTCTAACATAAATAAACTAACTATGCCTACCTCTACGACACCTTTTGGTGAATAAGCATTAAAAGGAGGTATTCCCTCAGTATTATTCTTCCCCGGTGTTAAAACATCTTCTTCAACTGGTGTTCTATAAATAACGTTTTCAGATCCATCCAAAACCTCTATAAAATTAGGGTTGTCCATATCTGGATATGATAAGAGAATATCATATGGTGCCATTTGAACCTCATCAAAACCAACATCTAACCAAAATTGTTTTATATATTCAGCCAAATCTTCCTCTTCACCTGAGCCAGCAATGTGAGGTTTTTCTGTTAACCGTCTGAAACAGAAAAAACAGATGTAGTGGTTGCAAAATACTATCGAGGTAATACTGGTTACTGGCTGTACTCATAGTTTTCAATCGCCTGATTTGTAATCATTTGGTAATACCCCAAAAAACATTATCTATGACACTTCTATGTCTTTCTTTTCCTAAAGTTAGAAATATGTCTACTTTTAACTTACTTTAGATATTTTTCTATGTTTTTATTATCAATATTTTTTAACAGCATATCTCTAATAGATAAATCGGCATCTTGTATAATAGAATCTGGTACACCAGGGAGAAATACACCATCCTTTTGAGGAACTTCTATAACACTAGAAGACTCGGTAGACGTACTACAAATGGCATATCGTCCCAATAAGATACCTATCACAAACGCAACTATGGCTAAAATTATAGCAATAATCCATATCTTCCTGGTTGATTGTTTTTGATTGCTATATTCAAAGCCGTCCATTGATTCAAACTTTGGCATGGTTGCTGATCACAGTCTTTGTATATATATGATATGCTTTAATAGATGAAAACTAAAAAAAAAATTACATTATTGGTATTAAAATTTAGTAGCAAACCATACAAAATCACAATATATAGTTGTAACAAAATTTCATTTTACTTTTTATCTATATTTTCGTGTCCATTCCAAAATATGTACACAATCGAGTATCCAATATCACCACAAAATTCACTGCAACAATCATTTTCCAAATCCTTTCTATAAAATAATGAAGGCATAGTTGCAGAAAGAGAAAACAACCCCTTAAACAGAGACCAAAGATATAAACTACCATAATACATTATTACTGCTAACAAATCGTCTAAATAATCTAAACCCTTATTTTAGTTATACATTTCTTTAGTAGGCTCCTGACCTCAAAATAGCTTCTATTATTCATCAGCTGCTTACCTGGATATATCCATGTCACTCATTTCATTGACTCGTGGTCATATTTGTAATTAATTATCATAGATTTAATTATATTGCTTTATCATTTGTACTTATTTTAAACCGTTATTTCAATGTAAAAAAAATAACGCATAATTCATCCGTCAGGTTAGGTTAATACGGTATACCGTCAATATATTCAATATAAATCTAATACCTTTCTTTAATTTATAGAGATGACTATTGTGTCATGTTGCCTTCTATAAATAATATAAAATATATGGTCAAAATAAATTTCATAATACTTCCTGGTTTGTTTAGATTGATCTTGTTATTCATTTACTGTTTACAAAAAGATGGCAACTGATGTAGGTCACCACCAAATACACAATACGTAGAATGTAGATAGAATATAGAAGATAAATATGTAGCTTTATTCATAGTTAATACATGCTGTATCAATTCCCAAGGCTCACATGTGGTTATCATCGCTTTTCAAATGAGCATTTCAAAGTCATGGTTTTGGCCATATACATAGCGGACAAGAAGAACATCCCCACCCCTATGAACGGACAACACCCATAACTGTACAGCGAGATGTTAAGTTATAACAAAATATCTAGTGTTTAAATTGACTATCATGTTGAATAAGTTACGAGCTTTGAAGTTTCAACAGCTTCATCTTGACGAAGTTTGTCAGTAATTTTGGACTGCAAATAATCAGAAAAGATTTGGATTTGAGGTTTTGTGTACTTATATTCTGTGCAAGATAAAAATATTCAACACAAAAACCACTTTTGGAGGTCCGACATCTTTTGTCCGTGGTTTTATACTATTCTCTTGCCATTTTACCTCACCTATACAGTACTGACTCACAAAGATGAATATTATCTAATGACTTCATAATTTCATAGGTGAATAACCATTTTCATTTAAATACTATTTCTATTTCAGCTCTTTTAATTATAAGTCACATCTGAAGCCAAAGGCAATCTGCAACTGCTAATTTAATTAATATAATCTTACCTGTCCTCCTCTGTGTTAGTTTCTGCAATGTTACTACTCTGTTTGTGAGTTAGTAAGAGGGAGATAAGATAAAATAAGACACCGTTTGTTTGTAGATCTTGTTATGTATAAAATTTCATAGCTAAGTAAACAGGGCTTTAATGAGACTGTATTTTATTATTTTTCAAATAAAGTCGGTGGCATACGTTTACAGAAAGTAGGATATATATTTAACATCGATTTGTAAAATCCGACTTTCTCTCAAAACCAAGTATATGAAGATAATAATAAGACAATTCTGTTCACTGTCGTCTGTTATGTATTTTAGTTGAAGCGTGCTAATATATATCACGTGATATACAAGTACAGTCAGTCGTCATCTTGAATTCTATCCATGCATATTAGTTCAATGTCTTTTACCAACGATCTTACTCGCTTTACCAACTTCGACATACAGAAATTAATATTAAACTAGAGGACAGCACTGTGGGTGCACTTAGACGTTTTGTCCCATAGCTTTAGGGCTCTTTTGTACTTTAATACCTTTCGCTCAGTCACTTTTTGTAAAAGGCGAACTTTTAAGTATGATATCACATACAACATCTAGTTAGATGTTATTATTACTTGTTTGTCCACATTAAACTTTCCGAGTTATACATAGTTGAAAATAAGTGATTTTGAATATGGATGCGGAATCATGTATTTCTTATTAACAAGAGCAAACGTTCAAACAGAATTATACATTCACATCTCTAAATTAATATATAAAGTAATATGCATAAACATGATATTATGTGACAAAAGTGAAAAGAAAAATATTTAGGACTGGTGAAAGGTGTTTTTATCGTTTGCTAACAAATGAATAGGGTTTTGAAGAGATATTCTTTGGTTACACTAGCATAGTTCGAATTAAGATACGAAAAAACCGTTTTATAACTTACGAATTCATAATATATGGCTCACTGATGTCACACCTCGGTATGAAAAGTTCATATCAACAGTTTTATCATCATTGCTGTTTGATTCTCTATTAACACCTGTCTATAATCTTAATTTTAATCTCTTAATTTACAAGAGAATTTTTGTTTGATTCAATCCATATTGATGTAGAATGAATAAAGTAAGAACCTCATTCGAAAAATAAAGCTAAAATTTAAAAAAAATATGATTATGGATTATTGTCATAGATTGTTGAATTGATAATCGAATGGGCATTGATTTGTAAAACTCAACTCTGTATATGTTAGAGAATGTGAGACATTCTAAAGTTTCCCTCGGTGGTCTTGGGAAACCGCTAGACCTGAAGCACAAACCAGAAGTGATTAAATAAATGTCTATGATGACATAATTTATATTTATTTGTGTTGGAAGCTGAAATTGAAAACTTTTCAATTATTCATGAACATTTTTTCTCTATAGATACTTTATCATTCGATAAATCTTGTAACAAAGTAAATGAAAAGGGGGCCTGGAGGTAAATCGGACCATCTTTGAAACAGCTTTGAAACAAATTTTGTCGACATATAGATATTTATTTTTGATTCCAGTCTAATTAAATATGGTAAAATCACTAAATTCCACGTTCTATAACCTTTTCCAGAAATCTCGTGGATACCTTTCCAAAATGTCACATGAAATCCTGGCCAATAGTCAGTTTCTGAAAACACTCAATATATCAAGACCATGAAAATTTTGAACTAGTCAAAATGAAAGTCGACCATTACAACATCCGTTTGTCACTGCATACAAAACCACTATTTTCAGAAATAACCTTCCGGCAATAAAAATTATCATTATCCCAGAAATTCTGAAAGAAAATACAAATTCGGACATCAAATTTCAAATCTAAACTAAATTTAGTCAAAAATGGACATGCAAAAACCCCAAAAGAGAGCATTGATAATTTGTAAAACTCAACTCTGTATATGTTAGAGAATGTGAAACAGTCTAAAGTTGCCCTCGGTGGTTTTGAGAAACCGGTAGACCTGAAGCACAAACCAGGCGTGATTAAACGTTTATGATGACATACAAATTCGGACATCAAATTCCAAATCTAAACTAAATTTAGTCAAAAATGGACATGCAAAAACCCCAAAAGAGAGCATTGATAATTTGTAAAACTCAACTCTATATATGTTAGAGAATGTGATACAGTCCAAAAGAGAGGGAGAAAGAGGATTTCAAAATAAAACACCGACTAAAATGAGTTCTATTTATAAACATGTAACTGTACGCAAAGAGTATATTTAGAATTGTTCATTCACATGTACATCTCTTTTTATCTCACAGAATCTGAAAGAAAGAGCAATTTTAAACATCAAATTCCAAATCTAGAGCAAAATTCACACGGAGCTTTCTCTGTTTCCTCAAAATTAAAAGTTTATGCATATTTTTCATTACTAATTTTTGAAGGTGCCTTTTAAAATACAATGTATCTACCGTACCCTAAATATCGTACAAACAATTTCTATAGTTCAATTAGGTTGCATGGTTGCTAATTTCGAGAAGACTACTGTAAGGCTACAAATTATTGCGAGATAGAAATTAATGCGTTAAATGCGACCTATCCGCGATCGCATTAATTTGTATCCGCATTTTTAAATACATATTCCCAAGTGAATTAAAGGAAAATAAAATCAAATGATAGACAAAAAGGTAGAATGAGTCAAGTATTTAAATTGAGACCGGGCAGGATTAAGTAATTAGGTAATTATCTTTAAATTTGAAGCTGATTAGTAATCAACGACTTTAAAAACAAAAGATTTTCACACTTGACTATTTAAGGATAAAATCTTGCCATTTTCTTTAATGATATTAAAAAATGCGACACCTATCGCGGATCGCATTAATTTGTACTCGCATTTTAGTCTCTAAACCACATGTCGCATTAATTTGTTGACGCATTAATTTCTAGCCTTACAGTACTCCATAGCTGTACACGAATTTACAAGATAAAAAAGAAACTATTAGTGCTGAAGGGGGTACAGTGTACAGTCTAGCACAACAGATAGGTGAGTAACCGGCAGTTACCGATAGTTTTCAAGTTGCGACCTGTCAAAGTTTTGGTATAAATAAAGATGTTTAACAAACTACTTTAGGCTGGTGGCCGCCCCCACCCCAATAAAATGGTAATAACTCGGCCAATTTGCATCCCAGAAGTAAACTTCTGTCGCAAACGAAAGATAATAATTCCCTGTTTCGATTTCAAGGGGAAAAACAAATTCGATTTTTTTGTCAATCTTTCGAGGAAATCGACCTTGAATTTTCAAAATAAAAATGGCATGAATAGTGGTTTTGGAAAAAAAATCGGAATTTAAAAGTGCCGTAGCAGGCATACCCCTTTTACACTTACAAAATTGATCCCTGCCAGGTCTAGACCAGGCTCGGTTCGGTAGAACAAATCGTAATGTAAAAGGGTCTAAGTGAGCCAGGCACGATTAAATCCGTGCCGGGCCTGGCCTTGCTCCATTGAATACTTTGATTGCGCATGTCCGGAAGTTTGTTATCATTTCGCGCGCGTATCATAAGAGCAACAAACATGGCGTCATGAGATTTCTGCGACGCAAATACGAAGAAATGCGTAAATTGGAGAAATGGCATCGAACAAATTGATTAGATTGTTGCCTTATATGAAGTTTTCTTCGCCTGATACGCGTATTAATTATTTTAAACAAAAACATAATAATTAGGAAGTTCACATTTCCCGCCATGTTGGATTCTGTTTCGTATTCTCTCCGTCTAGAGAGCTCAATTACTTCCAAAATGTACAAGTCGGAGAGAAACGTAGATAAATTTCGGCAAAAACTATATCTATTGTCAGCTTATATTATTGATGAGTGTCTTTAAAAAGAAAACTAACCGAAAGGTTACGTGTAAAACATGGCTACAGAATTCAACAAACCTGAATAAAATTTGCATCATTTTTTTTTTTTTTTATAAAACATGCATAATATTGAATGGGTTATATGCGGGTCAATATTTAACTATATATACTATGAATGCTAGAGCAGATTCAGATCAGTTTGTGAACTTGGCAGTGACAGGTTTGGCAATTCAGGTTAGCGTTTTCAACTTATTAACTTCGTTTATTTATTACACTATTTATATAGTTAAAATCTAGGATAACCACGACCTTTACTTTGAAGATGAAGACAATCTCTTAGTCCACAATTTATTCAAATTACAAACACTTATATATGTTAATCATTGTGCTAGGCGTCGTTGAACATTAACATTGAATTAACCTGCTTCTTTACCACCAACATACGTCTTCTATACTCTGTCATAACATCAGAAAGCTTGAAGTATTTTATTATGAAAGTCTAGTAACCACGTGAAAATATATTTCAGATCGTGAAAATGAAAATATTGAAGTATTCTATGATATTACTATTGGTAATAGTACTTGACAAAACAAAAGCAGGTGGAAGCAATGACGGTAATTATATTTTTTAACGTCAAATGAAATCTATCATTTATCATATATCTACTGCTGACCAAACAAGTTTCAAATCCAGTCAAATTATATTAGAGAAAACAAGGTTGTTTTGGTCAGTTGGAATGTAATTCTAATTGTTCAAATTCTATGTTACAGATACTGATACAGATAGCTCGAAAACTTCTAGAAGAACATACCGACAAAACAACCAGTATTATGCCTATGTTAATCCCAAATTTACAGACATCACCAACAGAATGAATCAAATGAGTGCCTCGATTCGAGCATTTCGCAATCAGAACAAATTGACCGCATTTGCCCCAGAGTTAAATCTTCTGAAAAGTCAGTATACGAAACCAATCAAATCTTATTCTATTTTGCTACGACCAGATGTCTTAAATCGACCCGCAACGAAAACCAACACGATCCAACGTACATTATATCAGGAAAATTGGCCAACTTTTAGAAATATCAACACGATCGAAGGTACACACAGGAACACAGTGTATCAGAAACAAGCTGCTGTCTTAAATCGACCAACCACTAGTAACATCAACACGATCCAATCAGTAGCTAAACTAGAACCGACGGTAAAAGCCATTTACAAGCCAAAACTAAGTAATATGAACACTGTTGGTATCAAAACCAAGACCCTACCAAATCGAATCGTGTATACAAATCCAATTACAGGAGGCAAAACAATATTTGTTCGAGATTTTGATGAAAATACTTATATTCAAACCGAGAAGGCAGTGAACTCAGTCGTTCAGGTTACAACACCAGCATCTAATAGAATTGTACCATTACCTGCTGCCTATAATACTCAAACTAAAATACCAACCAACGAAATACCATATTACCAAATAAATACCACCCCAGTTCCAACTGCAACACCCATATTAGATAATTACATTCAACCAGCCACAAGTCAAGTTCGCGGGGATCAATATCTTCCAAAAATGAATACCAAGCAATCACCAGCTGTAAGAGATTATTCTATTCGAACCCCAATTCTTGCAAATTACGATCTACCTGCAACTACTTTAAATACCCGAAGACCAGTTCAAGGGACAATGCAACCGCACAACACAGTCAACAAGCTTCAAATTTTAGCTGAATATCCCATGAATTACCAAATGCCAGGATTTAACACAATGAGTGGCAGTACAATAACCAATAAACTAGCAGCATCGAAAAATTATTCAACAAGAAACCAACAAACAAACCCTAAATATTATAGTTACCAGTCTCCTTTAAACCAGGCTTACACCAATTCCATAAACCCACCAGAACCAACCCCCATTAACCGACCCCCAACAACTGATACTGGTAATGCCCTCAATTTTGTTAGAGCGTTTTTTCAACAGCTGATGCAACAACAACAACCGCCAAAGAACAAGTACCAAATAGTTACATCCCCTACTAGCAAATATAATATGTAATTATGATTCATCCCTTTGTCTCTAATAGAGTTAGTTTAGGTACATCGGGAAACAATGGAAAACACGAACATGAGCAGTTTATTTTGTGTAATCTATACTGTGTTCAAATTTGAAGTTAAGTGTTTGTGTTTATGTTTGTTTAAGGTATAACTCACGGGCTATTAATTTACGTTGGTGTATGTGATTATTCAATTATACGTTGTTTATTATTATCTAAAATCTAATAAATGTTTTATTTTCACTTCTAATCTGTTTAGAGGGCCTGATTCTATTTACAGTCCGAACTACTGAGCGCTTTCTATGACAGCCCCTCCAAAGCAAACTCCACTGACAGCGGGAAACTAGGTTGAATGTTGGAATATAGTAAAGTGAGACCAACGGTGTCATCACAATTGAAATCAGGGCAGGGTATTTTGTCATGGCGAAGAGTTTTGAACATGTCCAAAAATGTTACTTAATGTTTGGTATCAAGTATGCGCTGTCATGATTTTTCACACGTATTCTGTTTGATATTTCTTGTAATAAATAACAGGAAAACAAGGATAATTTATATTATAATATTTGGATGAGTTTTTGAATTTTTGGCAAAAATTTTAAAAACCCGAAAAACAAAAGGTCTACAATATGACATGTAGGCCTACTTATTTGTTTACCTGTTGCTCAGTACCGTAAATTTATTTCAATGGAAGTTTCACTCCAATGGGAATGTACGATCTGAATAATTTGGCTTGCGACAGTCCGCGATACGATTAAAATTGTAATAGTGTTCACAGCTCACCTTCAAAAATCCCAAGCCCACGAGACTTAAAATCTATATGTATCCAGAATTATCCACGTTTAAGAGTCAAATTTTCCTGCAGTTGTAGTATCTCTGAAGACTATTTACATATTCAAGACCTACATCAACCATCCCAAATGGAAACCATTTCTTTTGATTGTATTGATTCTGGCCTTGGTCTGATTCTTGAGGCATTAAAATGGGCAGTCATCGTAATCACGTTAAAATCGGATCTCCCTCTAGACCTGCAATTGTGTACGCTACGACAAGATACGACAACGTGAAACAGACAAGATGAATGTATCGCAGAACAAACAAGTTGAATCGTACCCTAGCCAAACTGATCAACTTGGTAGGTTACATAAAAAAAAAAACTTTAATTAAGAGCTTTTTTTTTAAAAAATAAAAGGCGATTTGGATAAGGGGACCCCAAAATTAGGTGGTCCCGGGACCCGTTAATATTTTATTCTTAACAAGGGATTTTTTTTTTCTTGGGACAAATTAAATGGCAAATTTTTTGTCAAATTCAATGGGTTTTGAATGGGGTACGTCAAAGTTGCATGGTGAGTCCATGGGTTTGCCCTTAAAAAAAAACCTTTTTTTCTGAGGAGTACCTGTTTTCTTTACGCTTTGGTTTGGTCAAATTAAATGGAGATTGTTTGTCAGGATTTTTATTTAAAAGAAAAAATACATGAACAAAAACGCATTTCCGGCTTTAGCAAACTTTATTAAGTTTTAAAAGGGTCATTTTAAATCGGAGGACTTACCTGTTTTCTTTTTGTTTGGTAGGGCTTCGGGGTTCAAATAAGAGAAGGCATATTGTTTTTCCAAAATTCCCTTTAATGAAAAGGGGTACTTAAAGTTGATGGCGAGTAGAGTTTTTGTTTTATAAATCAATTTATAAAATAAAATGAAGAAGAAATATGCTAAAATTACAGTCTCTAATAATGGCGTTCTACCATAAGAAACTTAAATACAGTAATAATACTAAATATATTTTCTCATAAAGGATTTGTATGTTGTTTGGCTTAAGCATTATAATTGTATACATTTAAAAGGTTCGCCTAGAACCTGACCATTAAAATTAAAAATTTTTTTACATAGGAGGAGATTTTTTCATCCAGTCATGCTGATGATTCCCTTCCTCTAAAAAATTACAGTCTATAAAAAAAGCTTCAAAAGCGAGTTCTTCTAGTCTAATCTTGATTCCCAATAGAGTTTTTGTTTTTAAATTCAACAATTTAAAAAAGAATGAAAAGAAAAGAGAAAATTTCCCAGGAAATTATCCCCCGTCCCCTAACCTTGAACATACTAATAATGTATTGAAAGAGTAGCGAAGGACAAATATATTGATTAACGAAAAATATTGCCCGTGTTGTATTAGGCTTTTATTTTAAGCTCAAAAACATTTCAATTTTTGTAAAGAACTTGAATAACAAATTACAATTTTTAATACGTAGGGAAATAACGTATAAATTTGAAAATCATTGCTATATCGATTTTGTCAGACAAAACAACATTTAAAAATATCGGCAAAACCATCGAGTTTATATTACTTTATAAAGGTAAAATATTGTTTATTTTAACAGCTTATATATAAATGTAACAATATTTGAGCGAATTAAACGACCTTTTAAGTTCCCCATAGAGCATGAGACGTTTGTCCTTACATTTCGCTTTTTAATTCTGTATTTCAGATCTCACACCTTCATCAAAATGAAATCAATGACTATTTGTGCTGTTGTTATTATTGTTGTCATTGGAACATGTAGTGCAGCCAACACAAACGAAGGTAAGATTAACTATTTAGATGTATCTGTTCCAACTTACTTTCACATAAAAGTGACAAGAAGTATAATTGCACTGTTATAGTACTTCACAAAATTCACCCTAACAATTTCAAATATAGAGTTTAACACTTGCAGAATAGTCCGTATTTAATTCGGTTTACATAGAACTTTCTTAAATTATCTTGATCGTATGGTGACTGTAGATCGTCAATATATTCGTCATGATACATATATTTATATGGCAATACCTACGGTCTAGTGTAATCATACAACTATTATTATATATTAGTAATACTATACTGTCATCTTGGCGATCTTTCGAAATCATTTTAAGTGATGAACCGGTTTTGCACCAGTGTTGATACAGTTATTTTAATACGACGGTTTATATGATTACATATCATAGATCAATTAACTCTTCCCTGGTTAATTTCAGATCCAGATTTTAATTTCTTTGAAAGACATCACTATCAACCTTATTTCCCACGATTTACTAACCCTTGGTACAGAGGAAATACTTTCGGAAATCAGAATCAGTGGTTTGGTGGATATGGAAATTATAACCAAGCAAATAGAATACACCGCAATTTTAATCCTTACCAGGTTGCTGCTCCTGTTAACAATGGTTTCATGTGGTAAATGTCACTTCAGCAGACTACTTGATCTACCTTGTGAATCCTTTTGCAAACTTAATTATAATTTCATTTTATTTTACGATGTTTATGTATGCAGTGCAATATAATATATGTAGTAGTAGGTTAACATTATATGAATTATAATTATTGTATTACTAAATTTTGTTTTTGCAAATAAATAATAAAGTTTCCATGGTGAATTCTTTCTTGGAATGGCTTGAAGAATAGTTAAAGGGACATAACTACATGTTAGTACCTTCAGACTGCATACAGTTTCGTATAAATTTCATATACCATGAAAATCTTGAGCTTGTCAAATTGATAGTGAACACTATATTTTATCAACACCACTTGATTGTCACTGCACGCAAAGGAATTATTCTTCAACAGAATTTCAGGCATTAAATTCCGAATTAGCCCAAGAGGATGCCGAAAAATAACACGGATTACATTCATTACTCGAACTACAATTATTAGAATAAAATGTTTTGGTGGTCCGTAGTGCATATGGTTTAGAAAAAGCAGATATTTGTAGCCGTGTAAAGACTGTCACAACTTGTTATTGTCTTGTGCAAAGGAAAAAAGGCCAATATACAGTTGTCATGCAAATAAACATGGATGGGTCAAACTTTGTATCGAGCACCGAAGGCTGTGATTCTTAGAAATCACACAGCAGGTTGAGTTGTTAGTTAATTCTAAGCATACAAACTTATAATTACTTGTTTAATTAATTTTCTCGGGGAGCAGTCAATTTTGTTTACTTACTGTAAACGTTTATTTGCAAATCACTTGATTTGTTGGTAGAACAGTATCTAGCGCGGCACAAAGCAGCGAGGATATTCAGCTTTCTCGCGGACGTTTTCACAATATTCAGGGTATACTTATACATCTAAATATGTGGACGTTCTTTTTTAACATAACATTAGGATTGAGAAGAACTAAAAATGTACGAAAATCGCATAATCTATTCAAATATATCCAAAAATAGAAATGTTCATATTCCATATATGGCAGAGAATCATGAAAAGGCGAGTTATCACTTTGACTTTCAAACAAGAATGATTCTGGACATAAGGATTTGAAGACTAGCTTCTCAAGCTATTAACATTATTACTGATCAGCTTAACTAAAATAAATCCCACTTTCAGAGATTCTTTAACTTTAAATAACTCAATACCCGGTTTACAATATTAAGCTTCAACATACTAGTACCGAAACTTAGGCATTATCATTGAACAGAACTGTTATTATGAAACACACAGATGTTTGTGCAATACAATTTCTAAAATTGTCAATGTATCGATGATGAGATAATTATTTGTTGTCATATTTCGTATAAAAATAGTGGATTGGTGGCCCAATATTGTTATCCCACAACGAATATATTCCAAGACAATTATAAAATTCAAATTGTCAGATTCATTTTTTATGATAATCTGGAGTACGATAAGGCTACAATATGATTGTGTCCATTGTTGTTTATTAAAATCTATATTATATGGGCATCGAAAATATTTGTATTTAAAGAGCAGTAAGCATTAAAGAAGGGTTCCCTTATTTTCATATATATATTTAATTTACTTGTACATGTATATATATATACCATTATTGGACCGGTAATACTTATATCAATAGAAAGTAGAGGTGTTCTAATGACTGGGAAAAATACCAGATGGTCCCACAAGTCCTTAATTAAGTCGTAATTAGGCTAATTATTACGGGATTTCCCTCGGCAGGGTACTGCCATACGTATGTACGTCAAGTCTCAAATGTCATTGATCTTTTTTTTTTGTTAATCCAATCTGTCAATTCGGTACATACATCATGACATAACCGGACACTGTAGTTAAGAATGCACGTATGCATACTTGCCCACATTCCTTAATATTTTCCACAACAGTGGCATTTTGGTATTCCATTTATTAACTCTAGAAAAAGGCAATAATACATTAAAATATCTTTTTGTAAAAACAAAATAACATTAATTTAAATAAGATTTAAGTCACCGTATCTCTTTTTGAATATGTTTAGATAATGATAATAAAATACAAAAGCAATTCTTTTACATGAACTGGAAATTCCATATCAAACATATTTCTAGAATTTTAAGTACAAAATTGTTTCAACTTCGTAAAATTCAAAAACTCTTTCCAGAAAATCTTCGAGCCTTGTATTTCAAAGGACATATTCAACCTTATTTAGATTATTGTTCACCAATTTGGGATAGTTGTAGTGTGAAATCAAAAACATTAAAACGTCAAGAAAAACGCGCTCATAAATTAATACTAAATACTAATAACTATATCTCTAACAATTATAAAAATCAGCTTAGATCCATGAATATTATTGACTATACTATACGCCATAAGTTTAATTCTGTTGTATTTATATTTAAGATACGTAATAATTTATGTCCGAGATACCTTTCTAATATGTTTTTATCCTACAAAACATCTTATTCGTCCATTAATAAAAAGTTAACTTTTACTAAACCTAGAATAGACCTTTATAAACACAGTTTAAAATATAAAGGTGTAAAATTGTGGAATAATCTATCAGTTAAAATAAGAGAAGCCAAATCACTCCATTCTTTTAAGAAATTGTCTAAACTCCATTTTTATGGAGATTTAAAATGAGCATAATCATTTTCATTTTAACTGTGTACTTTATTATACAATTCTCCCACTCCATTTCTACAGTAATTATAGGCTGATTATAGCTGTACGTATGTTTTTTGGGGTTTTTTTTCGCCTCGTATAAGTGTTATTTGTAGTTTTTGTATTTTTTACGGGCTCGATGTTAGAAAGGCTTAGTCCTAATTGATAACCCAATAAAGAAATTATTATTATTATTATTATTATTATTATTATTATTATTATTATTATTATTATTATTATTATTATTATTATTATTATTATTATTATTATTATTATTATGTACACCTTCATTCATATGACGTAGTTTGGTCATGTTATTAAACATGAAGTCTAAATTTAGCGTTTCAAGGCAGATTAGAGTTGGATTACCCAAGCATTTCTACGTCCACATAGGTCTTTTAAACCTGAGAATACATGGATATTCATTAGAAACCCTAACTAATCAATTAGTAAGCTTACGTTGGTTCTAATTAATGAGGGAACCCATCTTTAAAAACATTGCAACTTTACATAGAAATATTTCACAAATATGGTATTTACAATTTCTGAATTTATTTCAAAAGGGGCGATTAAAAACGAAACGTACTAAATATTAAATAAGTATTTTGAGCTAGTTTTTTGGTGTTTTGTTCAGAATAAGTGATCATTTAGCGTTTTCTTGGCTAAGATTCATACATTATTTTTCCATCAACAACCAAAGAACCATCAAGCTGATGTTCTTCCCTTTCAAGCTACATGGCTAATTTAACAAAATGCTCTTGTTCCGATACGCTTGTTATACCCTGAGTTCTGGACAAAGTGATAATTGTGATAGCTGAATGAGATGTGTATTTATAGGTACATGCAAAACAATTTCACAATACATAACTGAATTCTTGCCCGATGTTATAGCCTGTAGGTTATATCAAGAACTATCAAATGTCATTATCGCATATACCATTGATGCTGATGAATGTCCTTCCTTTCCAATCTATGTGGCTACAGGAAAATAATAATTCTATTTTATTTTGATACGTTTGTCATACTTGCAGTTCTATACAGATTGATAATCGTAATAGTCAAATGAGACTTTGAAAAGATGAAAGATTCAGAATTTCTCTGTGAACCTCTTGACCCCTTAAAATACTAGTAATGATATTGGTGATTGATGTAGCAATGAATAAATACTATAATGGATTGACAAAAAATATTGACCCGTGTTAGATATAACCTCAAAGACACGTACTTTTTGTAGTGTTACTTTAGAATAACAAATGTGATCCATTTTTGCAGATGACGTAGAGAAAATAAACTGTATAAATTGGGGGAAATCATTGACCATGTATCGATTTTGTGGACAGACACAGAACAAGGATTAAGAGAAGTATTAGCAGTCCGGTCATCAACCGTATCTTATCTTATAACTTTCTATTCAACAGATCTCATCGACATCAAAATGAAATCAATGACTATTTGTGCTGTTGTTATTATTGTTGTCATTGGAACATGTAGTGCAGCCAACACCAACGAAGGTAAGATTAACTTTAGTCACACTGTTTTACTACCATCGCCATGTTCAATTTAGAATTTAAAACAAATTTGTTATAACTAATTATTGCTTAGGCTATTGTAATAATTTCATCTGTAGAGTATTATACCTGCAGCGAAGTCGAAATTATATTAATATAGAATACTACTGTAATCTTAACGATCTTTCGATATTTTAAACTGTGAACCGGTTTTCCGGGAAGTAAGAGTAATTGTTTTCAGATTGTTTACATGGTTATCATAGATCAATTAACTCTTCCCTGGTTAATTTCAGATCCAGATTTTAATTTCTTTGGAAGACATCACTATCAACCTTATTTCCCACGATTTACTAACCCTTGGTACAGAAGAAATACTTTCGAAAATCAGAATCAGTGGTTTGGTGTATATGGAAATTATAACCAAGCAAATAGAATACACCACAATTTCAATCCTTACCAGGTAGCTGCTCCTGTTAACAATGGTTTCATGTGGTAAATGTCACTTCAGCAGACTACTTGATCTATCTTGTGAATCCTTTTCCAAACTTAGTTATAATTTCATTTTATTTTACGATATTTATGTATGCAGTGCAATATAATGTAGGCCGACATTATATGTATCATAATTATTGTATGACTAAATTTTGTTTTGAAAATAAATAATAAAGTTTCCATGGTGGATTCATTCGTGGAATGGCTTGAAGAATAGTTAAAGGGACATAACTACATTTTTGTAGCTTCATTGTCAGAGGTTGATAAAAAGCAGATATTTGTAGCTGTGCAAAAACTGTTACATCCTGTCCTGCCGATATACAGTTGACATGCAAAAAGTCTGTATTTGTGAAACTGCGTCTTGAAGGCTGTGATTCTTAGAACTCCCTACAAAATGTTGTAGTGCGTAAAGTTACCTGTCTTAAATAACGCCTAAATGAACATCATTATAATTCATTTATAGAAATAATGCTTACGGCATAGGATGTAAAAAAATAAAGGTAAGTTTATTTATCGAAGCTGTTTTTTTTTAGGGTAAAACCACGCAGGTTTGATATTCAATGATAATAAAGCCAGCGCACAAATACCGATTTTTAGACGACAACAATATTTGCCAAAACTTAAGAAAAAAGTGGCAAAATTTATTCTCCCTTTCCACTTTATTTTCAATCTTGACGTCATATTGTTTAAGGTTTTTCGGTAGATGGGTGCTTGAGTCGCTCAAGTGGCGATAAAAAGTCGGTAAGCGCTCACTACACGTTCCCATAATTTAACAAAGTCGAAAAATCTAAATATATTTAGTCTAAAAATGTGCGAGCCGGCTCATAGGCTTTTACCACGAGAACCTGTCATAGGTTCAATTTGCACTATAACCTGAGCATTCGAGGAAATTTGTTTATACACGCGGAATGTCTCCTCTCCTTTCGAATTGTAATATCATCACAAGTTGGAAAAGGTTTCTCCAGATCTAATAATATACTTATCTGACTATATATTTTGCTTGCTTCTTTTTCGACAGTAAAAGGAATTGTAGGAAACGACCAATGGTTATACCAAAATGTTGGCTGTGGTTATACATGTATTTTGCTTTCTTTTTTTTCGACAGTAAAAGGAATTGTAGGAAACGACCAATGGTTATACCAAAATGTTGGCTGTGGTTATACATGTATTTTGCTTGCTTCTTTTTCGACAGTAAAAGGAATTGTAGGAAACGACCAATGGTTATACCAAAAATGTTGGCTGTGGTGTCGATTTTCACATATAATCGAACCAATCAAATATTCTGACTCGTTATGGAATTATTGCTATATGCCTATTGGGCATTGTAGTTATATGTTAAGGATATTGGAAATCTTGCCTTCCAGCAAAATGAATTAGAGAGGTATCTATTTGCAAAGGGATACCCGCAGTTCTGGATTGGTGAGGATCCTTGTCCCGTCATTAACGCAACTGCAGTTTAGTCATTGATGCAATTCAAATGTACGTTGAGAAAAGGCCAGCTAACCTTCAACAGTAATATGGGTGTGTTATAAATGTACAAGACAGAATGAATGTTACCGGCTATTTGAGCTGGAATCTCTCTTTCTGAGCCTTGCACTATTGTACTTAATATAATACACATGATAAAGAAGACATTTGTTTTGCTCTATTGTATCTCAATAAACGTAAATTATTCTAGTTAAAGCAATAGTATACAATTTTATTGTCGTTATTCAGCTGCCAACGAAGGTTTGATCTATCTATCCCATAGCCTAACTATTTTACAAAATCGGGAGCTGCTAACGTAACGTAAATCCATATTTCTGCATTTACACCGCTTAAGAATACATGCGCAAAATATATCTTAGTGTTCCTGGTTTGAGGTTTAACATACTAGGAAATTAGTAGGAAATCATTATAAAAATCCGGTGATCAGGTGTATAAATCTGAACAAATTATATAGTTCTTAGTTATTCTCGTACTCTATTTCAAAATTTATCCTAAAAGACAGGCATCAAATAATGTCAATGATGCAGTCATCAACGGAGATATGCTCTATTAAAAGCTGATATTTGAGAAGGATTGTAGATACCTAGATTAGGGCGCGGGCCGTAGTAGTAATCACTGGGTGGATCCGGCATACTGATATCTGGTGGGTCATAACTTGGTGGATCATATCCAGGATAATAATGGGGATAATGGTACGGCATCGGCTGATGCATGATTGGTTGGGTTTGGAGCACCTCTGGTCCTACCGGTGGTCTTATCGGTGATCTTACTGGTGGTCTTATCGGTGGTCTTATCGGCACTCTTGGAGGAACATATATCTGTCTTCGAGGAGGCATTGCTGGTGGAATCATTGGCGCTGGACTTTTTAACGGTTGTCTATAAGCATTATCGCCCGCTACTGATCTTCCGAACATATCAAAGTTTGGATCGCCTGTAAGACAATATTTGTTCTCATGATTTCTGCTATATCTTATGTTTTCAATTTGATTAAAAGCAGTAAAGATAACTCTAATCATTATTAAATTGTGTAGTTTCTCTCAGACAATAACAATCGTATGGTCGAACTCATTTTGTTAAAGGGGAGTGACGGTTGCTCAGTGAGTTAGACACTTGCTCACTGACCTGAGGGTCCAGGGTTCAATCCCGGCAATGTTCGACATGAACTTTAGGATTTTTCAGCCCGCTTTTTTCCCTTGAGGGACTAACATGGAAATGGCGTCTTGTCTTTCGGATTGGACAAAAAAATGGAGGCCCTGTGTACTATAAACGAGCTGTGCACGTTAAAGATTCCTCGACAGTTGGAAATCGCAAGAACAACAGCTGTCCTGCATACTGAATGGTGACGCCCGTTTTCATTAGCCCATAAGGTGCAGAAGAGTAGGGCGTAAAACATTTATTTGATTCACTTCTGAACGCTGGATCGACTATTATTCCGACTGTTTTGTAGATATGAGTTTTGGTGTAGAGTTTACATTCGACAAAATTCTAGACTGTAATTCACGAAGGATAAACTTCCTCGACTGTATTTTTCCTTGGAAAATGATACTTACTTGATCTGTCATATCCTCGGTAAACATAAGGCTGTGCTGACGGAACAATAAGAGCAATTATCAATACTGCAATTCCCACTTTAAGGTTCATCTGAAATTTAAACGAGTATTAATGAGAGCTGAACTTGAATGTATGTACTGATATGTTTCAAATTATTGGACGCATGGAACATATTCCAAAAGTCTATAAACCTTGATTTCAAAATTTTAACCCGGACTCCACGAGGTTAGTCCATTATCCGCTTCAAAATATTCAAGTTGTGGAGAAAAGAGAAAGCTTTTCAAGGCCTCGATTCATAGTTTATTTCTTTATGATTACTTGATTTCGTCGGCAGTCTTTTTGAGCGTCAACAAACCACTTAAGTTATTTCCATATTTTGTATCTCTTAATAATCGGTTAACAGATAAAGAATCTTGATGTCCAAGTCGATCTAATACCAGTGTAAACATTTTATGCTGTAAATCCTTAATCCCTAACTAAGTTGTCGCATAGGAGCATTTGTTAAATAATGCGCAATAGATAAATACATGTACATGTTAATCGTCTTTTACATTCATTAAATAAAATAAACGAGAAAGGACAATTAAAGTGCCTAATAAATCGCAATATCGAATGTAATCTGCTTTTATGATTTGGATTCTGAAGCAAATAACGACCACAGCAAAATTTATAGTAATTAGTCCGATCAAGAAAATAAATCTTGTGGGATGGAATTGGTGGAAAAATAAATCTACAAACTTAAAAAATTATGTTAAAAAGAACAAACAGGTGTTCATAGGATGCATCCATTAAGTGACACTGCTTCTTAGAGTGGAAATAAGATTAAAGTTCTCAATTATAGTTAACATGTTTGTATATTCAACAGTGAACAACCTGGTGCCATAAAGTAACAGAGTCACTGTAAAATCGCAAAACTAAATAATTATGGAAAAACGCTTAATCAATTGATTACAAGTTCTTCAATGATCAATTGCATTTTTATTTCTTTTTGATTAGGTTTTTTTTATTTATCGTATCATATAAAAATTCTCTTATTTTATTTAAGGTAGCAAATTTATCTACTGATGAATATATGCTCCTTTGGCCAAGTCTATAATTTTTCAATGTTGTGTTCATTCTAAGACGCATTTTTAATCTTACACTAAAACAAAGCCACAGAATTTATGAATTGCAAATGGAATGCAAGAATAGTTTCTATCATTTCCATCCAAATAATTTTAGTTGAGTTCATCACTAACTTGATGCTTATCTTTGAAAACTTTCTGGATTAAACAAAAGTATGTCCGCCACTGTGCAGCCTACTGGTATGGTCTTAATTTCTGACATGTTTGGCAAGCAAGTTAGGGCGTGGATAAAAACGTTTAGTGGCATATTAGTTATGAAGACATCACTGTCAGTCGTTAAATCTCATAATGATATATTTCTCTAAATCTCATGACGTGACCCTTGACTTAACACGTACAAGAACATTTTTAGCGTGACGTGCTAATTTTGTTTGCAGCAAAACATTATGTCAATATTTTCACGAGACTTATCTACAGTTACGAATATATGTACAAGGTCATGTCACAGACCGACTTACATTCTATATAACACATTCAATTTGCATAAATTTAAATAAATGAATATATAATACATTCAAAAATAAAACCACCAGTTGCACCAAACTATAGCCTATAGCAGAATTCTGTGTGTATAAAAGACTCCTAATTCAACTCAAATACGTGACAAAATTCACCTGATGCTACTCTGCTCACTTGCTTATGAACTCTGCATCTCTTTTGTAAAGTCCTTAAAAGGTTAAGCTATTTATTGGTAAAGTTAATTATCCCCCTTTTTTTCGTTTAAAGATAAAAACAACCAACTGCAACCAACTTGGGCTCTCTAATTGTTAAACCAAGGTTACCAATGAATGTATTCTTAATTTATTAAACCGTATGTGAACGTAGAGAGGTTTAAGGAATCCATTTAACCCTTATCCGTTTGGAAACGCTAAATTTAGCCTCCAGGTGTGAAGCTAAATAAGACTTTTTTTTTTATTATGAACTATACCTATTCAAAAGGAGATATGGTTAAAACTGATTCATTATGTTTTTGCAAAATAATATTTATATAAATTATGTTTTTTTGGCAAGGGATAATAAATGAAATACCAAAATACACTAGAGGAATGTGAGGAACTACGCATGCGTCCATAATTCAGAGCGACTACGTTTTAATTTATGACAAAGGAAATTCTCTTCGTAATTACGAGTTAATTAGGGACTTGTAAGACTTGTAAACTTACGTATTTTCCCCGATTATTAGAACATGTCAAACTTCGATTAATATTAGTTTTAGCGGTCCAATTATCGAATATGTATTAATAACAAAATAAAGAGCCTAACTTCAACTAAAATATTTTAAATTTCAAAGCTGTCGAAATTCACAACAATTAGTAATACCATACTTACGACAAATTCATCGAAATTATTTATGGAAATGGGCTCTGGCCTTGTAGGTCAGATTGTTCAAAGCAGGATTCACTTGTAGGTTGGAATAAGGTGTGAAGAAATCAGCATTAAAGGATTTCAAAACCTTAACCCGGACTCCACGAAGTGAGTCCATTATCTGCTCCAAAATTTTCAAGTGTTGGAGAAAAGAGAAAGCTTTTCAAGGCCCGAATGCATAGTTTTCCTTATGATTACTTGATTTCGTCGGCAGTCTTTTTGAGCATCAACAAACCACTGAAGTTATTACCATATTTTGTATCCGTTAATAATCGGTTATCAAATAAAGAACCTAGATGTCCTGGTCGAACTAATACCAGTGTAAACATTTTATGCTGTAAATCCTTAATCCTTCATTAAGTTGTCGCATAGGAGCATGTGTTAAATAATGCGCAATAGATAAATACATGTACATGTTAATCGTCTTTTACATTCATTAAATAAAATAAACGAGAAAGGACAATTAAAGTGCCTACTAAATCGCAATCTCGAATGTAATCGACCATCTGATGATTAAAAATGTGCATATTTACCGTGTTCTCCAACAAAAAAGGTGTTTGGAACTACATCGTCCGACCGAAGTAACGATTAATAAGAAGAAAATACAATAAGACTAACCTTATTTGAATTGACAAAAACAATGGACTATGTACAAAATAAAAACATAGTTCTCGTTATTCCATCAAATGAAATTGTTCAATCCAGCGTTTCTAGTATCCGTTTGCCGGGACTACTTTTCTCCTAAGCTTTTCTTTAATTTTGAGAGACGGACGTAGATATCTATTCTTTAAGAATGTATAATGATCTTTACTAGGTGTAGGAATACATAAAGAGGGTTTTCTTTATCTTTATGTTTATTATTTATGATGTAGTTAATATGAATAAATGTCGGCACATGTTTTTTAATGCTTTACTAAACATTTATAGCCGAAATACCTTGTACTTTGCATGACGATATGACGAAAGATTTGTCTTTAAAATACTACGTTTTAAATATAAATTTGGAAGTCATGATTTGAAATTGATTTTTATTTTGTCTTCGTTTTAATACACATTCAGAGGCAGGAACTTTTAACATTCCAATAGTCACGGAGTTGGTCAACTCGTATTCGATTCGAAAATCAGTTCATAATCCATAACCTAATACACGTTTTTTGGAATTGGAATAACTCACGTCGTTGTAGCAATAGACGTTGCATACCTTTTTTATACGCCCACATTATAATGAGGCCTACTTGCAGAATGACCTTAGCTGGTTTATGATCATGGTCGTAAGATTCAAGGATGGACTGGATTTGATGGATTCGGGCACCAGGGTACGAGTGTATTTCGTTGTCTGGAACTGTTTTGGTAATTCGGTTGAGGTTTCAGGACCCAATGATTAAGGTAGATATCTGTAGAGCAGGCAGATTCCATGATGATTTGTCCTTGGTCTGGTGATAAGAGGATTTTGTAGCGGACATAATGGTTGTTGACTGGTACTGGTTTGGTAGTTGTTAAGAATTTGAATGAAATTTTGTGTCATCATTTATATTAATGAGATCTTAAACAAGTTTGAATTTGAAGTTTTGCCCTTGACTTAGTCCAAACTCATGAAAATTAGCTAGTAAATACAGTAGAGACTAGGTTTCATCTGATTTGAATCATATTTGGTGTGAACATTTATATTGATGAGAACTTGGATTAGACCTAAATATTGTTGGAGTTTCTGCCTGTGGTAAAACAGAAAATATATTTTAAAGTGGGTGTATCTTGCTAGGCAACCGCTTGTTTAGTTTATATTGAATATCATGATAGCATATAATGGAATGGAAGGTTCGATAATATAAAGCCACAATAGAAAATAAATATTCTAAACCCATAGCCCTTATTAAAGCATCGCAAACCATGCAATAGGTTTTGTAATTTTGTATTCCGCTATAAGGCTAAATAACATCGAGGACATCTAAATAATTATAAATAAATAATGATCGCCTGCTGCAGAAAGAATAGTGTGGGCGTTTCAAATACCTCAAATATGGCGATAGTAAATTTGTTTCGATTTTCTCTTGTTTTCGCTGAACCTCTTATTCAAAAGTTATAAATGAATACGAATGCCTTAATATGCATGCCCCATGGCGCTTAGATTTCCCATATATATTTATATTCTACAGGAGATGATCATAAATCTCAAAATGAAAGAAATAATTATGAATGTAACTCATAAAATGTTTCTAAAAATAGGGCCGAGCTTGTAAATATGATGTAGGTAATAAAGGTGGTAGCTAGAAGGTCAGACTAAAGACCCAACTAAGGCAAACTAAATAAAAAATTTGCTAATAATCCTCCATTGACTTTTTCTAAACGTTTGCATCAAAATTCAAATGTATCGGTTTCTTTTCAGGTATCCTTCAAAGCTATGGACTAACATTTGACAAATAAAAAGGTTCGCCTCAGAAAACACAGTTAAGCTGAGAATGACCACATGCTAATGTTGTGGACTCTTTTGCAACCTTGGGTAGTTTTCGTAAAGCTGAAACTATCAGAATGTCTACATTTATAACTGGAATTTCTAGAAGAAGAGTCTGATATTCTTGCTTCGTTTGAATTTCCGCTAGTCATGAGCCTAGATAATCAAACGGATAATCATTTTTATATCATTCCAATAAGTTGAAATCACTTCCAAAACTGATGTTAAAACTTGTGCAAAAAGCAGTAAAGTTAAAATGTTTTTTAACAAGAAAGGTGGCTATTGTAGTCAAGGAATAAGACAAAGTACATAATAGCTTGACATTAGCAAACACCAAACACGTTTCTTAATATTCAATAAGTAAAATAAATGCCTCAGCTGTTAATTGCCTATACCGTGTTGAAAGTACTTCAGAGACGTAATCGAAAGTGTTTCTACTGATCATAATGCCTTGATTATCACTGGTTCAATTTTTGTGATGCTTATTTGGTTTCTAATCAAATTTCTATTGATCTGATGAAAGGTGAAGAAAATAATTTAAATGGATATCATTATCGACATGACAATATTTCATCCTTCAGAAATCGCATAGCCTATATTTAGTTAGTAGCAAACATTTCAGGACTGATTTGCAACGAAATTTGTCATAATTATAGGAAATGGTTTATTTTAAAATGTTATTATTCTACAAAAACCAGTAAGCAATTCGATAAGTAACTAAGTCTTCCAGGACGGCCCCGTATGTAGAATATTATATGCATTTCGAATTTTTGTGAAATTAACCGTTTAAAACTAAAAACGAAAAAAACATTGAGAACAACGCCAAGTCACGTCAAAACGATATATAAATATGACGGCCATGAAAATTTTGAGCCGGATTGAAAAAGCCCAAAAAACGATAAAATTTTCATGGCCTTCATATTTCCAGTCATAGCCCAGCTCATGTTGTTACTGCTCACGCAACGAGTATTTTTAGAATTATGCTGTCTCATATAAATCTCTTATATCTCACAAAATCTGAAAAGAAAATGCAATTTCTTACATAAAATTCGGAATCGAGACAATTACTTAGTCATAAAATGATATACATAAACCAAAAACTCCAAAAGGTTGGGAGAAAAAAGATTTTTATGAATAGCATACGAGTCCATTTAGATTATTACCAAAAAAAGTCAAATCAAAACGTCGATTTCATTGCCAACTGTGGCGAATAGAATTCCATCAGTACGAGTAAACAGTTTTAAAGGTTTCTTTCATTTATTTCTGATGAAGTCCAACGGTATTTTAACAAAAATTTTCATTGAGCAATTGAAATCCGATTAGTTATTTTTGATATGAAATTGCTGCAGTGCGCGATTGGTATCAATGTTTTATATAGATAAGAAAATAAATTAGGATTTTTTCCGATAATTACTTGGTGAATATATGTTTATTTGATATACCCGAGTTATCTAATTTACGTTTTTAAATAATTTATTAGAGTAATTTATGGAAGTCATGAGACACATTTAGCATTACTCCCATATATTAGGTATGACACTGTTTTGTCAATATCGCCAAATCGAAATTTTCTTGTCAATGTCTATATCCCAGACAACATACGACATGAGACTAATCAAACATTGTCTTATGATATTTGATATCTTAGTTGATGGGCAATTACCTCTAAAGTTCGTCAATTTTAAAACCATCTTGTCAGTTCTATAAACAATAAACACTCCTTGTGTTTGACTACAGATCTACCAATACTAGTGGTTCAAACAATTATTGAGTAATAATTGTTCCTTCAACATTGTCAAAATCCCCAGGTATTACCTTAGTCTTCAAAATGTAACATACACATTGTCATACACAGACATAAAGCAATCTATATACAGGTGTCTTTCCTGTCCAGTGTGCCGGAGTAATCAGAGGTTGATCCAGCCTCCCCCGACTGGGTGTACACAGAGAGACAGACTGATACACCATGGGGACGTCATTACTGTCGAGTCTGAATTCAAATGCGGCAGCAGTGCAGAGTCGTCATAGGCGTAAGCCTTTCACGAAGCGTCAGGGAAGTTTCGATTCCAATTATATTTTCGAAAAATAGAACTGATTTGTTGAATTCGACACACATTTTCGTTAGTTTAGGAGGGTAACCTATGATAATCTACTCGGATATGTGTCGTGCTTAACTTAATTTGTTACAAATCAGAGGTTGAGAAAAGTGGGTCGTATAGCTCCCAATTAGACTTATTGCAAGATCGTCTTTTTGTAATACGATATGATAGGAAGAAATTGTCCACTGCTTTCAACCGATCACGAATCGTAACCTATTAATCTGTCAGATGGACACGTAGTTCTGTTATTAAGCCTCTAGAATGCCTGTAAAGGGCGTCTCAATTGGTCTAGTCGTCCATTTTATTGAAGTAGTTGGAATTTAAGTTCAAAATACCGAATTGAGTTTTTCTTAATTTTGAAAAGACGGAAAACACTTTAAAGGTTTCGCGGAGCTTCCGGTTTCCACGACTGATAACGGAAATAGATATTGATTGGTTTAGTAAGAACCAATTGTATGCAAGGAATTCAAATAATAAAAAGTGTCTTTGATTGACGCAAAGGAAATCAGTCAGAGAGAATGCTTTGATGAATGGAAGGCTTGTGTCAATAAATAGAAAAAGGAAGTCTTTTGATATATCCCTGGTCCTACGTGATAGCATTCAACTTTCATCATAGAATCATTATACAGTAATGGCTTTAAAGAAGTTTGGTTTCAAATTGTTAGATGCTACATATTTTAATTTGACAAATATCTATACCAAAATATAAAAGGTTTGCAGGGGCAGCAAATTGTCAAAATGTTCAAGAACTTTTTGACTATATTTAATTGATAATATTTGAATGGAAGTAACTTTGTCTAATTTCGTGTAGCGTATACAACTAGCTGAATGGATTGAGCACATCAGTTCATGAAAATTTACTAAATGGCCTCCGTCATGGCTATGGCGGCGTAATGTGGAATTGTGTGGTATCGCTCTGTCTATCTCGGCTTGATTCAAACGTGCTTCTGAATGGATGTTCGTTCAAGATTGGACTAACTTGTTCTAACAATCTGTACGTACCAACTGTTTCTTCTAACCTTTAGCTAATACACATTTTCCGTCGTCTCTGAGAGCTCAAGAATTTTTATATTGTCTAAAAGGACAACAAATCACTACATCACTGTGTACATAATAGCCTACTCCAACCGCTCAAACCTACACATTCGGCGATGATCTGTCTCGTTCAAGTTGATTCTTGTCTTGCCCTATGCTGAAATAGTCCGGCCGTTTGCTACAGCCTAGTTTATATTTCATATTTGGCACATCAGTAGTTGTTAATTCCTGAGTAAAACTCCTCGATGCTCTACCACAAAAACTATGTTGTTAAATACCTTTCTTCCTGTCCATTTATTTCTTCTGTATTTGTTTCGTATAATCGACTAAAATAATAATAAAATAAAAAATTTATATATATTTACATTAATAAATAATATAATTCAAAACAATATATCTGTTTGCTTTAACTTAGACTTCTGCCCCTAAACCCCATCTCCCCTTTCTCCCATCTATACGCTACTGACCCCATCATCGTATGGGATGTCACTTTTCATTTGGTGTTTAAATAATAGGAAGGTGCAATATAGTTTCAATCAGTCGCTAGCAATAGGTGTTAACCGAGAAAATAGCGTGTAACATAATATAGCTTTATGCCTTTGACCTAATACATGACATGACATTTTCAACATAATGATGAAAAAGATACATAAAACGAGTTTAGTGATGTTATAAGCAAAGCCTAGGGTACCAATGTCAGATCTATTATCATTCTTTATCTATATTCAATAACCAGTGAGTAGACTGATGACATTGATCAGTGCGTGGAATTGAGTTGATGGTGGTGTTCTTGGTCTAATTAGTGACAGACAAAGAAATAAATCGTAATATATTCAAATTGAAATTGTATTCTTTTCTGTCAGTTTGACAATTATCATGTTTAGAAATGTGAATTTACATCGTAGACAGGTCCTGTCTTCCGCATGCATAAAGGATGTGACGCGAATTATAACAATAAACCTATTCATGGGCATGATAGAATGATTTATTAGTGGGACATGTTGATTCTATGTCCTTTTTTTAAATGTTTACAAATGTACCGAGAGAAAAACTTGCAACGCCATGAATGAGGGCAAGATAGCTTTGACAGCGCACCGGTTTCGCCTAATCACGTTCGATCACGTTCCTCAATCGGGGACCATAGCCAAACAACACTGCGACGAGGTTTTAATCCTGTCAAGTTCTACTAATATTGTAGGATATGGATACGAGTTTCCGGTTGGCTCTGTGGTCGAGGTGAAGTACATGAACGCAGGATAACGATATGAGTAAATAGTTTTGGATTACTTTTCAGGTCAATCGAAGTTCCGCTCAATTAAACCGTTGCCCCATTGTGAGGGATTTCGTCATTCTTCCAATCTTCATCATCAATAGTGATTGGACATGACGATTGTGTCAATATTCGCATAAAGACCATGTACCAAATAATTCATCAGACCATTACTGGTAACTGTAGCACTGTCAGTAATAACAATAACTGAAGTATGAGATATATAATATTAAAAATTCATAAGCTTAATGACCACAAGGCTCGTCTAGAATAAGATATAAACAAATCCAACACCTGTCACAGAATTAAATCTAACAACATATTTTTACAGTTATGGTAATCTGATGGTACCACTGTAAATCACTTTGATTTCTCAGGGTTAAAAGAAATGATGTAAAGGCTAATGATGTACAGTTATGGCAATGAATAATTCATGTTATATATTTGGTAATGTTTTATTGTTAAAAGTGTTCACTAATACTCCATTCAGTGAAAAGTCTAAATACATAATTAGTGAATTAAAAATTGTGTGATATATTTCAAAATATACATCCGCGACATAACATAGTCCATTAAAATGACGTATGCCTTCATATAGTTTGGCATATATTATACCCAACAGTTGCATAACGTGATTGGCTTACATAATGCACCAGACTGCCCAATGACCGAAGCTACAGCTCAAGTAGAATGTACATACAATTCATAATAGTTTACGGAAGCATAAAAGGGACTTATTATAATATTTTCTGATGTAACGACTTCCCTCTATATGTTTAGATAACACTAAAGTTTTGTACAAGAAAAATATAAGCATATTCAATTTAAAAAGTTTATAAACTATTTTGGTAAGAAAGAATATTACAATGATATTCTGACGACGGAGATGAAATGAATGGAGTTTACGTCCTACTCTTCTACACCTTATGGGCTTTAAGAAGACGGACAACGTAATTTGGTCAGCAATTGGGATAAATTTTGCCAGGAAAGGGCTGTTTTTGACGTGTACAGCCTGTAGCACACGGGGCCTCGGTTTATTGTCCCATCCGAACGACTAGACGCCTTTTCCAAGTCCGTCTCTAAGACCTGCATCACTGACTGGACTGATAATCCGAAATTTCATCTCGACCTTTGCCGAGCAAGCTTCTAAGTCACTTAGCTACCGCGGCTCCCGACTTATTTTGGAGCAGAATGTGAATGTATTCATCAAGCCAGGTCGATAGTTACTTGTATAAAGTTCCAAAAACATTTAAGAGTGTCCATGAGCCTATTTGTTCAAAGTACAGTTCGTTATACAGCTTGCAGCACGAGTCAACATCACAGAAGAATAGAAAAAATACCCAGCATGAAATTTATAGCTTCACAAATTAATGGGTTATAAAATTCACTTGTATTTATCATTTCATGACATAAAACTATTACCTGGCGTCAAGTATTATTTCTTTGAATATAATTTAAACATTTAATGACGTTGGTGTCAGGTTTTAGAGTGAGAACAATACCAGTAAATAGATTCAAAAGGGTGAGACGTTATGCCTGCAACACAAACCTCATTTTTCAAATAAGTCATTGTGCTCAATCTATCTGTTGCTTTTCACTAGGTAATTTTTGACAGTTCTGGATTTTTCCGACAAAAGATATTTTTCTCTTTGTTCGATCATAATAGTCTGATTAGTTACTGAGCTGGAAAAATGAAATATCAAATACCATTCAGGATTTATTGCGTATTGCATAATACTTCCATTGTATATTCAATGGAAAGATCAAAGAAAAAACTATGCCTTCGTGAAATACGAATTCTCTGAAAGATTAACTAGATATTACGCAATATAGAATATCAGATCTCAGGATATTATATACAATATACAAACCATAAACACCATTAAAAATATATAGAGATCATCACAGACTTAGATAATAGAACATGTTCAGCTTATCCACTGCCATTTATCACTATGGCAACAGAAGTCAATACTATACACGCGAATCAAAATGATCATCCTGGCCTAACTTGCGATTAAGAATCGCCATTGGCCCAACGCCTCCTTGTAACCCATTCTGTCTCTTGTGTGAGTGACCTCTTTGTGACGTTTCATACAATTCCTTTTGCATCATGGCTAGGGATATTTTATTTGCTTGTAAAAAGTCTTTCATGCTGATCATTTCACCTGAATTTCGCCGATATTCCGAATCGCTATCACCGTCCACGTCAGTCACTGTTACTGAAGGTGGTTTACCTCCCTTGGTTAAATGTCCTGGTGTTATAGCATTACGGCGACCTGGATTTGGTACTCGAACGCGACAGCGACATTCCAGTCGCCTTAAAATCCAATTTAACACTTGCTTGATCACTATTGATGTCACATTAAATAAACTATAGATACAACAACATCCAATTACTATGAATATAAAATTAGCAAATCTATATAAATGGACGTTGGGATAGGATTCTTTTTGACTAACAACCAGGTCACCAAATCCAATAGTCGCAAATGTCACAAAACAAAAATATATAGCTTCAAAGTATGTCCAATCTTCAACCGGCTGATACATAGCAGAAGCACACAATGCGACAACTAGTGCACCTAATAGAAGAATCAGCATCACCCAATATACTGATGGTTTCCAAGCATCTAGTTCATCATCTGAAGTTTGGCTGGATCGTCTCCCTTTTTCTTTCTTATCTTCTGTGATCAATCCTTTGCGTTTGAGGTCTCTGATATGTATAGCACGTAATATATAGGCTAAGAACGTGATAATTCTCTCCAAAAACAAGTTAAAAAACAAAATAGCACCGGCACAACCGAAAAATCCATAAAATATTAGTACAACTTTCCCACCAACAGTCCGAGGTGTTGTCATACCAAACCCTGAAATTATAAGAGTATTATCTGATTAATATACATTTTAACATTTTGTATAAGATCATGATTAAGATAAATATATCTATATTTGAATTATTCTGCTTTTAACTGATCCGCCACGCCTAAATTAGGGACAGGATTGTCTCTGATAATAATGTGGTATTTAGATTCAAAGGAGATCTTTTGAGTGCATTCACAGTCATGTTTATTGTACCAACTCAACTCAAGGAATTCCGATTTACTAGTTTTAGAATGAAAGCATAAAATCCACCAGGAAATCAAGAGTTTAGTGATCGCAATTTTCCAACATCTCATACTACATAGACCTAATAAATTATGGGGTTCCCATACATAAAACACCGAAAATTTGACCCAAAACAATCTTAAACACCATTGATTTGTAAGACCATAATGGAGATATTCCTAGGTCCTCTGACTATATTTTTGGATATCACCATCCGTGGCATCCGGTTTGCATAAAGGTTTTTTCGGAAAACAATCACATTCAGTACCATAACATAACAGCACTTCCTCCATTCATTTGACCAACCATGTTCATTTCAAGTTCAAACATGGATACTGAGCTCTATCATTCAGTCAAAAACAGCCTCATATCAAGTCACGAAATTTTCTTGAAGTATTTCATTAAGACTAATTTTAGAATTCATAATTGAATTGCATTTTAGAACAATAGTTGTATAGTTGAGTTTCTAATCTGTGTTATAAACCAGTATCGTTATATAACTTTATTTATTTGAATAATAATTTAATATATATACGTATATAAGCCAAACACTCATAACGCCATATCACATTCCGACAATGTGGTCTAAATAAGAAAACTATTTAGTTTATTTTGATTTGTTAAGGAAATATTATGCCCATTATTTAAAAAAAGCAAATAGGTTCTAGTAGAACATCCCCAGTTGATATATAAAATAGACGGAAAGCTAGACAAAAACAATAACATTGAAATTATTAGACTTATTTTCAGAATTTAATTGGATTTCTTATCTTTTGAATTCGATATATAAATTTTTTTATAAAGATTGTCTCTTAAGAAAGTCTGTAGTATTAATTTCAGTACAGCAGCTGGTTTTCAAGTGAAAGTTATTTTACTTTACTATCCACTATTTTAGGATTAAGTTTGTCGATGACCGAGCATGTATTATATTCCAGTATATCAATAACTAGAGAAAGTCCAAGTATTAATCTACTATTAAAAGTTAAAATGACGGCTCATGATTTCTTGTGACTGCGTTAAATAGAAAAGCCAAGTAAAAAAATAAAAGTAAAATTCATATGTTGAAGTATTGAAGATATGAGTTGCGCCCCTTATTTCACTATCATTTGTTGCTTTTAGTGATATATTTCTAATTATAAAAACAGCAACCAGCAAACATAACAAGTATTGATTTGACTTGAATACAAATTTCTTTTCACCAAATATCATTTTGACTTGAATAGAAACTTATTTCTACCAAGTATTGGTATGACTTGAATACAAAGTTATATTTACCAAGTATTTTTATAACTTGAATGCTACGTTTTATTTACCAAGTATTGTTATGACTTGAATACTATGTTATTTCTACCAAGTATGTTATGACTTGAATACAAGCTTGTTTCTACCAAGTATTGGTATGACTTGAATACAAGCTTATTTCTACCAAGTATTGGTATGACTTGAATACAAGCTTATTTCTACCAAGTATTGGTATGACTTGAATACAAGCTTATTTCTACCAAGTATTGGTATGACTTGAATACAAGCTTATTTCTACCAAGTATTGGTATGACTCGAATACAATGTTATTTCTACCAAGTATTGTTATGACTTGAATACAAGGTTATTTCTACCAAGTATGTTATGACTTGAATACAAGGTTATTTCTACCAAGTATGTTATGACTTGAATACAATGTTATTTCTACCAAGTATTGGTATGACTTGAATACAAGGTTATTTCTACCAAGTATTGGTATGACTTGAATACAAGGTTATTTCTACCAAGTATTGTTATGACTTGAATACAAGGTTATTTCTACCAAGTATTGGTATGACTTGAATACAAGGTTATTTCTACCAAGTATTAGTATGACTTGAATACAAGGTTATTTCTACCAAGTATTGGTATGACTCGAATACAATATTATTTCTACCAAGTATTGGTATGACTTGAATACAAGGTTATTTCTACCAAGTATTGGTATGACTTGAATACAAGGTTATTTCTACCAAGTATTGGTATGACTTGAATACAAGCTTATTTCTACCAAGTATTGGTATGACTTGAATACAAGCTTATTTCTCCCAAGTATTTGTATGACTCGAATACAATGTTATTTCTACCAAGTATTGGTATGACTTGAATACAAAGTTATTTCTACCAAGTATGTTATGACTTGAAAACTATGTTATATCTACCAAGTTTTGGTATGATATGCATATTCCAAAGCTGTGTTTTCAATAGGAATTAAAGAGAGCTTAAGTATTATAACTTCAGAAAATAAGATAAAGATAATGGTATTACTTTTGAAATGATTTGGACCAACGGCTTGTCTTTTGGTTGGCCAGTTTATGTGACAATTTATATGTATTTGTAATGGATGATGTTTACATGGTCTCTTAGTACAAGTTTCATTTATTAATGTTCCTTTTCAAGTCCGTTTCTCGTTTGTTTGTTTATCAGCTTCAAACAAAAGAATACTTTATAAGTCTACCAATGGAAAGTGATCAAATCAGTTTAAGGCTGACTGAATAATCTTGATAATCTATCATGATATTGATATAAATTACACACTTTATTCCTAGTTCTATCCCAGTAGGTTTGAATAAAAGTGTCGTAGTAGACCATTTAATCTGCACTACGTTCTGTGACTTAACCAGCATGAGCGTTAATCAGTTAGGTATTATTTACAATATTTACAAATATTTTATTTGATTTACACTATTTTTTCATAAAAAAGGTTGTAAGTTAATAGGTTATCATCATGTATAGATTACCGCATTTCGAAATATCTTAGCTTAACAATAGATTCATCAATAAGAGAAAAACAATCTATTTTGCTATGTTTTGTGATTGGAAATCGACGCAGAATTATCTTCTTCTGCTTCGGATGGTAAAGCTTTACACAAAATCTCTTTCGAGTGTAATCATCATCAAGGGTCTGAACGTTGGAGGTCTGACAGTATAAGAGTTAAAGAGTTTAGTGAAACATTTCAGATATTTCACTGGTAGTTAGACGGAAATTTAATTTGGAAAAATGATATCAACATAACAGTTTCCAACCGGTGAAAAAATCCCTTCTTCTGTCGTTGGTTTCATCAATAATATCTAGATAATCTCCCCATGAACTCATTTCGAAATTTATTGCCATTAGCATTAATCTGAAAATCCCCAGTATTCGCCTATAATGTGAATAATTAGCTGATATATCACGATGGTGACTAATCACAAGATAGAAGACTTACAATTCACGGCTACAATATTCAGATGATATATGGTGTATTTACTGCTTATGTAAAGAGACTGGTAAACAGAGATAACAATTATAATTAAGGTAAGTGACAAAATCGATAAAAGATCAATGAGGGACCAAATCACAGCAGGCATTAAAACTAATAAGTCAATTATTTATCGACAATTGATCTCCCAATTTCTTTTAAAGAATAAATTTAATACATGATTAATATAATACCGTATTTTTATAACCAAATCTTGTCTAACAACTATAGTAATAAGTTACAAACCTTTAACATAACAATGATTCGCTCATTATCGTCAATTGCTACTGAACCACATTTCTAAAATCAATGCTAACAAATCTCAAAACTAAAGAATAAAAACAAATTACACAAAACGATATAGAAACAATAGCTAACAATAACAATAGCATTCTAAGAAATATTCATTAACCTAAAATTGAGAAGAAATCGCTAAGAAACAACAAAAAGCAACTAAAAGTCGCAAATAATTGTTAACAGTTACAAACAACCGCTGATATATCGCTATCATTGGCAAACAATCGAAAGGATAGCTGATAAATCGGTAACATTGGCAAACAATCGTTAAGAAAGTAAAACAATCGCTAATTAGTCGTTCACACGAGCAAGCAATACCTAAAAATGAGAAAACATCGTTGATAATAAATTCGCAAACAATGAATAATATTTTTATAGTCAATCGCTGGAAAATTGTTCTACCAACAAGCAATAATAAATCAAAACAAATGGAGGTCTTAAAGTTATTATTTCCTGCAATGTCTTTGTACAAGGTACGCAAACGTAGCTGAAATTGTTATCCGATCCTGCCGATCGAAATCAATAAAGCAATAAAGCAATTGATTGTCCTGTCGATGTGTCATAAATTAGATGCTCTGCTAACATTTAATTAGAAACAATTAACTATACGTTATACGATATCATAACACGTTAGCTAATCATGTCTGTAGTGTATACAGCACGTATACCTTCTACATTACACAATATTCAATTTCAAATATTTTTTATGGAAATATTTTGTTACGTTTTGAATCGAAACCGGAGTTGAAAGACGACACTTTCGGTACTTGCTATCGACGATGCAATTACACTGCCACAAAAGACAGGATTCCAACCAAGCGTTAGAGTGTTTTATATTACATGAAGTGACGATAGAAAACAAAACAAAATAACCGATTGAGGGCGACAGAGATGTCAACTAAAGGACCTTTGATGTTTAAAGGAGATAGAGATTGACATAATTGAAAATCTTGTTTGTAAATATCAAAACTTAGGTGATGTCGTCTGTTAGGGTGATTTCAATGGTAGAACCGGATCATTACGAGACACTATTCATAATATAAATGATTGTATTTATGCACCTGAATTGGACGATACATGTGTAAAGGAGATTAGTCAAAGAGTCTCAAAAGATAATATTGTCAATGCGTATGGTAGGAAAATTATTAACTTATGTAAATCAAACAATTTAGTTATCGCAAACGGTAGATGTGGTTCAGATAGGTATGTTGGAGACTGGACATTCAGCTCTAGAAATGGTCACAGTGTCATTGACTATTTAATTGTACCATATGTATATCAAGATATTTTAAGTGAATTTAAAGTTTTAGATTTCTTTGAGCACTCAGACCACGCTCCTTTATTATTTGATATCGAATTTTTAACAAATGAAAATAATATTAATTTTCAAACTGATAATTTTAAAACAATAGAGTATCTAAAATGGGATTTGGACCGAAAAGAAGAATTTCTTTCCGAAATTATTTCTAATTTACCTGTTTGGAAATCATATATAGATAATTTGAATGTAAATCATACTGATATTAACTCCATTATCCAAAGTTTGTCGAATGACTTCAAAAAAAGTGTCATATCGCATATTTGGTAAAAGGATCACAAAGTTTGATAGAAAAGAGGTACCTTTTTGGTTTGACAAAAACTGTAAACAAGAAAAGCAAGCTTTTAGTAAATTCCGGAATGTCTATAATAGAAATAAAACAGAAGAGAATAGGAGATCATATCAAAAAGCCAGGAATAAGTACAATAGGATTAAAAAAGTCACTAAATATAAACACTCAAAGAGTCTAGGTTTAAAAGTTTCAAAGATAGCAAAACGTAATCCTAAACAATTTTGGTCTTTCTTCCGAAATCAAAACAATAAAAAGACAAGAACTAACCTTACAATAGACAAACTATTTGATCATTTCAAGGGTATTTTGGGAAAAGCCCCGAAAAATAATGCACATGAAAAACCAGTATATCAAGGAGATAATGCTCATAACGATTTGAATGAATTAAATAGTGAAATAACCGAGGATGAAATTAGAAATGCGATTTTAAAATTAAAACGGGGAAAAAGCTCGGGTATCGACGGAATTCCACCTGAATTCTTTTTAGATTGCGGGGCATTGTTGATACCAATAATTTCCAAATTATTTAACTATATATTAGACAATAATCAATATCCGAAATCTTGGCTAGAAGGTATTCTTATACCTATCCCCAAAAAAGGTAATCTAGATAATCCCGATAACTTTAGAGGAATTAATCTTAGTAGTGTTTTTTCTAAAATATTTTCAAACATAATTAACTCGAGGTTATACAATTGGGCCGAGAGAAATAATAAAATTCCTGAATATCAATTTGGTTTCCGAAAAGGCATGAGCACTACCGATGCAATTTTTGTTTTAAATGGTATCATATCATCGGTACTGAGTCAGAATGAACGATTATTTTGCGCATTTATTGATCTTAAGAAATGTTTTGATAATATTGATCGACTCCTACTTTTTTGCAAATTACAAGAAATAGGTATTGATACGAAAATTGTTAAAATCATCAAATCAATATATTCTAACGTTAAAATATGTGTGAAGCACGGTAATAAATTCTCAGATTTTTTTGACAGTCGTTTAGGTGTTAAACAAGGTGAACCGTTATCACCACTCATGTTTTTATTATTTATGTATGATATCGGAAAATATATGCACATGGGCTTCTGCACTGATCTTTTTAAAGTAAACACTTACCTGTTATTTATTTTATTGTTTGCAGACGACACTGTTCTATTTGCAAAATCGAAAGACTCGCTCCAAATACTTTTGAACAAATTTCATTCTTATTGTAAGAAATGGAACCTTGAAATCAACCCAGATAAAACAAAAATCGTAGTTTTCCAAAAAGGCAGTAGTAAGACCGACTATACGTTCAGGATCAATAACATTCCTATAGAAATTGTCAACGAATATTTATATCTCGGTGTTCTTTTATATAAAAATGGTAAATTTCATGAAACTCAGAAACGTGTTGCGGAACAAGGTCAAAAAGCTCTTGCTTCTCTTTTCAGCAAAGTAATTGACAAGCACCTATCTATTAGTGTGTTATGTAAATTATTTGATTCCTTAGTAACACCCGTTCTGAACTATGGTTGTGAAGTTTGGGGCTTTTTAAATCAGTCAGAGATAGAAAGCGTTCACAGAAAATTTCTAAGGAGAATATTGAACGTTCCTAACTCTACACCCATAAATTTTTTTACTGGGTGAGCTTGGGCGTTATCTATTCCATGTTGTTCATATATTAAAAATATTAAAATACTGGTTACAATTGGTAATTAGCAAAAGTGGTCTAAAATTTGAAATATATATTTTATTAAAGAAACAGTCTGAAACAGGTATCAAGAACTGGGCTTCCAATATCAAAGAATGTTTAGATAACCTAGGATGTTCATATTTGTGGCGTAATCAAGATACGGTTACTCTGGCTGACTTTGCGTTTGCAAAAAATCGAGTAATTGACCAATTTATTCAAGTGTGGTTTTCCGAGGTAAACAATTCCTGTAAACTTAAGTATTATTCTAGATATTATGAAACGTTTTCTCGAGCTAATTATTTAGAAGTTATCCCAAATAAAAAGTTTCGAAATATATTATGTAAATTTAGATCGGGTTGTCTGAAACTAAATATTGAAGTTGGGCGATACCTGAATATCCCAAAAGATAACCGAATTTGTAAATGTTGTAATTCCAAAATGATGAAGATGAATTTCACTTTATTTTATGTTGTCCGCTATATAGGAAATTGAGACATCAATATTTACCCCGTTCGTGTTGGAGTTGGCCATCTTTGTTTAAATTTTATAGAATTATGGGTAATAAATCTCCACCTATAATAAAAAACCTATCAAAATATTTATTTTATGCTTGGAAAACAAGAGAACAATATAATCAAATGTGTATATAATAACTTATGAATATTGATTACTTTATCGTCTAATTGTAAATATTGTAAAAGAAATGTTTTTATATTTATGCACATTTTGTCAATGCTAAAACATTATGTTTTGTACATGCACATGCTAACGCAATAAACCTATCTTTATCTTTATCTTTAAAGGACTTTTAATGATAAATGCCGATACAGAAGTCAACAAAATGACAGAACGAAGGCGATATAGATATCAACTAAAACACCTTTAATGACTAATGCCGATACTGAAGTCAACAAAATAACCCGATTGAAGGCGATATAGATGTCAACTAAAGAACCCTTAATGATTAATGACGATAGAGAAGTCAACAAAATAACCCGATTGAAGGAGATAGAGATGTCAACTAAAGAACTTTAAATAATTAATGCCGATACAAAGTCAACAAAATGACAGAGAAATGACGAAAGAACCGTTAATAATTAATGACGATAGAGAAGTCAACAAAATAATCCGATTGTAGGCGATAGTGATGTCGAATAAAGAGCTTTTAATAATTAATGACGATAGAGAAGTCAACATGATAATCGAAGGAAGGCGATATAGATGCCAACTAAAGAACCTTTAATAATTAATCACAATAGAGAAGTCAACAAAATAACCCACTGAATGCGATAAAGATATCACCAGAATCTTAAATAATTGATAACGACAGAGAAGTTAACAAAATAACCGATTGAAGGCGATAGATATGTCAACTAAAAACCTTTAATAATTAATGACGATATAGAAGTCAACAAAATAATCGAATGAAGGCGATAGAGATGTGAACTAAAGACCCTTTAACAATCAATGGCGATGGAGGAGTGAAAAAAATAAGTGATTCAAGGAAATACAAATGTGAACTAAAGAACTTTTAATATATATTACAAAAGAGAAGTAAAAAAATAACCAATCGTTAAACTGTGAAAACTAATATACAATTTTATTGCATAATAGTACCTATAAAGGGCGATAGAGAAGTCAAGCGAATATCGCATAACAACCGATTGTATACTTGTTTATTTCCTCCAATTTTGAAAATTACAACATAAATAAATAGAGTTGAAATTAAATAATGTACAATAGAGTGATAATGAAATGATATAAAATGATACTAAATAAATTTATGCACAGATAAATGGGTTAATTCAATATACAATGTATTAGTAATTAGAAGACTCGTTCAACAACCAAACAACAGTACTCCTAATTATCAAGATGCATGTAATAGGGTTTGAGCATTTCTTTGCGTAATACTGCGAAAATATATTTTACCTATTCCGATATTTGAAGTGCAGTATTACACTTTTTGATGGTGAAAATTTTAAGCGCCACTGGCGACTGTACTGTTCATATAAATGGAGAAGATTTTGAAGACCATTGACGCTATCACTGATTACCGCAATGTCATCAGCTTGCGTGGGGCAACACGTAGACACGTATTGTTGGAACAAACTTTGGACCCATTAATAAGAGAACAAAATAAGCGTGGATCAATGTCAGAGAGATTATCTGAATTGTGGAAATGTTCAGTTTGGAATTGAGATACAGCTCGTCTGAGGGCTCTTCTTAATCTTGATTTCAGTTTTTTAAACAGTACAAGTGATTGGCAATTCTCATCTCTGGGTTTGCCATCGTGAATCCAGAACACTCTTGCATCGCGCATGGACTTGTGAAGGCTTTTTACAACCAAGTTCCAGTAAGGTTTGATATGCTTTCGGAATCGCTTTTTTTGGCACAAATTCATCAGTGGCATTTTGAAACGTAACAATAATTTCTCGGTAACACTTTTCAATGAGATGTGCTGAACTGAGGTTCCTGGTTTCGTTTTGCGACAATTAAGAAGACCACAAAAGATCCAGTTCAAAACGATAGAGAAATTAATCGGAAGATTCTGGCGAAGACCATATAGAGAAGTAAACAAAATGTACTTAATGAAATAGATGGCAATTAAAGTACCTAATTTTTGTAGCTGAGGTGTAGATGGGTAAAAGATGTGATCAAGTAGTATCTATCAATGTCAATAGAGAAGTCAGTAATACAATTCCTGTTTGTGGCGATACAGATGTCAACAATAATACCTATCAATGTCGATGAAGAATACAATCCAATTCCTGTTGATGAGGATAAATATGTCACGCATATACCTATCAATGGCGATAAAGGATTCAACAATACAATTTATGTAAGTGGCGACAATTCAAGTCCCGTTGGTGGCGATAAAGATGTAAACAAAAGTACCTATCGATGTCAATAGAGAGGTCAACGATACAATCTTTCTGTTGGTGGTGATAAAAATGTCAGCAAAAAGGACCCGTCACTGTCGTTAGAGAAGTTAACAAATCAATCCTTGCTGGTGTCGATACAGAATTCAACAAAAAGTACCTACCAAGGTCGTCAGAGAATTCAACAATACAATTTCTATTGGTGGCTTTACAGAATTCAAGAAAAGAAATATATTTTGTTGATTTTTGATCTCATGGCAGGGTTACACCATAATTAATAATCCTACAGTGGTCATAATAATAATCAGTATATATAACAAGAGGATGATTATTTGGATACATAATATCAGCTTTGTCACTTGGGATAATTATTTCAGCACCAACATTGTTGTAACATTGATATATAATATGACAGCGTACACATCTGTTGATATTATATTATACATACGCTGGGTACAGACGTAATGTCACGTATGCGCAGTTGATTGATCAGAAAATATTGGGTGATTGTTCTACTGTCCAAAACAAAGCTCAAGAACATTTTACATTCGATAATGTACTTCAATTAACCACATTGATCAACTTCTTTGATAGATATTATCTTTATGTAAAGAGTAGGCTAGTATGCATAACGTTACAGATAATTAAATGGGAATAGAAGTCTTTGTTTTCTCTAATTACTGCTTTAATATTCATGATTTCAAAGAACCATAAACAGCAGTACAAATAGAGTATCGATGCTTTATCTATTTCGTTCCATTTCTGTAAACAGGCTATTTGACTCTGTGGGTGGTGTTGGTAAATTAATGTAACCATTTATGTAAAATATACTTATTCTGAAGGTTTCAATTACAATTATTCAGAATTCATTAGAAAAAAAAACAGAAAACTAGTAATCATTACACTTCTTTCCTTTCAAATTCCGATATTGGGTTGACCAAATAAATAAATACAAGTAAATAATATGACGCATAATTTACATCATTTTTAATACTAAAATATTTCATATTGCCGCTTTAAATATTTATTTTCAATCAAATCGGTGACATTGTCCTAAGTAAATAGGACAATGTTTATGTTAGAGATTGAAAGGTATGTGTATATTAAGATTGTGTCGTTCATTATGATTATTTGTCATGGTGATATTGGAAAATATAAATATAATAGTAGAAAAAAATTGAATGAAGTTTGAATAATCAATTTTAGTTACAATAGATGGACATTTTTTTGTAGATGTAAATATGATTTGAAATCTCATATCCTTTATAACCATTACTCTTAATCGTTTCTAGTAATAAATTAATATGTTCGATTTTAGAAATTTGTAATATTGTTCACAGAGTTAGGTCCCTTTGATTCTTTTAAATTGAGTTTAAAATTTGCTGCAAATTTAATATGAAATTGCCCTCAAGTCATGTGATCTAATAAAAAAATAAAAAGGGAAAAACTAATGTGAGTTTGTAAATTAGACACTTGCTCGGTAACCTAAATGCCCTGGGTTCAACCCAGGCAAAGGTCGAGATGAACATTCGGCTTATGCCCCTTGTCAATGATGCTGGTCCACTCGACAGTTGAAAATCGTAAAAGAGTAGGCTAATGCCGCTGTCCTGGCAAAATTTCCCTCATTGCAGACTGCATATTGACCGTCTTCATTTAGTCCATAAGGTGCAGAAGAGTGGGACGTAAAACTCCACTCATTTCATTTTTTTTTTTACCATAATTCATTTATGTGGAGGGATTGCACAGTATGTAATTGAAGATTAGCAATCGTAAAAAATAATTTTGCCAAATTTTTGTCGATACAGTGTGTTCCTAAGCGAAGGTTAGTAAACGAGCACAAGCACCTGTACAAATATGGTGATAACATTCGAGCAATCTGATTAAAGAAAGTAAAATTATTTCCTTGAAAAAACATCTGTAAAAGTAATTTCTCTATTATGTTTTTTCTTATCATGATTGTTCTATTTTTAACTCTTCCCGCAGTGATCAAATTCGTCCAGATATTATTTCCATTCTTATTCCGTTCTTGATCAATTTAATTTACCGCTTGATTTCTTACAGACTTCATCATTCCATTTTTTTATGACAAACTCTCTTGTGTTGCTCTTACAATTGATATTCCAGGACGTAAAGAAAGTAATTGTAAATTAGAGACCAGGCATTAATTAGTTGGGGTGTTTAAGTACGGTTTATTTTTCTTTTGAGGATCTACAGAATAAAACACAAACATGCTATAAGAAACCTAATATGACTACAGATTGCTGATGAATTATATAGACTTAACCCTGTTCATTATGCAAGATATGTGTTTCCAACATTATTCTCTGTTATAATAGAACACGTTCATGGGTCCAACACGCCAAGCATTATTATGATTTTCAATTGTGCCCATATTTGCTAATCAAGATTATCCATCATCTAATTACAACAATCTATTATTTTATTATAATCCATTATCTCATATCAAAGATCAACTATCTCATATCCAAGGTTCATTATCTGAAATACACGATCCATTATCTTATATCCAAGATCCATTATCTTATATCCAAGATCCATTATCTTATACCCAAGATCAACTATCTCATATCCAAGTTCCATTATCTAAAATACACGATCCATTATCTTATATCAAATATCCATATATTTCATATCCAAGGCCCATTATCTAAAATACTTGATCCATCAGCTTATATCAAAGATCCATTATCTTATATCAAAGATCCATTATCTTATATCCAAGGACCTTTATCTAAAAAAAAAGGTTCCATTATCTTATATCCAAGATACATTATGTTACATCCAAGATCCATTATCTCATATCCAAGATCCATTATCTTATAACCAAACCCACTTTCTAAAATCCTTGATCCATTCTCTTAGTTTCATTTTCTGAAAACAACGAATTTTTATTATCTTATATCCATGATCAAATATTTTGTAACCAGGGTCACCATTCTCTAAAAATGGAGAGGGGTAATATTGGCGAAGCCTGTTCCCCAAAACTTTTCATAATGTATTGGTGAATAAAAAATTGTTTCATGTAACCTCTCTTGAATCAGGTGTGCAAGTTTTTAAAAAGAGACCTTGTTACATTCATTCATGACATTATTAATTCCGAAACTAAATTGGATCTCTACGCCTTTAATGAGGTTCATTCGCCTTTGTCTTCTTTACCTTTCATTTATTTTTATTGATTCTGTGTAATTGGTCAAATAAATATGACGTATGATGGTGATGTTTCTTCATTTCAAGAAAACTGTAGTCACGATGTTCAGATTAATGCTCAGAATTAAGGCACACAGTAGACAATTTGCTGTTCATAGCAGATCGCTTTGTATAATTAATTATGAGACCCTCTTTCAAATGCTTAAGCAATATTTACACATCAGAAAACAATTTGTGTTAAATCATATAGTAAGATTGTGATTCCATTCCAGTCTATTTTGGTTTAACACAATTTATCCTCAATAACAGATTATTTCAAATTTGTCCATTTAATGTGTTATATTTTGATAGTTATGTAGTTTACTCAAATAGAATGATATGTTTCAGTTAGAAACTTAAATTGTTTCACGTTTTCATTAATTCGTTTACATGTTGCTAAGATACAGTCTAAATATAAGTGATGTGTTGGTAATTTCCACTGGCTATAATTCTAATCATATCACATGGATTCTCTAATGGTATTTCAACAATTAATGTCTTGTCATGAATATATCCGTTTGATATTTGAACAAAGTCGATACTGCATGTCCTGACTACAGGCATCAAGAAACCTTTGCCTATATCATATAAATTTCCTTTTGAATTAAGTTTGGTAATTAGAAATCAAAATCAGCTCAGATGTCAGTATTCTCTTCAATGACAAAAATGTCCGACGTCTACGGGTTCTTATTATAAAGCTATGGTAGACTGTGCGAAGAATCTAATATACATTCAGAAAACATACGAATTTTGTCACCACAGAGGCCATTGTTAATATGTGAATATTAATATGATATCGTGTAAAATTTATTTCTAAAAATTATAAACGCAAACAAACATTTCAGAAAATGTACTTAGATGTACCTGTAAAGGAAATTGCTGTAGACTTTTGCTATTTCTGGAAGATACTGTTAATAGAAGATAACTGTTTATACTAAAAGCTTGTTGGAGTAATACTAGTTTTAATGGTGCTAAACTGGATGTTAGGTGGTTTACGAATATCACAGTATTCATGACATAATATGAGGTTATTTTGGACTGTTTGATATCAGGTGCTTAAATGTTTTTATTGGAATGTATTTCTTAAGTTCTAATCATCGCTTTTAGAAAATGGTTGATGCATGTATTCTATCTTTACTATAACCAAGTAATTCTTAAACTCCCACGCTGTTATCGTTGCTTAAATCTAAATACGCATGCTTTATAAGGATTAACTATATTATTCATATTATTTACAGTAGAATGAAATAATCAGTATGGCGTCATATGTATCAGGTTAGATTATAAATATAATCCAGATTGAATAGACGAGGACTACAACAATATTGTATCTATTATTAATATATTCGTTATTTAGGCCCTGGTGAATAGATACTATCTTAAATAATACTTTGCTTCAAATTGAAATTAAGAAATTTTATAAATATTTCAATATGAAAACAAAATATTAGAATCCTAGCGTTGTGAACCATGGTTCACACCGGGAGGTAGCATACAAATCAATATCATACAACATATATCAGAAACCTAAGTAGTAGATAGAAGTCCAGACCACGACTAAAATACATAGTTTTTGACATTCAACGAAATAAACCAGTCTGTTTTATGCAAAACCGTTGTTTTCAATAAGTTTTAAAGGCCTTCACAGAGTAAACATGAGTGTTTGTAACTATATATTTTCATTTAACTTTGACTCAGTAAAATTAATGACCAGTAAGGATTAGTTTCCAACGCTTTCATGTCTATATATACATATGCCCACAGGTATATATTGACCTCTCATAATCAATCACTTTATAAACTTGTTAATTAGATCCAAAGTCTACTATTGCGAAATATTCAGAATTAATATCTGACCATTACCAGGTTTCCAGGGTAACATGACCTCCCCAATGACACTGTTTAGATCTCAAAGCGTCTAGGACCACTCAGAACGGTGGAATTTTGCTTACCTAGTTGACATATTCCTAGTTGCAATTATTTCTTGTAGAATTATTATTATTGAATTCAAGACATATTCCCTTATAAAAAGAATCTTTTTCAAGAACAAGGACAATAGCTCCTATAAATACTTTTTGATTTATCTGATTTTCGATGGATACATCTTTGGCTGATTGCAAACACTTCCACCTAGTTTCGTTAAATTCGTCAGGAACTGTGCCTTTTAGAGCTTTCGCGTTTTGGAACAATAGATCTGCATACATACCTATATGTAATGTAGTGTAAGTACTAACTTTTCACCAGAAACCGTGATCTACACGTTGAACTCTTTTGAGAAACCATTCTGTAGTTTCAATAACTAAATTAGATTGTATCGTGGCTGGGAAAATTGTTTTTTCTTGATTTCATTACCTTTGTACAGCCTTAGAATGTGTCGAAGAATGACAAACCAAATTAATGACAATAGGTCTGCCGCTGAAAGGAGTTTTACGAATTGTGGTTGTAACATTGCCATATTGTTATGTGACGAAAGCACAAACAAATACATGCAGGCTTCCCATTTTACCAAGTTTATATCAACAAATGTATCATACGCGTTCCAATGCAATCGTAATATATCAATCCATAAGCAGAAAATTGCTTGGGATCAAACCTCAAAACCACCATTAACCAAGAACTGTGGTGAAAGTTATTGAAAAGAGGTTTTCTGCCAGAATTGCCTCGATGCAAACATGAATTGTTCCCATTTTTTTCCAGAAAAAGCTGATAAGAATTGAGATGAAATGAAATTCAATGTATTAAGGTATCATATAATACCGAAATTGATAAGAAGTATATATGTGCTCCCAATAAAAACAAAAAGAGAAGAAATCCTTTTTGAATTTCGTATATAAAGAGTTACATAATTGCTTATTGTATTAGGTAAAGGTCAATCAAAAGCTCGTCAAAAGCTGTATTATAACATTTAACTTGACATTCTATAAGTAACGTTATTATAATATCATGGTATTCGGAGTCTTAGAAAGACGATCTATACGTACGCCAATTACATAGATTTTACAAAATGAGATAACATATAAAAAAATATTAGCGTTCTTCTAATTTAAATCGAATTATAAAATAGTTGATTATTTATGGATATATTTGGATTTAGATTGAAAGGGCTGCTCGATAAAGCTAATTGTACAATAATTGAGAATAGGAACAAATCTGACATGGAGATAGTAATTGCTAAAGTATATGTAGGTGGTTGAATATCGAAATAAATATCAAAATTATCCAATATTGAAAAATCTCGTAGGCAATGTTCCCATGCGCTGATTACAAAATAAAATAAAATAAGATAAATATCTTTCTGCAATATAACTTTATTCTGTGTCGCCAATCTTGTTAAAATCAGAAAACAATTTCGTATCTATGTTTTTTTTTCAGATAGTTAAGTCTCGTAATCAAAATAGATTTTTTTAAAGGTCTGTCCCAAAAGGTTGTATTTCAAACCAGTCAAAATGTGCTACATTCAACCCGTTTCTTGATAAAATGAGGGATTGTGGGATATCCAAACCTGAAATAGAGCAATATGGCAGCCTCTTTGGGCTTACCTACCCCACATTAAATCAAGAGATAGCTTTTACATGACATTTGTTGAAACAAAGATCATAAAGACGGGCCTATAAATCTTTATCGATTAAAATGTAGACTTAAAATACCATAAGATACTAAATTATAATTTGATTTTAATTGGATTGTTTATCGCAGATGTGTGCACATACGAAAATAGCTGCAACAATAGCAAACCGATAGTCTATTAGTGTTGTCATGACAATTTTGGGAAAGTTGTCATTTTTGAAAGAAATCCACGGTGATCTGATTCGACTTTTGCTGTTTTCACCAAATTGTGAATGCTCTATTTCAAGAAATGAAAAAATGAAATGAATGGAGTTTTACGTCCTACTCTTCTGCACCTTATGGGCTAATGAAGACGGGCAACGCCATGCAGTGTGCAATGAGGGAAATTTTGCCAGGAAAGCGGCATTAGCCTACTCTTTTTGCGATTTCCAACTGTCGAGGGATCTTTAACGTGCACAGCCTGTAGCACACGGGGCCTCGGTTTATTGTCCCATCCGAACGACTAGACGCTTTTTCCATGTCAGTCCCTCCGACCTGCATCACTGACAAGGGGAAACCGGGCTGAAAAATCCGAAAGTTCATCTCGACCTTTGCCGGGATTGAACCCTGGACCTTCAGGTTAGCGAGCAAGCGTCTAACCCACTTAGCCACCGCGGCTCCCAAACAGATCTTTCTATTTCAAGAACACTGACGCAGACGCAGACTCTCATAAACATTTAGGATTAATTTTTCATCCCACGTGCAAATGGTCTTCGCACATTCATTCATTGATTCTGAAACTCTCCAAATACATCGACAGCTTTAGAAGTTTCAAGTATAGGCTTTCTCGAAAATCATTAGAAACTATCTACAAATCCTGTATCTTGCCTAATTTTGACTATGGGGATGTTGTATGGAACAATTGCTCAGTCCAGGAAACCGATCTTCTCGAAAACCTTCATCTCGACGCATTGAGAACAATATCAGGCTTGGTCAGGGGAACGTCACATGAAGTTCTTTACTCCGAAACCGGTTTCACATCACTAAAGACACGAAGACTTCGGCATCAGCTAGTACTTTTTTACAAAATGTTCCACAAATTAGTCCCATCCTATCTATATTTATTAGTACCCCCATCTATTGGAAGTGTAAATCCATATCCTGTTCGTGAACCAGACAAACTTCGATCAATTCCATGCCAGACTGAGGCTTACAAGAAATCTTTTCTACCATCGACAACCGAAGAATGGAATGCACTCCCTGACAGTATAAAAAATTCAGTAAACATTAGCACCTTTAAGAATAAACTCAAATTTTCTGACCCTATTGTTCCTTTTCAATCTTACCTTGGCGAAAGACACTTGCAAATCATCCACTGTAGACTACGCCACTTAAAAAGCGAACTTAATTTCCACAAGTTTTCCATGCACATTTCCGACAACCCAAGTTGTTTATGTGGTCATCCTATGGAAGATTCTTACCATTATCTGCTGGTGTGCCCTCGTTACTATCAAGAGAGAGCCACAACTATCAACACATTACCAACTTTCATAATAGACATAAAACTCTTGCTATATGGTAGCACAGATCTGAGTGACGAAACGAACAAGCTTGTCACAGAGACGGTACACGCCTATATATCTCTGACAAAACGATTCAAGCTGTTAAAATGATCTCGGGCCTCTACACCAAATCTACTACGTAGTCGTATCCTCCTGTATTTTTTATTTTTCGATATTTACCAAATCTAGTCATGTCTTCAAATCTGCAAAAAAACTATCTTGATCTAACTATTTTGTGAAACCTACACTTTATTCTCTATTGTCTAACCTGAAATCTCCAAATCTTGTTCCTGTCTTTTCCTAAATCCATAGATGCATGTATTCTATCTTTACTATAACCTAGTAATCCTTAAACTCCCACGCTGTTATCGTTGCTTAAATCTAAATACGCATGCTTTATAAGGATTAACTATATTATTCATATTATTTACAGTAGAATGAAATAATCAGTATGGCGTCATATGTATCAGGTTAGATTATAAATATAATCCAGATTGAATAGACGAGGACTACAACAATATTGTATCTATTATTAATATATTCGTTATTTAGGCCCTGGTGAATAGATACTATCTTAAATAATACTTTGCTTCAAATTGAAATTAAGAAATTTTATAAATATTTCAATATGAAAACAAAATATTAGAATCCTAGCGTTGTGAACCATGGTTCACACCGGGAGGTAGCATACAAATCAATATCATACAACATATATCAGAAACCTAAGTAGTAGATAGAAGTCCAGACCACGACTAAAATACATAGTTTTTGACATTCAACGAAATAAACCAGTCTGTTTTATGCAAAACCGTTGTTTTCAATAAGTTTTAAAGGCCTTCACAGAGTAAACATGACTGTTTATAACCATATATTTTCATTTAACTTTGACTCAGTAAAATTAATGACCAGTAAGGATTAGTTTCCAACGCTTTCATGTCTATATATACATATGCCCACAGGTATATATTGACCTCTCATAATCAATCACTTTATAAACTTGTTAATTAGATCCAAAGTCTACTATTGCGAAATATTCAGAATTAATATCTGACCATTACCAGGTTTCCAGGGTAACATGACCTCCCCAATGACACTGTTTAGATCTCAAAGCGTCTAGGACCACTCAGAACGGTGGAATTTTGCTTACCTAGTTGACATATTCCTAGTTGCAATTATTTCTTGTAGAATTATTATAATTGAATTCAAGACATATTCCCTTATAAAAAGAATCTTTTTCAAGAACAAGGACAATAGCTCCTATAAATACTTTTTGATTTATCTGATTTTCGATGGATACATCTTTGGCTGATTGCAAACACTTCCACCTAGTTTCGTTAAATTCGTCAGGAACTGTGCCTTTTAGAGCTTTCGCGTTTTGGAACAATAGATCTGCATACATACCTATATGTAATGTAGTGTAAGTACTAACTTTTCACCAGAAACCGTGATCTACACGTTGAACTCTTTTGAGAAACCATTCTGTAGTTTCAATAACTAAATTAGATTGTATCGTGGCTGGGAAAATTGTTTTTTCTTGATTTCATTACCTTTGTACAGCCTTAGAATGTGTCGAAGAATGACAAACCAAATTAATGACAATAGGTCTGCCGCTGAAAGGAGTTTTACGAATTGTGGTTGTAACATTGCCATATTGTTATGTGACGAAAGCACAAACAAATACATGCAGGCTTCCCATTTTACCAAGTTTATATCAACAAATGTATCATACGCGTTCCAATGCAATCGTAATATATCAATCCATAAGCAGAAAATTGCTTGGGATCAAACCTCAAAACCACCATTAACCAAGAACTGTGGTGAAAGTTATTGAAAAGAGGTTTTCTGCCAGAATTGCCTCGATGCAAACATGAATTGTTCCCATTTTTTTTCCAGAAAAAGCTGATAAGAATTGAGATGAAATGAAATTCAATGTATTAAGGTATCATATAATACCGAAATTGATAAGAAGTATATATGTGCTCCCAATAAAAACAAAAAGAGAAGAAATCCTTTTTGAATTTCGTATATAAAGAGTTACATAATTGCTTATTGTATTAGGTAAAGGTCAATCAAAAGCTCGTCAAAAGCTGTATTATAACATTTAACTTGACATTCTATAAGTAACGTTATTATATAATATCATGGTATTCGGAGTCTTAGAAAGACGATCTATACGTACGCCAATTACATAGATTTTACAAAATGAGATAACATATAAAAAAATATTAGCGTTCTTCTAATTTAAATCGAATTATAAAATAGTTGATTATTTATGGATATATTTGGATTTAGATTGAAAGGGCTGCTCGATAAAGCTAATTGTACAATAATTGAGAATAGGAACAAATCTGACATGGAGATAGTAATTGCTAAAGTATATGTAGGTGGTTGAATATCGAAATAAATATCAAAATTATCCTACAATATTGAAAAATCTCGTAGGCAATGTTCCCATGCGCTGATTACAAAATAAAATAAAATAAGATAAATATCTTTCTGCAATATAACTTTATTCTGTGTCGCCAATCTAGTTAAAATCAGAAAACAATTTCGTATGTATGTTTTTTTTTTTCAGATAGTTAAGTCTCGTAATCAAAATAGATATTTTTTAAAGGTCTGTCCAAAAAGGGTGTATTTCCAACCAGTCAAAATGTGCTACATTCAACCCGTTTCTTGATAAAATAAGGGATTGCGGGATATCCAAACCTGAAATAGAGCAATATGGCAGCCTCTTTGGGGTTACCTACCCCACATTAAATCAAGAGATAGCTTTTACATGACATTTGTTGAAACAAAGATCATAAAGACGGGCCTATAAATCTTTATCGATTAAAATGTAGACTTAAAATACCATAAGATACTAAATTGTAATTTGATTTTAATTGGATTGTTTATCGCAGATGTGTGCACATACGAAAATAGCTGCAACAATAGCAAACCGATAGTCTATTTGTGTTGTCATGACAATTTTGGGAAAGTTGTCATTTTTGAAAGAAATCCACGGTGATCTGATGCGACTTTTGCTGTTTTCACCAAATTGTGAATGCTCTATTTCAAGAAATGAAAAAATGAAATGAATGGAGTTTTACGTCCTACTCTTCTGCACCTTATGGGCTAATGAAGACGGGCAACGCCATGCAGTGTGCAATGAGGGAAATTTTGCCAGGAAAGCGGCATTAGCCTACTCTTTTTGCGATTTCCAACTGTCGAGGGATCTTTAACGTGCACAGCCTGTAGCACACGGGGCCTCGGTTTATTGTCCCATCCGAACGACTAGACGCTTTTTCCATGTCAGTCCCTCCGACCTGCATCACTGACAAGGGGAAACCGGGCTGAAAAATCCGAAAGTTCATCTCGACCTTTGCCGGGATTGAACCCTGGACCTTCAGGTTAGCGAGCAAGCGTCTAACCCACTTAGCCACCGCGGCTCCCAAACAGATCTTTCTATTTCAAGAACATTGATAAGTAATTTAATACCTTACTTACTGTCCAGGTTTCGTTTCATAATAAAGATCGCCCCATTCTCGAGAGGTTCACAATTTAATCAAGTTTTCCAAATTAGTGCAAATATTTCTTACAATAAAATATCCAAATATAGCCGACTGGTTTGTCTTGATTCAGTCCAAATTGTGAAACGTTTAAGAAGAGAACATAAAAATACAGGATAGTGGGAAATCGCTGTTATTTCGTTTTTCATTTCAGAGAACAGGGAGCTAGCTCTTGTCTACAATGCCATACAAATATCAGCTCTATTCATATTCTAAATATTCAAATTCAGTCGATAAAAGCAGAATCTGATCTCTTTTAGACACGTTATAGTAATAAAAGTACTATCAAAAAACATCATTTTCAGTTCAGTATCATTATTTGGTCTATATCGGACAAACTAGGCTTGGAATTGTTCAATACATATTTCTGCGCACTTCTATAGTCCGGATGGCAACCATATATGTTTTAAAAGCCTATTTATGTCATGATATAACAAAGAATGGCGGGTGGTTGTACATTATACAATATGTATAACTCACTATACAGTCGAATAAAACAAATCTTCAAAGTCTTTGTTCTTCATTACAAACATCTCAATTTTCCCCGAAGCTATCAGTTATAATTGCTAAAAACATATTTCGTTTTAAAAGATTGATCACTTTCAAAAACATCAGTAAAAACCTGAAATAACATGATCAAACAGCTTGACACGTTCTAAAATCACGGTCGATGGTAATCTTTTTAAAATCTAAAAGAACGTGTAGTTCTTTGACATATTCTGAATATATGTATTCAAATAGGTCATCAATAGCATAGTCAAATGTATGTTTGATTGTGCATTCAATTGCAACTAGAGCTGTGAACAGCACCGAGCGTGGTACGTGATACTTTTCCACTTAACTGCAAGATCTTTTTGGACTTCTAGCTATCTCAAGCTCAGTGCTCACTCAACCATTGTTAGTTTTAATATAAAAACTTAAACATTAAAAATGTGGTTTCAGATATTCATTTTCTATTAAATATATTTGGTCCAAACAAAATGTCCTACCTATTTCAGTTTTTTCTAGAGACGTTCTCAGTCTGTATTCTGAGAATTTCAGATTAGAATTAGCGAAAAGGTTAAGGAAAAAAAATCCAAAAATTTAAAATATTCAAATGCACCATTTACTTCTTTTTACAATTAACATATCAGAGAAAATTTGAGGTAAATCGATCCAGAAATAAGCCATAAAGAATCGGTACAAATTCTTGCTCATTATGCAAAATCTTATTTCCGGTTTTGCAAATATTTGGTTTTAGATATTTACTTGGTGGTTCTCAAATTGTTGAGAAATACTATACCATTTTCTGTTTTTGCTGGAGGCCTTACAAAATAAAATATAACCACCAAAAAACGAAGCTTTTCGCACTGAAACCGGAAGTGATGCAACCATTTTTATCTGTATTTTGTGAATGTCAGATCGATCCGATGATTGGCAACAAAGTTGCAAATTTCAATATTCTACCCAAAATGTTTGATAATTATTTTATCCAAAACTTTTCAAAACGTTTAATTTATCAACTTCATAAAATAAATCTTTTAAGAAGAAACAGAATAAAGAATATTTGAACTAAATTGGCCCATAAATAAGCTCTACAGATTCGATGTGAAATGTTGCACATTATGCAAAAACTCACTTCCGGTCGAGCAATAATTTGGTTTCAGATATTCATTTTTAATTCCAGCTTATTTGAAAATGATCGGTCCAAACAAAAAAATGCTTTATCTATTTCAATTTTACTAGAGACGTTTCCAAAAAAAATCTATACGAAAACAAAGCATGGAAATCGATAAATCGCTTGTCACGCAATAACCACAAGAAATATTTTTAAAACGTTACCAATTGCAAACTCATCTTAGATATTGTCAGAAGAAGAGATTTTCTTAAATTTTTTACGTGCATTGGATTGTTTTTGCATCATTTCAATTTTCTATCAAATATTTGTGGTCCCTGTAATTATAGAAATGCTTAATGGTACACGAGTCACAAAAGCTGTTACCATATCTAAGGGCCTAAATTATAATTGGAATGGTTCATAATGCATTTCAAACTCATTGAGAGTAAGCGGTTTCTCATTTATGACTCGATATTATTTTGTTGTGTGAATGTGATGGTTTAACATTGATGAAATTTGCGACACTTATTCAATATACTATCGTTATCAAGAGAATATTTAGGTCAATCGGTAGTAATTAACACATCTGAATTGCGTGGTATGGTTATTTCCGACGTTTTATGATTATTACGAGTGCAACATTCAAACGAGTTGCTACTTCGAAAGTCTTTATCGAGTATCATAATATAGATTATTTATATGTCAACCCCTTAACTCAACATGCTGGACTTATCTTGACGTCATATTACACATAATATTACTTCATAAACTTAGCCGAAGACCAATACAACGTTATATAACATATAAAAATCAATCCTACCTATTGTGGATACAACGGTTCCAACAAAATAAAACGACCCCGGCCAGTCCCATCGGTCTCGTCGGTTGCCCACAAATCCGGCTGCTTCTGCTTTGCTGTGTAAGGCTAATAAAGCTTCCAGATCTGTATCATTTATTTGTGGGTATTTACGTTTGAATTCTGCAACATGGGCATCATAATCTGCCTTTTCTTTTTTCTCATTGTCTTGTTCAAGAACCATAAAAATCGACGCTCCAACAGCCATGTAAATAACCATAACGACAGCTAATAGAATAAATCGAGCGTTATCTTCGCGAGGATGTATAACGGTGCAGCAGCCCCTCCGTTTGGGACGGGTCATACCGCTCCACTACGTAACGTACTTTATTATATCTTCCATCAAAGCTTTTCATTTTCCATTTGTGTCATTTCAGTTTTCAATCGATTATATTTATCATCAACTAAAATACCACTGCAGTGCTCATATATCACATTTAAGATTCAAAAACATCTAAATCACTCTCTTTATTCTACTGTTATTCATATCTATTTGCACAACAGAATTCGTCCAGTCGTTCAGGCGACAAACAGCATTGTAATCCGAGTGTTTACAGGCTTGTTGCATGTTTAACCATGGTATTTTCTGGTGTCTTCTATATCATTGACGTTTTGTCACCTTCTTATTAATTGTTGGGAAGCAAAAGAACTCATTTAACTGTCGGAGAAAGGAATTATAGATATCATAATATCTATATATAGTGATTTTTCTCATGTCCTCTGTTCAAAGAAAAGAACTATCCAGGCGCTGTCAAGGATTGGTTACACATCTGAAAATAGAATGTAATAAATGTCTTTATTTTTATATAAACTGCCTACCGCAAAACATTCAGCAGACTTTTGAATACCATATATGGTCATTGTTCTTCGAGACAACGTTGGGCCATTATTTCTAAATGAATACTAGTATCATGTAACTGTCATTTTGCAGTTTGCGAAGGCAGGAGACCTTTATGGTAGAAGGAAATGCTTTCTTTTCTGCATTTGTGTTTTGTGATCGGAAGCGGGAAAAACAAATCACAGACCATAATCTCAACTGCAAATTTTGCGATGCGACGAGGTACTGATCCTCTTTGGAATTTTGAGAGTCTAAATTCAGCGTTTCAAAGCAGATCGGAGTCAAATGGATTCCACAAGCATTTCTACGTCCACATAGGTCTTTTAAACTTGAGAATACATGGATTATTCATTAGAAACCCCAATTAATCAATCAATGAGGCAACCCATCTTTAAATATTTGCATATTGTTATTATTATGTTTTATGGACTAAATACACCCAAACCAAACTCCTCCCACCTGATCCGCCTTTCAATATGATATGTATTAGCAATGATAATTAGAGTTACATTAGTATATGATAATATAATACACCTGCTATGCTGCTCAAAGATTTATAATGGTATTGATTTCTTGATTGAACATTTATTATTAATCAAACTATATTAATCTTTGTAATTATGATAAATCATTGTCATAACATATACCATAATATCTCTCTTCATAATCCTGATTCATAATATATCTTTGAATCCATCCGCTACTGTTAAATTATAGATCCCTATGGAAACAAATAGATGTATATGTAGCCGATATTGCAGGGCCGAAAGCGCGAAGGTGCTTGATTTTATCGTATTTCTTACTAGCGCTATACGCTAACGCGATCTTCGAGTGAAATTCTCTTTGATTGTCTTTAATAATCATAATTCTGATGCGGGCAATTTTGCATTTAACCAGGAAAACCTTAAACCAATATGTCAAAAAAGCAAGCGCTTTACTAATTACAAACTGCTTAAATCTATAATATGAATAAAACGCAGCAATGAATAGGAGAATTGTTAAAATCCTTCAAATGTTAGTTTTTTTCTTCTATTTGAGGATGGTTAATGCAAAGATGGCTGAATCTTTTGAAAGGTCATTGGAAATATCTATCTGTTCATCAGAAAGGAACGAAGCTTTTGATTAAAAACTATATTTAATAAAGAATTTTTGCAAGTTTTAGTGCCAATCTGAAATAGAGCCTGAATGAAATGAAACTTTAAATTAATTTGTTTTTCAATGGCATTGAATTTGAATTAAGGGTAATGAATGATGTGATTATAATTCGAGGTCCTATTCTAATACCTTTGCAATATAACGACATGATTTTTTTTACTCTAATGAAGGAGATATGATAGGTCTCTGTCGATATATTATACAAGGTTTGTTTATCTATTTATGTTGATATTCATTTATCAATATCTTATCTAGAAAATACTAATTTTCAATTTTCCCGTCAAAATAACAAATAAAATTGTACAGTAGATAGATTTAAACTGTGTTTCTTACCTACACATTGCATTTATTTAATTCAAAGTTTTACTTATTCTTTTTTTAATAAAACAGAATTTATCTTTGTATACGTGAAGGTCCAAACTCGCCGTCCTACTGGCCAGCCAGTAGCCAAAACGTAATGAATGAATGAATGAATTTAATTTTCTCCTAATTGACGGACCTTAACAAAAGATAATTTTTGCTCCGTTTCTACTTAAGAGTTGAAAATACAAACATACATATATAGTCAAGATTTCTCGCGCAAATGTTTTCAAAATAAGCACCGGTTTGGGTCTGAACCGGTTCCACATATTTAAACTTTGTAAAAACTACGTCGGCCCTATACAGGCGTTACTGTGCATCATTTCTGTAACACGCAGTAGCCAGGTAGAATATATCTTGGTTTCTCTACAAAATACATTTAAATACAATAAATTGTAGGACGTTTCCAAAAATTATTTATCCTATTTTCTTTTATTTTTTTTTTTTTTAGTCACTTACCGTAATGTTTTGTAAACCACTTCAAAAGATTGATTAAAACAAAATGATTTCAAAATGATATCATTGACTATAAACTATATATACAAATCTACATAGAATGTCATAGGTATTAAAATCATATCAAAACCCTGGCGTAGAATTAGAAAAAAAGAATACAAAATCCACCTCAAGCACTAGAGTTAAAAACCTTATAACAATTCGTGATTAACACGGTTTAATCCCAAGATAAATTTCACCTTACCTTGTTTATAAAAAAAATTCAATTTCCTCATATGAGAATAAAATGCTCCCACGGATTTGTTTGGAACATTAGAGAGATATAATGGACTAGGATATCAAACATTCGACAGTGAGTCTGGTGGATCAATACAATTTACTGATAAGACCAATCAAATAGCTCGTTATAAAAATAACATGATTGTTAACTAGTATAGAACCAGATAAGCTAACATCACAATAACTTTCATGGTTTTAAGTGGATGTGATAATAGTGTACAGGTAACCAAAGGAAACCAGAATACACGGATTGGGAAAATATCCGCCAGTTCCAATTTACTTCCACACAAGTATTTCGCATATCAGCCCTTGAAGGTAATATTATGTGTTATAGAAAGCTATCAAAGGCATATTACAGAATATATTTTACTGTGAGGAAATGGTAGTACAATTTGGTCATTCCATTCAATTGATTATTTAATAAAGACATTCCATTTAATTTATTACCATATAGGGACATGCCATGTAATTGATTACAAGATACACACCATCCATTTAAGTCGTTGCAAGATACAACTTCAAATGATTCCATTGTTACAAAATACAAGCATTTCATTCAATTGAAAACAAAATACCGTCATTCAATTCAATCAAACGATACCGACAACCTATTCAATTGATTACAAGAAACCGACATTTCATTTAATTCATTAAAAGATTCAGACATTCCATTAAGTTCATTACTAGATACAGATTCTACTCAATTGATTGCAAATGACAGACATTCCATTTAATTCGTAACAAATACAGTCATTCCAGTCCATTGATTATAAAATGCAGGCGGTTATTCAAAATACAGTCATTCCAGTCAGTTAAAAGAAACTGACATTCCATTTAATTCATTAAAAGATTCAGACATTCCATAAAGTTCATAAGATAAGGATTCCATTCATTTGCTTACAAAATGCAGACATTCCATTTAGTTCATTACTAAATACACGCATTCCATTTAATTTATTACAAGATACAGATATTCCATTTAATTCATTGCTACAAGCATTGCATTAAATTCATAACAAGATACAGACATTCAATTTAGTTTATTACTAAATACAGGCATTCCATTTAATTCAGTACAAGATACAGACATTCAATTTGGTTCATTACTAGATACAGGTATTCCATTTAATTCATTACAAGATACAGACTTAGTTTATTACTAGATACAGGCATTGCATTTAATTCATTACAAAATACAGACATTCAATTTGATTCATTAATAGATACAGGCATTTCATTTAATTCATTACAAGATACAGACTTAGTTTATTACTAGATACTGGTATTCCATTTAATTCATTATTGGTATAGAGACATTTAATTTGGTTCATTACTAGATACAGGCATTCTATTTAATTCATTACAAGATACAGAATTAGCTTATTCTTAGATACAGGCATTTCATTTAATTCATAACAAGATAGATACATTTAATTTGGTCCATTACCAGATACAGGCATTCCATTTAATTCATTACAAGATACAGACTTAGTTCATTACTAGATACAGGCATTCCATTTAATTCATTACAAGATACAGACATTCAATTTAGTTTATTACTAGATACAGGAATTCCATTTAATTCATTACTAGATACAGTAATCCCATTTAATTCATTACAAGATACAGACATTCAATTTAGTTCATGACTAGTTACAGGCATTCCATGTAATTCACTACAAAATACAGACATTCCATTTAATTCATTACAAGATACAGACATTCCATTTAGTTCATTACTAGATAAGGCATTCCATGTAATTCATTACAAAATACAGACATTCCATTTAGTTCATTACTTAATACAGGCATTCCATTTAATTCATTACAAAATACAGACATTCCATTTAGTTCATAACTAGATACAGGCATTCAATGTTATTCATTACAAACACAGGCTTTCCGTGAGTAGAGATGATAAGAGCAGAAATTATTTGAATATCACTACTATCTGGATTCGATTCATTAGATCGCGTGATTAGAAAAGTCAACTTCATTAGATGTTTATTTATAGATTGTCAAAATTGAGAGAAATATAATATTTACTAGCTTTTTACCGTATATAAAACCAGACTAGACGAATCTGGACATATTATATAATGGTAAAACAAGTTTTGCCTAATTAGTATGATTACCGGATTTAATTATAGGATTCTGTATCGATTTACATGACATTCAATATGTCCAATGGCATCTCCACATTAATCTTGAAGTTACACACGTTTTGGTGTAATGAACTGATTTGGCTTGTGATGTCTGTAATCATAAAATGAACCAAACTTCACCAATAGATCTAAAAGGAAACATTGCTATGTGCATGATTATACTGTTTAGCAATAAATGTTTATGTCAGCCCTTAGAGCTAATTTTTAGATAGGCGCAATACTTGACACAAAACGATCCATGTCTTTTCCCTTTAAAACATTAACTGTCAGTGCCAATATCACTATCTGAACTTGGTCGTTATTCAAACAATATGAATACCACAAGTTGTGAATGACTATGGTTGGCAAATGAACAATATTGAAACCAGCATGGTCTGTCCCATTTCATATTATATATTTATTGATGTATTTCTCATTCCGGATGCGGTTTATCGGGCCAGAAACACTTTAAAGGTCATTTGAGCCATTATCTATTACAAAGGAAATAGTCATGCATGATCGCAACATATCAAATCATTGGATATTTCAGAATGCTGTTTGTACCTGAAATGAAACATCAGTAGCAAATTGGTGATATTAGTTTTTACCAATATTCAGATATATGTTTCCTTAAGACACTATATATATATAACCTATAATATGGGGTTGTTGTTCCTTTGCGGAGTTCGTATTTCAGGCAGTGATTTTAGTAAAGTTATCATCATGGTTCTGTGTAAATCTGTAACGTAGGTGGTCTAGATTCACTGAAGAGTATTTTTAAATACAAATTGAATTTTTTATCCATTATAATATATATAGTCGTTTCCCATTGAAAAAATCAATTTTCTATAGAGATAATAATTGAATATTGAGTATGTTAATACTTTATTGGCAAGATAATGTAGAAAAAGGCATTGAAATAAGATTAAAATCAATTTGTGATTACCTTTTACACACTATCTAATATGATTATACTCAAATTTGCCACTTCCATTTACTGTTTTACTATAACGTATCTATATAAAGATAGACATTAGTGCATGGTTTCAATTTTTTCAAATTAGTTTTTAAGATTATGAAGTGATCCACACATACCGGTCACCAATTTATTTTGCGAATTTAAATTCGGATTCGTATTAAAGCTAATTTCATGGATCTTATCTCAAAGGCATTACCTCATAGGATATCAAAGGGCGCTCTGGCCTATTTGACCACGCCATCTTCGCATTGACGCTATTGCAGTCAAGAATAAGACGAATTTCGTGCTAGTCTGACATTGTGAAGATGACTTGCATACATAGAGCATTCATTTTTGTACCATTTCAAACTTGTAAATCGGGCCAAAAATATAACAAAAAACCAGCAATGTCTCCCAGTGAAAATTGACATGGACAGGGCAGTACCATATGTTTTCACTTCAAATTTTGTAACACAAGGCTACTGTTTGTTGTCCAGGGATGAATGAAATAAATACAAGTAGACGTGTATCAATTTTAATCAATATTAAAGATAAAAATATTCACCATTACAAGTATTACATCAATAAATGAATTGAGAGCTAGTAATGGATGCAAGCTGTATATCATAATTGAAATGTCTGGTTTTGTAGATGAAAACGAAGTCTAAACCATTCTGTTTGCTTTGAAATAATCCAAATTACCGGTAAATAAAAAAAACGGCAGTGAAATAAAATATTAGATATTATTACATTAAAGAATAAGAAGTCTGAAACATGCCGACTGAAATTTATTTTTATAAGTATATTGATAAAGTACCCTAGACTTTGTATTTCCATGTAATAAAATAAAAAATTCAATGGAATTTCAAGCAGTAAAGGAAACAATAACCAAATTATGGCAGTTGCAGCAAATTTGACCCTAGTGTTTCTGAACTTGATTTAAAAAGAAACAATCAGTTGGTAGCTATAGTCATAAATAGTAAAGAGGGGCTGAAACAGTCGGCTTGATTTGAGCTATACAAATACAATTGTATATATAATCCAAACAATAATGAGAAATTCCGAAATTAAAATGATACATTTAAACATTATAATCAGTTATAATCGACCACATAAATATAATGATAAATAATGGCCTATTATTTTCAATAAATAAATGATTGTAAGTAAGAAAAATAAGTTTCATATACAATTTTAACATTCAACTAGAGAAGCAAATAATGAACAATAAGCATTATTATATATAAACTGAGTGATGTTGTAATTTAACATGTGGCTTAAGATAATTCTGTTCTTAAAGAGAATAAAATGCCACAAAATGCCAAATACGTCACAATCTTGCTACCACTATCACATTATTGAGATTTTTTCATTATAATAATTATTTAATAGCACACCAGCTAAGCTGAAACACCTTCCATTTTTTAGACCACAATAAAAATAAAATGACAATTTCCTAATTTTTTCAACATTACAGTCAAGTCTATTTTTCTCTCAGAATTTGTCCATCATATCAGCAAGGATCTAATTTAATTAAATCCCATGAAGAATAAATAAGTAGATGTTAATATTTAAACATGGTCTAAATTAATGGAATGAATTTGCATGAAATAACAAATTTGACTAGATTTACATTTCATCTAAACCAAAATCTTCTTCAGGATAATCTCCTACTTCTACAAACATTGGTTTAACAAATCCACCATATTTCATTTGACACTGGAAATATTGTTTGCCATCAACACTGCAAGAAAGGGAGTTTGAGAAATCAAATCAAGGGAGATAACTCTAATTAACAAGAGAAATTTTAACAAAGGAAATAATTACAATTTGTTTTTCACAATATTAGGGAAATTCGGAATTTCACAAAGACAAGAACAAGAAATAATATATTCCAGTATTCTAATTTTATTTACATGTTACATTAGCAAATACACAACACATCCGTCATATAGGAGATCACAATTGAACATAAATCAAATAGAAACATGGCAATTCATAACTGTGTACTGGCGTCAGTTGGCCATTTCGTTTAAATACTCATCAACTAAAGCAATCTAATCATTTAATACAATAAATTGTAAAAGAAGTATATATACCTTCCATCATTTTTACCATGTGGTTCATCATATTGAACACCTACCCATAAACCTGGTTTAAAATCAGTAGTACCAACATATTTGACTGTACCTCGTCTGCATGGTTGACCAGCTAGTCTTACTTCACATCTGTTCAATCAAATAACATAACATTTCATTACAAAAATCATCTAATACAAACAGAATAGTTGCAAGAGGTGCATTCTAGCTTTAAAGAAAACAAGATAAGATTAAATCTTGTCTCCTCAAATTTTTCAAGAGTATATGGTTTTGGTTAATAATATGAAATTAGTATTGGTTTTAATTTCATAAACTACATTGTATAATAAATTTGTCCAGAAAAATATAAATTTTTACCTCAACTTCATTTGGAACTCTACATTATGACTATGATATAAATATTCAAAACTCATTGGATAAAAAATTTATACAAGAGAGTAGAGTCCAAACTGTCTGATTCAATTGGATTGTCCTACTAGCTAGTAACAACAATAATTTATAACAACTATATAACTCATTAAGTATTGAATTACCTGTCTCCTATCTTCATACTATCAGCTTTTTCCTTCTCTGCTAACTCTCTTTGTTCCTTTTCTTCTGCTTTTAATTTTTGTAATTCAGGATTAAATCTACCCATTTTATTTCTTTCTTTAAATGCTCTCACTGAATCTGTAAAATACATATTATTTTGGGAAATGAAAGTTTATGTTTCAACCATATATTTTCCTAAAATATCCAATGTCTTGATCATATATATTCAATTATCATGATTATATATCGTTCTATTGTGTAGCAATAGTGAAGATAATATCAATTTCGGACAGTTATTTTGTTTAGAACTGTTGGTGGAATTATTTAGTATGTAATGTGATTAAGATCTCCTTTAGAATTAGTTAAAAAAAAATAAAATACCAGATCGTTTTTCATATTCATCATCATTCAATTCAAATTTCTCTACTTTTGATACATCATCAAATTCCCCAAGTTGAATTGTTTTATCTTCTACCTGAATGAATAAAGTAGCATTTAATACAATTTATATTAAAATTAATTTATTATTTCATAAGTTTAATTGGTTTATTTCTTGTAAGAAAGTAATCTATATATTGACTGAAATTATGATTGAGTTTAACCGACTCTCACAATCAGACCAAGATAATTATATAAGCTTGTATAAAATTGTTAAGGTACCTACATCTATTCTCATGTCATCATCTATTGGGTAGGAACCAAGAAGAGCTGAATCATCATCAATAGCACAAACTAATTTGTTATCTTTACCATATAATTTCAATTTCATTGTTGCTTGTCCAGCTCCAGTCAATAAAACTAACTTCATCTTTAATGTAATGAAACATAAAACACAGAATAAGTAAAAAAAATGTATCTACTTAAAAGTATTTGATATTGTAATGATAGGTAGAACCCTCCTGCATCTTAAGATATTTTAATTTAACTGTCAGTACATAGGGGTCAGTTTGCAGGCCCTAAATATAATATAGTTTAATTTTGTAGCTTCTATTACTTATACATAATATAAAGAGTAGTTTACTAGAATAATTATTATTTGAATAACAAATTTGTAATAGGCCTAGAGCTACTAGTTACCAGTACTGCCTGAAGTAGACCTAGCTAGACCCATGGCTATGGCCAAGAAGTAACTATCGTAAAACTGAAAGTGATTACATTAGTAACAGGGACTGACCATGAAATAGAAAATAAGTATATCAATTTGATACATTTGCTTCTCATTGTGGCTAAATATTTCCTATTGGCTTAGTCGGTACTAAGAATGTTGAGTATTCAAGTTGGCAATTTACACACACCACAGTCAGTAAATACCTTGAAGTCTGCAATTGTTATATCTTTTGGAAACCTCCTTTCCACCCCGAACTGGTTGGCTACGGATGTAATTAACACCTTGACAGAGCTGTTTGATATAATTTGAATATTTTCAGACATTTTGATAGTAAACTAGGTGTAATCTGAAATGAGTAATAATTTGTTTTAGCACGTTTACTTGACAGCCACCATGCCTATTTAGATCACGTTACTTGGTCACGTGATCAAAAATGAAAACAAACCCATGTCAACAAAGAATTTCATTAAATTATTTTTATATGAAATTCAAACAATTTTCGTTTCTGATGAATAAAATATGGTCTTACATGGAGTTAAAATATAAATAAAAAATCTAAGAAGATATTCATGAAAGTGATGTCATTGCGAGAATTGGGGAATTCTATTCTAGCATGGCGGCCACTGAAAAGCAGTGGATAATTATTGAAGACGGATGTTTATCCGTTGGAGAAAATGTACAGCATGTAACATATCACACAGCATTGAATTCAGTTATTCTTTCCACAAAGGATCAGGTTGTCAAAATTTTAGATGCTACATCAGGCGTGATTTTACAAAAATCGGATCTATGTGGTGAGTTGTGCAATGGAAATAGTTTTGTTTTGATTAGGCCTAGGCTTGAGTAGAGTGTTGGGAGTCACTGACTTTGATTACTATAATAATTTATAACTTGTACAAAGCTTTCAATGAAATTAATGTTAACTAAGTAAATTTGCTTATTAATTTTGAAAAAGTTTGTGTCAATGTAACCTTATTTATTATAGATCTTGTTGCAAGGTGTTGTGAATATGATTATATTATGTCTTAAGTTTCATTTTCTGTTCATGACCTGGAAAATTAGAACGTAAACCTTACAATCTATTTATAGATATGCATGTGATTATTATGTGTAGATCTTGGCTAATGGATTAATGAGTATTAATTAAAAAGCTTAGTGACCCAATCAATCATTTTTATGTAAGCATTAAAATAGAAAAGGCCTTGCTGTTTTGACCATTTGACATTTTATGGTGCTATAAAAGAATATTTTGATAATGATTATTTTATTTTGAATGTCAACGTGTAGTGTAGTCCAAAACTTGCTGACTCTATTCTCAGCCTAAGATGATGATTATGTATATTAGTCAATATGTCAGACTATTCTGGAATGAGTTGACTATATTAGTTGTTATTTTTACTGAAAAAACTCTAAGGAAATCATCAAAACTTCCATTAAATAGTTACACATTACAACAGATTTGCTGTTTTTTGACCTATCATACCTTTTGAGGACATTTTGGCCAAGCTAATCAGTATTAGTGTTCACAGCTCACTGTAAACAAAATTTACTATTCAATTTGTGTCCAGACTCATCTGCGTTTTAAAGTTGAAATTCTGACTGAACATTCTTGAGACACTGCAAAAAACAGAAAAGACATGTTGCAAATAAAAAGTAAAACTTTTTGGTACGGTATTAAGTGCATGAATTATGTGATTTTCATGCATTTTAAGTTCTTTCAAGTCCTAAATCATTGCCCAAAAATAATAGAAGAAAAGTTTGTATGTTCCAAATGGAACTGAATGATCTTATTAATATTTTATTTTTAGCTGAATCATGTTCATATTTTATTTTTAGCTGAATCATGTTCAGAGATACAGTGTTGTTATTTACCAGAGAAAGATAGAACTGTATTTTGTGATGGGAGAGCTTTAGGTATTAGGAAAGATTTGCGTGGTATATTGTTATTAGACACAGCCTTACAAGTACCTGTAAATAAAACAGAAGATATAATTAAATGTGAACTTCCCCTAGTTGAGGTAAAGCTTGAAATAATAAATGATTGCATGAAAAAGGCATCCAAATTTTCTCAGCACATTTGTGTCATGTTGGATATCTACCACCTTCATTTTTTATACGCCCACACATAAATGTGGGCGTATATTGTAGTCGCCCCTGTCTGTCCGTGTCTGTCTGTCTGCCTGTCCACAATTGTTGTGAACACGATAGAGACTACATTTCTTGATGGATTTTGACCAAATTTGGTGAGTGTGTTTGTTATAACCCAAGGAAAAAGCCTATTGAAAATCAGACCAATCGAAAAATATTCAATGAGTTATTGCCCTTGTTTTTGAAAATTTGTTGTGAACACGATTAAGAGTGTGTTTCTTGATGGATTTTGATGAAATTTGGTGTGATTGCTTGTTATTACTTAAGGATGAAGCCTATTGAAAATCAGACAAATCGAAAAATAAATTGATGAGTTATTGCCCTTGTTCTTGAAAACACATTCATTTTGCGTTCAAAAATGTGTTGTGGACATGATAGAGAGATGGTTTCTGGATGGATTTTGACCAATTTCGGTGTGTGTGTGTTTGTAATCATCCAAGGATGAAGCCTTCTGCCCGCCTGTCTGTCTGTCCGTCTGTCTGTCCGTCTGCCTGTCCACAATTGTTGTGAACACGATAGAGACCACATTTCTTGATGGATTTTAATGAAACTTGGAATGAGTCTTTGTAATGACCCAAGGATGAAGCCTATAGAAAATGAAACCAATCGAAAAATATTTCCTATGAGTTATTGCCCTTGTCCTAAAATTCCTTGTGAACACGATAGGAAGCCGGGTTCTTGATGGAATTTGATGAAACTTGGTGTGAGTGTTTGTTATAACTCGAGGATAGACCCTATTGAAAATCAGACTAATCAAAAAATATTTATTGAGTTATTGCCCTTGTTCTTTAAAACGTGTTCACTTTATCAGCCTCTGATTCTTAGTAGACTTGATAGAGATCTGGTGTCTTGATAGATTTTGACAAAGCATGATTTGAGTCTTTTACATTTAAAATATTGTATTTACTGATACCTACTGTCCACCGCCCGAATAACTAAGGCTGCCAATGGTGGGCGTATTACAATGGGCCATCGCTATTTTTTCAAATTTAATTAATATCTTAGGCTTGCTTCTTATCTGGATCAAGAAATCGTGATAATGATGTTGCTTTTCTAGACAAAGCAATTCTTTGATCACAACAGTTAAATGAATGAGCAGATTCACAGACTTTTATTGGAAAAAGTCCCCAAAAATTTGTTTTAAATGTAATACCAAAAATGGTAAATAAGAATAATTCAGGACATATTTACAATCATTGACTACTTATCAATGTCAAATACTTATACTCACATGAATGTTGTTACAGGCTACTCAATTATTCAAAGCCTTAGTCAATGCAGATTTACCTGGTGTAGATTATGTAGAGGAAGTGCTGAAGGAATTTGAACGTGGCATTGAAGTGACACAAGAATTGACTAAAGGCAGTCATAAAACAGCAAAAGTAAGTTTCCTTTTTGCTTCTTATTAAAACTAACAGAATCAAAGACATACAATATGTTAATATTCCCTTTTCTAGTTAAATTGTGTGTTAACTACACTTTCTATTGGTTAATGATTTTGTAGTTCAATAGTCTTGTTTACTTCAAAATGTGATGCTTTAAAGAGACAAAATAATAGTTCAGTAGAGCTTCAATACAGGGATTGTCCTTGATTGTTAACCTGAGCATCTAGGCCCAGGGTTCAATCCCAGAAAAGATCTTTTTCACTGGGTTTCCTCCAGTCAGTGATGTAGGTTGAAAGGGTTAAAAAGCGTTAAGTCATTAGGATTAGACAATTAACAGAGGTCCTGTGTACTACATGCTGTGCACATTAAAGAACCCTTGAAATTGGAATTAAATAAAAAATAGGCTAATCTCACTGTCTTTGCAAAATTGCCCTCATTGCAGTGCCCGTCTTTATTTTTACTAAATAAAAGCATTGTTAATAGGTAAATAGTTTTCTACAATTTGTTAATGGTAAGGCAGGGCTGCACTTAATACTCGATTATACAGTCTATATCTTTGTTTCAGTGGGCCGCAGTATGTCTACAACTACCCCACTGTGCTCTCAAGTCAGTATGTGGGAGTTTTGTAAAGGAGATGAAAAGAGCAACACAACATGGTCATGGTTTATCAATAGCTTCAGCTATAACAGATCGTCTTGGTTATTTATTACCTAATAATCTACAGGATGTCGGAGCTGGTGGTATTGATCGAGCCTCTATGTATAGTGAAGCTGCTAGGAGAGATACCTTTATAAAATGGCCACATATGAATTACAAGTAAGTTTCAATGCTTTGGAAAAAGATGAGCATTTTTTTACTTTCTGCTTTTTGTGTTTTTAGAAATAAAAATGAGTGAATTGAATTTGGTTGTTTTAATGCAATATTACTCCTAGTTCCTTTGATTATATTGTAGGTGGGCTTTACCAGATCCTATGGCTCAAGCTGGGTTTTATCATCAACCTAATGCTACTGGTGATGATAGAGCAATGTGTTTTACATGTAATGTATGTTTGGTATGTTGGGAACCAACTGATGAACCTTGGTAAGAATCATGTTTTAATTCTAATTTTTATTGATTATTAATTCCAATCATATCAACATTCCCATAGGAGTGGAAAAGAATTGAAACTAAATTATTGTCTTCAGGAGCCATTAAGTAGTCTTCAATCACTTTCTATCAAGAATTCTATATACTATTAATACAGTATATGGATATAAATCAAATCAAGAACTTTTACACTATTGACCATTTAAATCAAATGAAGTATATAGTTTTGTTTGAATTATAGGTCAGAACATGAACGTCATTCCCCGTCTTGTCCCTTTGTGAAAGGTGAATATACACAGAATGTACCTTTATCTGTAACATATGCTACACAACCAGCTTTATTACATGGTACATCTCAACCTGATCAGGTTAGTGTTTATATTTCTTCTCATTTTTTTTCACACTACAGATCTTTCTTTAACTTATTATATCTACCAAGATTAAAACAAACGTCGTAACAACTCTTCATGTGATTTCAACTTAATAGAGCTCTTTTTCTTTCTGCAGACACTTGTCTATACTATATTGTTAAATCTTGAACCATAGGTTTTGATTTTGAAAGTGAATTCTTTCAGGATCTGTTTCACTCAAATATTAACCTATTTATCAATACTGGTAATAATTACAGGCTAATAAACCTCAATTCACAAACAATTTTTATTATTAAGGGGGTTGACAACCTTATCGTTCGAAGTGTATTTCAATCAAGAAACGTATTAAGTTTATATCCATTCTATTTGGCATTAAAAGAAACTCATCTAGTAAAAATTTTAGCTCAATCGCTTCAGTAGTTCGTCTGATATCCGTCCGTGAAGATAATCTATTTATAGAACAAAACGGGGTATTTCTCTATGTAGACGTACAAATTACGTTGTCAGTTGACATTTGTGATTACAACGTCATCGGCTAAATAAACATTCTCTACGTTTGCCGGTCAGTTATTGTTAATATCGGCACGCGAAGTAAGAGTTTGTGTATTGGGGGAATCCAGAAGTCACGTGATGTCCCATAAATCATTACGTCACATGTAAACAAAGAAAATTTTATGATTGGTGGGTAGGGGTGTTTTGACATGTGCTAATCCATTGTTTTAGCACTCCAATTGTGTGGATATCGGTGCATATCGATGCCTAAAAGGTGCTTAGAGATTTCTACAGCATGAAAGACAATCTTTTAACAACATGATCGTTAATTACGTAAGGTTTAAATGTGTTTGCAAAATGTTGAAAAAAAATGCCATTTTCCCAAAAGCATATCTCGCTTACAATTTATCCGATTTTTACAAACTTTGGCTTCAGCTAAAGCTTACGATGTCCTCTATAACTTTACTTTGGCTTTTTTTTATAAAATGAATAGTTTTTTAAAAATTCAATTTTTCGTAAATGCACTCGCAAAATTTTGATTTCTATCAATATCTTCAAAACAAAACAAAATTTTCCAAAAAGCCAACGTAATTTTGTAGAGATACATGTAGACTTGCGTTGTGCAAAATTTCAACCTTCTATATTAAATAGCCTAGTAGATATGCTAATTAAAAGGGAATATTTGACGTTTTTTTTCGTTCATCTTTCATACCCTATTTCTTAAAGTTGAAATGTCATAAAGAAATAAATTATATATTTTTGGATAGCTGAAAGTCCCCTCTTTCCATTGATATTTAAATATTTCAGATAGGTGGAAAAGAAGTGGTTGAAATCGTCTATTTTTTGCACATAGGTTTAGGGTTGTCAACCCCCTTAACTAATAACACTGATTTTGTAAAATTTTGTATATGTCCATTATAGATACACTGTATCAGTACAACATGTGATGAAGATTATTTAGCTACATCTACTCTAGATGGTAATATTGTAGTGTGGGATATGACTAGAGTTTTAAAGGTATGTTTTCATCTACAGCTTACAAATGGATTCTTCATTGGCAGAACTGTTACAAGAATTAACAAGTTATCGTTCAGTATATATAATATAAGCTGAAAATTTGTAATTTGATTTCAGGGAAAGGTTTCTTATGACCTGTGATTATCTGTGAAAAAATTCTAAATAAAACTTTTCCCCTTTCAGAAACACTGTCAGTTCAATCTTGATCCACAGAAAATTATCTCAAAATCTCTACCAAGTGAAAAGATTAAAACTGTCTCTCCTCATTCTACATCTACAGATCCTGCTGTAGAATCAGTAAGGTAGGAAATATAAATTTGGCTTAAGTTTACAGAGATCCAACATGCCTTGTCATTTGCATATGTGTTAAAAAATTGTAAATGAGCTGTCTACCATAATTCTACAATAATTATCAATTTTCTGAAGTTTGAAAATTTGTAAATAAGTAATAGTAAATGGTGATAAATTTGAGAGTTTTAATATATGACCTTTAATTTTGAGTTTGCTTTATCCCTAGTATAACATCAGAAGAAAGCGGTGGTACAAGCTGTTCATCTGGTACAGAAACAGAAATACATGAAATATCATTACAAGAGGAACATACTGCAGAAAGAGGTAATCTTATTTTCTTGACAGTCTTCAAGAATGAATTAACTTTCATATATGCCACGTAAAATTAAACAGAGCTCACATATGCTTTCGCCCCTATCCTTAACCATACCTGTCTGAATGAATATTGAATATTTCTCTGTCAACCTGTAGTGAGTGTCATTGAAGTCTGCTTAGCAACTCTCCTCAAATTAAGAAAAATTGGGATGCCAGTGCTTCAGAGAGTCCAAAATACCTAATCATTGTCATCATCCAGAATGATATATATATGGCTACTAGTAAACATAACGGCATTCCATTATTAATGTCAAATGGAGGAATAACTATTAAATAACTAATTATTATCTATTTTAGATAATATATCAGTTCAGCGATTTAGACCTTCTAATGATGTTCAAGTTACAGCATTGAGTGTAGTGAGTAAAAATAGAGACTTCCTTCCCCCAACATCAGCTGTTAAATATCCACCTGTTCTAATCAGTGGTGTACTACTAAGAAATAATGAACTGGATAATGATTTTATCAATGACACTAGAGATGAGAACGTCCAGTTACTAAATAAAGTCAATCAAGTAGTGAGTAGTGAAGCACCTATTATTAGTGAATGTTGTAGTGACAATGAAGATATAGTATCCAGTAATTCGGTACCAAAGTTATTTATTGTATCAGCTGACCAACCAGTAATCAGAAAGGATATCAAGACTGTGGATAAACCGAGTAAACCCATGATGAATGGAGACGTCAAGATGAACTATCAAATATCTAATAATTATGTGCCTTCTGATATGTCCATATTTTTAGATTATGAACCTTGGCCTGACCCAGATGTTCAAATTGTTGGATTTACTCCTCCACCATTACAAGGAGGGAATATGCAAATTCCTGGCTCTCCAAGTGATGGTACCATTAGTGAGACTGATTCTGATATCAATACCAACAGTGGTCAAAAAACCTCTTCATCTGGCCTATCTCCAAATAAACCAGATCTATGTGATACTTTGATTAAAACCAAAATTCAGCCTGGTACTATTACACAGTGTATAGAATTCCCTGATGGTTTTAATGAGAAAGGTCTAGAAGTGAAATCTATAACACCTACTTTAGATAGACAGTATATTGTAGTTGTTATAGCACCAACATTTATTAGTGAATGTAGTATGGACAGTGATACTTCAGATAGTGATCAAGATACCTATGGTGGTATATTAATCTACAAGATTAATTACAATACCGCCTTTATATCATTAGATACTGTACCATGTGCTGTATGGAAATCTGTAAATACCCAATATGTGATACAATCTCTACTCCTCTTACCTCAGGAAATTGTAGATCAGGTAGAGGAAGAAGAGAACAAAAAGAAACTAAATAGAGATTTAAAACAAACATTAAGTGGTCAAATTGCTGTGATTTTTGAGTCAGGGATTATCAATATTATTAATATATCTGATATGAATGTATTAGCTGTAGTCGTGCCTAGTGAGAATGAGAACTTTCTATCTTTAACTTATTGTACTGGTAAGTGATTTTTCAATTTTTCAATTTTCTATTTCAACAAAATGAAAAAAATTTATTGACTATTAGATCACTGAAATTTAGCATACCCCTGAAAAAAATCAAATATGAAATTGTCGAAAGTGTAGAATTTTAATAAGAAATAGCATACTTAGGACAAAATTACAAAAAAAATATGTCAAAAGTACTTACTAAGCACTGCATCGTTAGGCATTATTCAGCCATGATTTTTTTTATGTACAATTTTAGGTATAGAGAGACTGTGTGTATGTTCAGATGCTGGCAAGCTACATTTTTATCAAATTAATGAACAAAGTTGTGCTGAAGCCATGGAAATAGAACCAGCAGTCAGTCTGGATAACCATAATGATTTAAAAGAAGAGGAGTCTTTAACATCTGTTAAAATGACAGTAGAAGATAGTATTGATGGTACATCATCTGCTACAACCAAACCTGTTTCGAGTAAGTGATTTAAGCTTTGATAGAAGTCTCCATTGATTATGTTAATATGCATTAGCATTCTTACGATAATTGACAGTTGTTTTTCGAGTTAGTGCTATGCAAAGTGCTTCTCTTTCACAACATTCTATCACTCATGGACACAAATTTTTCTTTGTACAGATCTAGAATTACTGACAAAGAAACCATTAAATTCAGAGAATCTGTTGTGTTTGAAAGAGTTAACCTTATTTGAGAATTTGATGCCAAGATTTACAGCTACTGTTCCGCCATGTTGGACAGAAATACAACAAGAGCAGCAGCAGAGACGTCATCCACAACATCTTCAACAACAAGGGGAGGCAACTCAGCACACCAGAACCTGGAAGCTTGCACCAGATAGGTAAATTTTAACTTTGGTTGTAAATTTCTTGTTTAATTATGTTCTGCTACAAACAAAAACACAGCTTTCTGATAAATATATTGCCTAATATACATCTTTACATTGCAAAGCAAAACATACATTCAAGAAAAGATTTTAAGGTAACATTGTAGATTAGATTTAAATTCAAAGTATTTTTTTTTTGCAGTTCAACCTGGGATGAACATCTGTTTGAAATAGTTTTACCCAAACCCTGCTGTGTTGGTCATGTTGACATCAAATTCTCTCTCCACTCTGTTCTACCAAACATAGAAGTAACTTTATTACGACAAAATATCTGCAATATTCACAAACAAACTCAAGATGAACCTAGTAAATCTACACCTGATGTTCGCAGCAAGGGCAGTAACTCTGAGAAGAGCTCCAATCCTGTGATAAGTCCTGTGTTTCTCGAGAGTCACAATGCTGAAATATTATGTGGTCCCATTAAGCTATCCAACTGTTTAGATCTGTCAGGAAATACTGGTATTGTCTCATTAACAAGTCCCCAATTATTAAACTCTAAACCAAGATCATTATTGATACATATTAAAGGCTTTGCCAGTAAACCATCTGATAGCAAAGATACAGGCAAATCAAAGGTTAGTTCCATTCTAGTATAATCAGTGTGGCAGTCAAATCTTGATCAAATGAAGATTGTCATCAAATTTACCTAAAGTTTGAAATATTTTGAGAGAAACAGTTCTGAAATTTGCCACTTGCTTTCAGTATCTTCATTAAGGTGTTGAAATAATATGTTTTCACTTCAGTTGAGAATTTCAATTTCAGGACAACAAAAGGAAAGCAGCACAGTCTTATAATAGTTCTGAGACTAAGATGAAAACAATCAAAGCTTTCTTTGAGAATGTCAACTCTGGTGTATTTATGCCTGGTACCTCAGCTACTGAACGTCTTGCAGCTACAGCCCCTAATAAAAAACAGATAGATTATAAAGGATGTGATGCATTGGAAGAGCTATCAGTGACTGTAAGGAAAATGAAGCCGTCATGTATTGTAAGAGAAAGAACACAGAGGAATTCTATGATTGAATCATACAGTTTCCATGAGAAATTATTAAAATTGATTGCTGGTATGAATGAGACTGAATTATTAGTACAGGAACATGTGATTAATACAGCACTAGATATTCTATCTTGGATAGTAGTAATACAGATGAATGATCCATGTAAAAGGTAGTTTACATTTTCACTCTTAAATGTTTAAAAGTCTTTGTGCTTGAATAGTGGTTTGTTTTTGCTTGTGTTAAATATACAGAAATATTTACATGGTGATATAAATAAATGTTTTTTATATTTATAGATCTGGTAATCGTTGTATTGTGTTAAATATACAGAAATATTTACATGGTGATATCCAAAACATGTTAATTATATTTATAGATTTGGTGAACGTTGAATTGTGTTAAATATACAGAAATATTAACATTGTAATATTAATACATGTTTATTATATTTATAGATCTGGTGAACGTTGAATTGTGTTAAATATACGGAAATATTTACATGGTATAATAAGAACATGTTTATTATATTCATAGATCTGGTTAAAGTTGTATTATGTTAAATATACAGAAATATACAGAAATATTAACATTGTAATATTAATACATGTTTATTATATTTATAGATTTGGTGAACATTGTATTGTTTTAAATATACAGAAATATTTACATGGTAATATTAATACATGTTTATTATATTTATGGATCTGGTGAACATTGTATTGTTTTAAATATACAGAAATATTTACATGGTAATATTAATACATGTTTATTATATTTATAGATCTGGTGAACATTGTATTGTGTTAAATATACAGAAATATTTACGTGGTGATATTAAAACATGTTTATTATATTTATAGATCTGGTGAACATTGTATTGTTTTAAATATACAGAAATATTTACATGGTAATATTAATACATGTTTATTATATTTATAGATCTGGTGAACATTGTATTGTTTTAAATATACAGAAATATTAACATTGTAATATTAATACATGTTTATTATATTTATGGATCTGGTGAACATTGTATTGTGTTAAATATACAGAAATATTTACATTGTAATATTAATACATGTTTATTATATTTATAGATCTGGTGAACATTGTATTGTTTTAAATATACAGAAATATTAACATGTAATATTAATACATGTTTATTATATTTATAGATCTGGTGAACATTGTATTGTGTTAAATATACAGAAATATTAACATTGTAATATTAATACATGTTTATTATATTTATAGATCTGGTGAACATTGTATTGTGTTAAATATACAGAAATATTAACATTGTAATATTAATACATGTTTATTATATTTATAGATCTGGTGAACATTGTATTGTGTTAAATATACAGAAATATTTACATGGTATCATTAAACATGTTAATTATATTTATAGATTTGGTGAACATTGTATTGTGTTAAATACACAAAAATATTAACATTGTAATATTAATACATGTTTATTATATTTATAGATTTGGTGAACATTGTATTGTTTTAAATATACAGAAATATTTACATGGTATCATTAAAAATGTTTATTATATTTATAGATGTGGTGAACGTTGTATTGTGTTAAATACACAAAAATATTAACATGGTAATATTAATACATGTTTATTATATTTATAGATCTGGTGAACATTGTATTGTTTTAAATATACAGAAATATTTACATGGTATCATTAAAAATGTTTATTATATTTATAGATCTGGTGAACGTTGTATTGTGTTAAATATACAGAAATATTTACATGGTATAATTAAAACCTGTTTAATTGAGGCAACTAGAACAACAGCACATCGAGTGGCAGCTTTGTTAGCAATGGCTATAGAGTAAGTATATTAGTAATGTATTTGAATAGATCATGATGTATATATTGCATGTCAAATGCAGATATTTTTAGAAATATGTAATGATAGAAACACCTTTGTTTTTGGTTGGTTTGCTCATTTGAATTTTAATTGTACCAACAAACATAAGAATATGGTTTTGTTTGGTCTCAGTATATAAATTTATGTTTATGTTTATTACAGGTATGCTAAATCAGCTGGTGATATTGATATGGCACCTAATTTTAGTTATAATATATTACAAGCTATGTTAAATTGTTTACCATTAATACCATGTACTAGCTCTAGTGGTGCTCTACAATGGTATTTTATATTATTAAATCGTGTCAAATCTATGCACGTAGCTAGTGTATCTGAGAAGTGTATGGAATTGTTAACAACTGTTGCTAAGATATATGATGAGAGATCTTCTCCACTTCATAATCTTCTTAAAACAAGGTCAGATTTTCTTTTTAGTTCATGTAGTTATTTTGGAGTTTGACTTGCTGGTAGATTCTTTCAACAATTGGTCCATTGACTTTCCTCAATATTCTGTGCTATTGACAGTGGTGTTGACTAGAATACAATTTGGTCATGCTATTCAGTACAGAAGACATCAAATTCAATCATTTATTTATTTAAGGTATGGTTTTTATGGTCAGCCTTTTGATCCAGATCTGTTTGATATAGAACTACCAGCTAATTTAAGACAAGGCACTCATTCATCTACATATGCGAATGTTGTCAAAGGTTCAGCTTCAAATTCCACCAATACAGTTCAGACCAGTAATGTTGTTGAAGAGCCAGATATCTATGAAATATTAAGTTTACCAACAGATAAAACAAATAATAAACAATTACATGATTACTATGGTAACCAGGGAAATAATTGCATGTTGGGATTGTTAGAGGTGGAGCCATTGCATTTCACCTGTCACTCGACAAGTGACGGTACCAGAATTGAGCGCTTGGATGCTAAAGGTGGTACTGCAGCAGTATCCACAACTGTGCCTGTTGGAATTTCTGGAACGATAAATTTTGGTGAAAATCCACCTCCAGTTGTGATTGGTCCAGTTAGCCCACAATTTCCCTTGATGGAATCAGCTCTTGCCAAATTTCCTTTACAAGAAAGTCAAATGTTAAATGAGAAATATAAATATTTGTCTGGTGCAACCTCTAGTGCATCTGGTTCCACTATGCCTGCTAGTCATGCATTAGAATATATAGATAATATGGCAGATTTCCCAGCATTGGTAAGTTATGCTAAATATTTAATGAGTCAGCCAATATGTATGTTCATAACTTCTCAAACCATATTTCAAATAGATAGATATGCTGTTTCAACTTGTCTTATAGAAATTACAGTTTGATTTATGAATCTTTTACAAGCAACAGTGACAGAACAAGAAGTAGAAACAACTCACCTAAAGCTGCCTCTAGTAGAGAAACCTACCTAACCCTACCCTACCCTAACCCTAACCCTAACCCTAACCTGTATGATTTTAGGCCCTCTTGAACTAAACCACATAATAATTCTGTTAGATATGAAAACATAGATTTCATTTTGCTTTAATTTCTGCATAAACGCCAAGTAATATGACTATAACATAATGGTTTTATTTACAGACCGAAAGTTTGTCAGCCCTCAAATACCAAACAGAACAACTGAAACAATGGAGTCCTACCTTTAAGGTAACCTATAATAAGAAGGTAATCTTATACTAATGCCAGAAAAAGTCCTGAAAAAAACTGATATTTGTAATTTGGCAATTGTTGAATCAATTTTTGTTTATTTTTTCACTTGTTTCATTTAAAAACGTTGAAATTTGGCCTTTAGATCCAAAAGGAAAGAGTATTCATATTGTATTTTGTTTATTATAGACCAGTGATGTTAAAGTAGGTGCTAAAGACAGTAAATCTACCAGTAACCAGTCAACAGTACCCTCTGATAAACAATATGTTATACCTCAATCACCAGCCATCTTACAACTACCTACACCCCAAGTCTTAGTTATAGAACGAATGCATTCAGGTACACATACACAAGCAAACTGACTGGTGCATGATTGGGAGTTCTTGATCTTATCAGCTACAACTGCATCTCTGTGAATTATGTTCAGTTTAATGTTCCTAATTATAAGAAGATTTTGTATCTCTGTATTGTTAAATCCACTTTCAAAGCAGTTTTGAAATTGTTTACTATTGTTTATAATGTGTGATGATAATGTCAATGTCATCAGCTTTATAAGTAGACATTTAGTTTATATTATATTTGACAGGTGCTAGAAGATTTGTAACATTGGATTTTGGTAAACCGGTTGTATTAAGTGATGTGGTCATACCATCATGTGAAGATTTAGCATCATTATCTATTGATGTCTGGATACAAGGAGAAGAGATTGATGGTCAAAGATTAGTAGTAGCATCAGATATTGGTTTTAGAACATTAATCATGAATAACATCATGCCTGCTCCTGTCTGTAGATATTTAAAGGTAAAGGTGCTCTTTCAGTATTTTGGCTTAAGGGGGTTGACAACCCTAAACCTATGTACAAAAAATAGACGATTTCAACCACTTCTTTTCCACCTATCTGAAATATTTAAATATCAATGGAAAGAGGGTACTTTCAGCTATCCAAAAATATAAAATTTATTTCTTTATCACATTTCAACTTTAAGAAATAGGGTATGAAAAATGAACGAAAAAAACGTCAATTATTCCCTTAAAATTAGCATATCTACTAGGCTAATTAATAGAGAAGGTTGAAATTTTGCACAACGCAAGTCTACATGTATCTCTACAAAATTACGTTGGCTTTTTGGAAAATTTTGTTTTGTTTTGAAGATATTGATAGAAATCAAAATTTTGCGAGTGCATTTACGAAAAATTGAATTTTTACAAAACTATTCATTTTATAAAAAAAAGCCAACGTAAAGTTATAGAGGACATCGTAAGCTTTAGCTGAAGCCAAAGTTTGTAAAAATCGGATAAATTGTAAGCGAGATATGCTTTTGGAAAAATGGCATTTTTTTTCAACATTTTGCAAACATATGTAAACCTTACGTAATTAACGACCATGTTGTTAAAAGATTGTCTTTCATGCTGTAGAAATCTTTAAGCACCTTTCAGGCATCGATATGCACCGATATCCACATGATTGGAGTGCTAAAACAATGGATTAGCACATGTCAAAACACTTCTCCCCACCAATCATAAAATTTTCTTTGTTTACATGTGACGTAAAGATTTATGGGACATCACGTGACTTCTGGATTCCCCCAATACACAAACTCTTACTTCGCGTGCCGATATTAACAATAACTGACCGGCAAACGAAGAGAATGTTTATTTAGCCGATGACATTGTAATCACAAATGTCAACTGACGACGTAATTTGTACGTCTACATAGAGGAATACCCCGTTTTGTTCTATAAATAGATTATCTTCACGGACGGATATCAGACGAACTACTGAAGCGATTGAGCTAAAATTTTTACTAGATGAGTTTCTTTTAATGCCAAACATAATGGGTATAAACTAAATACGTTTCTTGATTGAAATACACTTCGAACGATAAGGTTGTCAACCCCCTTAAAATAAAACCGGTACTTTATATAAAAAAAATTTTTCGCATATCAAATGAGCACATTGTTGCTCATCGTCTCAACACAAGTTTGTGTACAAAATATTTCATTACAGGGCTTCAATGGGCTGAAAACATTATTTTATTTATTTATGCTTTAGCTCTGGCTTCACCAAACTCGTTCGGTTTGGATATCTATCATAAGTTGTTATTATTTGTATCCAAATTTAAAAATCTAACCGAAATATTCATTGATTCAACTTGAATTCATATTTCAGATAACAACTGTTGGTCGATATGGAGCTGGTACTACAAGATCCAGGATACCTATTGGATCATTCTTTGGTCATAGTTATATTTTACCATGGGAATGGAAAGCCAATCTTGATAACCTATCTTCAACAGTTACATCTTCTACAAGTCAACTAGAAGCACAGAGCCAATCACAACTTCTCTCTCATCTAAGCATGTTTATAGCTTTACAGGAAGATTTACAATGTCGTTATAGTCTTGCTCGTACCAGACTGGAATCTTTACTGACTTCTGTACACGACAGTCAGTCAGCCAGCTCACATATACAATATTATTTACACAAACAAACTAAAGATGATGACAGTGGTATATTACAGTCTTATAACGACTGTATACAATTACAATTACAATACAATATAGCTGTTCGAGCTATAGCCAGATTACAACGTGCTCTTGGTATCAAATCACGCCAGCTTGACGATTCACCAAATGTTACTAGTTATCTACGTGAATCATCCACTGATAAGTTACGATTTATATTGGAAAGTTTATTGGGCACTTTGTTGAGTGTGACTTCTTTGTCACCAACTATACCTCAACCTCCTTCAACATTATATTCTGCTTTAACACCTTCTACTGCTGAAACTTTGTTTAAGAATGTGTGCCTGTTAGGAACACGACGTATGCAGGTTACAGCTGGATTATTGTTGGTTAGAATATGTGGAAGTAATTGGTGGTGGGGAAATTTCCTTGGTAATATGTTACAGGAACTGTTTAGTTCTAATAATGTATCTGTCTTTCCTCAAGATCGGTAAGCTTCTTTGTTAGATGTCTTATATAACCTTTCTAGCTCTTTTAAAGTGATATTATATATTCCACACATATTTTTATGTACCTGTATCTGAAAATAGGCACTTTTTGCTTAACAAAGGCTGGTTTATGATTTCATGCTGTTCTCAGTGTTTTACTTTTTGGGCTTGGGATTTCTTCTGAATGGTATCAGATTATCATTATCAGCATTTATGTTTATTATAACTAATTTGTTATAGAATTGATTTTTCTAATTGAATATGTATGATTGATATTGCAGGGTATTTGTGTTGTTGAGTGCATTAGGTCAGAGGGCTCTAACGGGACCATCGTCTGTGTATATAATGGATAGTTTATTAGTAATGTTATCTGGAGTGTTATCACCATTATTACAATATAATAATGATACTACTTTTAACACTACTGGTAGGTTAATACTTTTAACTTTGTTCAAGCAATATCCTTGTATTTGAATTGAATGTTGAATGTTTTATTGAGTTAGTATGAATTTAATAAATGTACATGTATATCAGCCTAGATTTGGCTGATACTTTTGACAATAGAAATGCCAAGAGAACTATCTGGGTGTTAACTACGATATCCAAACTTATGTGGAGGGAAATGTTCTACTTTCTAGATTTTTAATCTCTACATATACACCTGGAAATTTTGATCAATCTTGTGATTATCTTTACAGGGTCTATTGATATATCACTAGTGAGCTGGATACTGTTATTTCTCTGTCGTAATTTTGATAGTTGGTCTTGGTAAATATTAGATAAATGGGGAATAAAGACAATGGTAAAAAAATTTTTCTTTTGTTCAAAATAATTTTGATATCTGAAATAACCTAGCTTTATAACATTGGAATGGGTTGGATACTTGGTGAATATAAATATGAGTGTAATATGAAGCTACTAATATAAAATATGTTATTCAGTTTTATGTATCATGATAATTTATAATTTTGATATCTGAAATAAACTAGCTTTATAACATTATTATTGTTTGGATACTTAGTGAATATAGAATATAATATAAGTATAAGTTTAATATAAAGTATGTTATTTAGTATTTTGTATCACATGTTTATTTGAAGGTAATGGAGTAACAAACAGATGGGCTTTCATACATGGACATTGGTCTTCAGCTCAACCTAAAGGAAAAATGAAATCAAGTAGAATACATCGACGTAATAACCAAAAACTATTGTTACATCATAAACAAAAACTACAAGAAATTCAACAAATTAAAAAGAAAGTAGAGAGTAATCAACATGAATTCTTAGAAAGCTTTGAAACTTTTAAAAATGAGATCTCCTCAAAGGTAAGAATTGGGGTTTTTTTTTATTTTTTGTAATTGAAAGGGAATATTGAGTGTTCTTTTCTTTATGATATAAGAGTAAATTGTTAACCTTAATATTAATACAAGTATAATTTTAAATATCAAACAATTATTTCAATGTCTGAAACAGGTCACAAAACTGCATACCCTTTTTTCAGTAAATGTAATTTATTTGATATCCGACGTGTACTTGCTTAAAACTATGAATTATTTGATATTTCAGCATTTGAAAGATTTGATACATTTAAGACGTACTGACATTGAGAGAATAAGAAAGATGCCTAAAGACACAAGTGGTAGTGACCGTGGTAATACCTGGAATAGTGGTAAAGAAGATGATAATGAAGGTTTAGTGTTACCAAGAGATAAATGTTTAGCAGCAGTACAAGGATTAATGGCATTGTTATTAGGACTTGATTCTACGTGTCATTCTGATCTCTTTGTTATAGCTTCAAAGGTACAAACTTTATTCTCTCAATGTGGAGTTTCCAAAGTGGATGTTTGGAGTGAGCATGCCCTGTTAAATGAGCATTTGAAAAGACTTGAGACAGTTTCCATCATTCATTATTCCAGTCAAACCTGTAAATAATATTGGATACAAATAATCAGGGAAAAATCAATGCCAGAATGTATGACCAAAAGGAAAATTACTTGTTTATAAATCAGCTGTTTCTTTTGTGATTGTGAAATATTATCTGGCCACAGTTCAGTATAAAATGGCAACACCACTTTCTAAATGACATTAAATCATCTCATGTAATCAGCCTTGGGAGCTGTGTCGTTACTGATTATCAGACGGGTGCATGTTCGCAGTAAAGTCTACCGGCCTGCTGCCTTCCATTTTTGTGGAGGGTCCATTGGACGAGTGGTCTAGACAGTTGACATGTATTGCTGGCGATTAGGTGCCTGACTCTGAGATCGCTGGTTCGAAACCCGTTCGGGTCTCAACCAATTTTCAGCACTAGAATCTGTGCTATACCACAAAAGTGTAATCCCAATAACGAAAATATTGTTAAAATGACAAGTTTAAATATAAACCAAAGAATAACTTCTGAGTCTTTGATTGTAGGTTCTTGCCAGAATTTGTAACGTCACTAGACCAGCTATAACAATACCAGAAGTCATGAATCAAGATCAACTAGAAAGATTAATCTTACTATCTGCTAATAAAGAATGTCCTGGTAATCTAACATGGGGTGGACCCTGGGCTAGTCATGCTATCATGTGTTTATTACAAGATATATTAGAGGGTAAGGCTTCTTTAATTTTCTGAATGTGGGGATCTTTTAGATTGAATCAGAATTATTTCAATATTTGTCAATTTATTTAAAATGGTGTTAAATTGGGGGTGGGGTTTTGTTGTCTGTCATATATCCAGTTTAGGAAGAGATAGAAACCAATACTTTTGATTAAGATCTGTCATGAGGTATACTTTGTTTGCTCTGCATTTTTTCCCTCATTGCATACTATATCAAGTCATCAATATTGAGTGGTCTTGATTTAGATTTCCCACTGTTTGATAAGCAACCAATACTCTATTTTACAGGAGAACGATTATTTCCCTCTATGATACAGGGTATTAGTGAAAGTAATGAAATCTCTATAACAGAAACCGATGATACCTTACCTCAATCTGTTAGTTTACCAACATTTGATGATAGTAATGGTGAATCATCTAGTAAGTATTTAAAAGTATGATCCCAATAATTACTATGCAGTAAACTCTATCTTGTTACTATGATAGGGAATTATTTCTGATGCCAACTTTCTGAAATTACCCCAAGGAAAGCATTACTGAACTTAACACTCATATACCAAAATTGAGTATTTTTATGTTCAATTTTCTTTTAAAAGTTTCATAAAAAGAATGTTGTATTTATTTCTAGTGGAGATATCAGGTGAAGGAGAGAATACTGAAAATAATAAAGAAGTAAATGGTACCAGTAGTATTAACTATGAGAAAGATTCAGCTATATTAGATCTATTACTAGATGATGGTGAGATCTATGAGGACAATGAGAAAGTCCAATATTACACTAGTAATGTGTTTGTACCAGTTGGTACTGAATCTACATTGAGTAATGGTTTACCTGATCCTCTTGGATATCAAACTAGGTAAGTATATTTTCATTTCATTTAAGAATTACTTTATAATACGTTTCGTTTTAGTAAGAGTGAAAGAGGAGGATAAAGTTTTTAAGTAACACTTTGTGAATTTTTTTATTGCTGTCTTGTCAAAACACATTAGTCAATTTTGAAAGAAAGATAATCAAGATAATTTATACATAGAGTTGAACCAGCCATTTCAGTTGACCAATCTCTGTAGATCAAACCAGCTTGTTAATCTCTAATTTTCTTCAGTGATATATATCTGCTATATTTATTCCAGTAATTTCTTACCATCAAAGAAACATAAGATGAAAGGTGCAGGAACTTCTAAATCATCTCAAGATTTATTAAATATACAGAAAACAAATGGTGGATTTCAAGGTTTATCTACAGCTTTAGATGCTAGACTAGAACTTGGTTTACGAACTCAGTCAGAACTCAGATTGAAGGTTAGTTTATTTCATTGGCCTAACAATCATAGGGTTAATGTTGTAATGACCAAAAAGGTGTCATAGAAGTGTTGTTTTATTTGCAAATAAAAATTTAATAAGACAGTTCATTGAAATCTTAAACCCAAGTTTGTCATCAAAACCAAAAATGGAAGACTTCCTATCATATTATGCTTACCTTCTATACTTCTTAGCTTATGTATTATTCAAGCTATTATATACCATGTAAATTCTAAAAAATAATTCATACAGTAGATATAAATATGTATATTTTATGGTTTAAAAGGTCATGACATCAGTCCAACAAGATAATATACAGAGTGCTTTTAGCACACCTATACCAGCATCTAATTATTCTAATCAAAGTTATAATCAAGCTCATTCTACTGATGATGATTTATCTCAAATTCATCATACCAATAGTCAGTTAACGGTAGGTTTTCTCCTTTTCTGTTTCTCATCTGTTAAAAACAGCGTTTCTTGACACTCCTGTCTTCTTATATAGATACATATACTTAAATTATTTCTCTAATTTAGATCAGAATAAGGCAAAGGTATTTTTTCTTTTTTAGTTTTTAAATGATTTGATACTTTGAATTTTCTGTTTTCAGTCTGTATCTTCTAGTGAGATGCTAAGTGAATGTTTTAACAGATTATTTGGACAACTGTTATCATTCCACGTTAATTTGGAAACGGTTCTACATCTGTGGTTAATATTGAACGAAGAAAACCATGAAGAAGGCAGTCAGACTGTATTTAATTCTTCATGTGTACCAACTATAGCTTTAAATGCAGTATCTGTTGGTAATCTAATAGAATCTGTAGTTATGGCACCTAATCCTCCAGTTCGTACCTGGGTTCTGGTGTTTCAGACACTCTGTTTAATTGCTAATCAAAAAATACCAACAACAGAAACTGATTCCAATATGTCAGTATCAGATAATTCTATGGTGACTTTTATATTAGCTAATAATAACCTCAATCAACTATTAACTAAATTTTTATCAGGAACATCATCTAGTGGTCCTACTGCTGCAGGAGCTCAATTTACTCAGGTGAGATAAATATGTATTGTTTTCCATTTTGAACGTATTTCTGGAGTTTCATTGATGGTAAAAGCAGTTGAAATGACTTGCTTAAGATATATATTCATTGTTACCATGGTTTATGCTTCTTAGAAACTTTCCTGACACCTTGTATTCAAATGAATCATTGTTTTGTAGGTTGGACCATCAGCTGTAAAGTCATTCAATGAATTCTTACGAAGACTGTTAATCAAATCATGTAGGGGAAATGCTTTGAAGTTGAAAGAATTGATTCTGAAACTGATTTACATACTTACTGTTGATAGGTAAGCCATGATAATATATAGTTTTCCTTAGATTGTTTGAATATATACTAAATTGTTTGTAGATGTGCTAAATTATATTTTGAGTAATATATAAAAACAGGATTATTTACGGGACTTTGAATTTTTAAACCATAAACAACAATTTCCAAGTGGATAAAATCAATAAAACAATAAATGAGTTATATATGTGCTTGATTTGTGGAATTGAAAATTGCAAATAATAGTGCAGGCAAGTGCATGGAAAGAGTACTTTATAGCCTGTAACCACCAATAAAGCATCCCTTTGTTATATGAGCAGAAGAGAAATGCGCTACAGGCATGTCAAAGAAAATTGAATGATAAATTTATAGGTAATTATTTATGTTTCAGGGGAGCTTTCTATAGCTGTATGGGTCCATTAGATGCTCAATGTAAACTGACAGAGTTTGCTCTAGATCTATCTTATAGTCAAGTTGATATTAGTAATGCTTTAAGTGTAATACAGTCTATTACCAGTTTAGTTCATCAACATATTGTTTGTCAAGATCAAGTGGCTTGCCGTAGCTCATTAGAAACCAATATCAATGCTAGATCATGTTTTGGTGGATTATTTGCTACTTTGTTAAGGGGAGGATCCAGATCGGTTTTGGGTGAATCTTCAAGAGACTTATTGATGTGTAATTTGATGAAGTTGATCAATATATTAATTCAAGTACAATTACCCACTTCTAGAGCTCAAGCACAACGTTTAGACATTAGTGAACCATTGACTCCTATACTATCTGATGCAATGTCAGATACAGATAAACTAACTCAGGCTCTAGCCTCTTCAACACCTCTAGCTGCTATGTCTGATGATCAGAAGAGTCAACAAGGAGAAGAAAGTGAAAGTAATGAAACCAACGTAACAAACTGTCTAGCTGATATTATATTAGGACATGATTATATTATGCAGAATTTGATCCAAGCGTTGAGTTACTGTAACAGTAATTCAATGGCAGTAATATTAGGTGTTCTACAGGAGAATATGATGGGAAATAACCCAGTGTCCGTAGGAGACAGTGTTTATCAGACTCTGATTACTCTGAATCAACGTAGTTCAGATCCTAAACTCATGTTACAGGCAATATTGAAATATATATCTAGAGGAACTGAAAATCATTGGACCTCATTATGTAGACTATCGGAGCCATTATTATGGTTTATTCTGAAAGTTGTGAATTCTTCGAGAGCAGTTAAACTTTTCCTAGAAATGGGTAAGTTCACTTTGTGATATATACATCTTAGATTTCGTCTTTCCTTTGATTTATAAGAACTGTCATGCTTCTGTTTTAACTTTTTGAACTATGAAAAATGCAAATCATTTCAAATACCAGAACGTACAATGGTACTTTTGTTTTAAATATTTTATTGACTATTCTAGGTGGTATACAATTAGTATGTAATCAACTGGTACATTGTAATCAACAATTGATTAGTACCCATCCATCTATTATATCAACTATAATGCAACATATCAATAACACCAGTTCTGGTAGTAGTAAAAAAATTGATGTTAGTGACTCAGAAAATACAACTGATGGTATGCAAAACTTTGCACCATTAGGTAGGTCTTCTTACATATATTCTAATAAGGCAATTCAATGAACAACTACAAACAAGGTTATTTGTGACAGTTTTCTAGAAATTTTTAACCATGCACAGTCTCAGTCCAGTTAATCTGTTGTCAAATTGATTTCAAGATTAAATTAATTATCAAAATTACATAACCTATTTGCAGGTCAGATCTCTTCAAGTAGTCCCACAGCAAGTCCATCTGATGTATTGATTCAAGCTGCACCACCACACAGACGAGCTAGATCACCAGCCTGGTCATACCATTTTTATCCCGATGAGGCTTGGGTTGATCTTACCATTCAACTGCCATTTGCTATTTTGTTGAAAGAAGTTCAGATACAACCTCATGCTTCACTGTCTAGTAAGTAATCATTCCCATACCTCCTTATTTTCATTTTGTTGACAAAAAGTCACAATCTTACAGGAAATCAAAATTTAATCATATCAGTTTAATTCTAAATATTTATGTTTGCTGTTTTGTTTTGTTATTATAGACATTTTGCAATAATTGTAATTCTATGAACCCTTTCCTTTTCAGCTTGTCCATCTCATATATCACTAGAGATATCCCATGATGGCACTATGGTGACTCCAATGTGTCCTCCTATGATGACATCCAGCTTAGCTTACATTAAACTACAACTTATCAAACCAGAGGTCATGTCAACTGTAACAATACGTCTCCACAAAGCAAGGGATTCCATGACTATTGGTCTTGCTCAAGTTGCTCTTATGGGACACAGTGCTTTTGGTAATTCTGTAGTCTCTAGTAATTCTAATGCTGAAGATTCTTCAACTAAAACAAGGTATGTTGTGTTATGTGTTTCTTAACTGCCAATATCCTTGTGTTCAATCTAAACTAATAAAGATTTTGAATTATTCAGCAAGCAAGTTGGATTCTCCTCTTGTGACCCAAACAAATATTGTATGAAATTGCAATACTATAACAAAATTAGTCAATACCCACATGGTATTGGAGGTTCTTTCTTTTAATGGTAACAATTGGTGATCTATAGGGACATTAATTAAAATGTTTTCCACTTTGCAGTGTACTATGGGTTCGGCTACTATATCACTGTTTGAATGTGACTGGACAAGAAGTAGGAGTTTGTACTGCTGCTTCTCAAACACCATATTTACTACAGACCTGTGTGTCATTACTGGTGTCTCCAGCAGCTAGTCTTTATAACAGTAAAATAGAATCAGTTTTATTGAAGATAGGACTGTTATCAACAGAGTTAGGATTAGAATTGATACACTTCTTACTACAAGAACCGTTACAACAACAAATAAGAGGTAGGTTTTTCATAGGTTGTTGATGTAAAAGGGCAGTGGAATCTTTTCTATCATAAATGTACTGTATGAACAGAAAATTTGTAAAGTTTGTAATCATGTATCTTGATCATGATCATAATTAAACTTATTTTTTAATGCTTTTTCTTTTCAGGAAAAGTATCTGGGTTTGCTAATGAATCAACTGTAGAAATCATTTATCAGTTAGGTACATTACAAGATGATGGTAGTCCCCACAGGTAGGTCTGCATTATACTGTAGTCAGACATTGTTTCCTTATCTTAAACCAATGGATTTCAGGATATATGGTTGCATAAGCAGACAAATTCATGTATAGTATGTCAGGCTGTTTTACTTTTTAAGTTTAAGAAAGTAGTTGTTATGGTATTATTTTCAGGGTTGAAGCTTTATTAAAATGGCTAGGTAATTGTGCTAAGAGAAGTCTAGATAAGGTGAACTTATCTAATAGTGGGATATCTAATGAGAACTACAATTCTAATAGATCAACCGCTACACCAGCACCATCACATATACATTGTATAGCTGCTATATTATGGCATTGTCAGCAATTACCAGTACAATATAATTTAAAACAATTGATAACACAGGACTTTGTCAGGTGAGCCACAATCTTTGCAATATTATTGTGCTGTATAAGTTAAAACTGCATGCCAGGAGAAATAAAGTTAAATAGAATTCCCTTTGTAAGGAAAGTGTACAAAATGATTTCTCTTCTTAAATTTTACTCAATCTAAGTTCTCTGTTGTGTTGTGTACAAATAAAAACATATCAAAAAGAAATTGTTTCTAAGGAAATATTTTTTTTTAATCATTTGCAGTAACTGTAGTTTATCCATAATTTCTTGACCTTTGTTAGAAGTCTATAAATCAATATTTGAATTGTAATTATTTTTTTTTATTTTAGTTCTTTATACAAATGGTCAATGATACAGACACCAGGTTCTCTATTAAAACAATCTATAGATTACGTATTATGTTCTATATGCTACATTGAATCACAGTATTTCTGTCATATCCTACAATGGATGGGTATATTAGTCAATGCTGTTACTAGTATGTCAGCTTCTATAACAGATGATCATAAAGACAGCTTCCAGACTAACCAACGGTCAATGACTGATGACTCTAAAGAAGCTACACAGCATCCTTTATCAGATGATTCTAAAGAGGCCACTCGACAACCAACATTCTCTGATACTGGCTCTATTAACATTCAGGAGTTTAATCCATCTATATTGGATGAGAATAGATTAGCCACATTGGGGATTGTGTGTAAGTCACCCAGCTCTATTAAGTTATTATTAGACTCCAGTTTTCCTGCTGCTCTAGCTCAAGGATTATATGAATTTGCCTATCAGGAGATTAGAAGCAACCTTGAGAAACAAAGTCAACAGAATACCAGTGGTTTGAATAATTCTAATGGTAATGCTTGTAATGGAAACAGCCAAGGTAGGTTCTGTTTTTTAATATAATCTTAAATAACCATGCCTACATGTAGGGCTATTTGACAAATATCAGATTAAATTATATAATCTCATGCAAATCTTGACTAGTATAAAGGAATTAATTCTGCTGCAGACCAAAATTGCTTTATATTACTAGTAGAAGATATGCAATCCTATCAAATCATACATTTTGCTTCTATCTTTTTTGTATTAATCTGTGCAGCAAAAGGCATCAATCATTAAAACATATTAATCTAATCTATAAAAATCTGCATTATATTCCAGATAACGCTTGTACTATGAGTGTAGAATTAGTCACATCAGTAGTCAAATTCTTTGCTACTGTAAGTTCAGAAAATTTAATGAAGGATTGGCTAGGTAGTCCAGAAGGCAATATATTCTGGCCTGTACTACTGTCGGCATTATGTAATTATTCCTCACAGTCCAGTTCCTTATCAGCACATTCTAGTAAGAAAACAGGAAAGGTAAGTTTTACATTCCGCATAGAATAACACTTAAATAGAGTTTCATTTCTTGACCAAATGATTGTACTGTACTTAAATTGTAGTGGTTACACCTCGTAGACTTCTAGAATACCATGTTTCCTAAAGCATCTTATAAGTCTTACCATTGTCACATATGGAAACTTGATATTTAGTTAATAAAATATATATTTATTTTATTCTTTCAGTTGATGTCAAATGAAGAGAGATCTGTATTAGAAACAGCTACTATACATTGTTTTAATGAAATGATATCATGTCATCCTACCAATCAACTTTTATTCTCCAAGGTTTTATGTGAAGTTATTCAGAATCAGAGTACAACTAGAGGAGGTATGGACTATTTTACGATTGAGAGATATTATTTTAGACTAGATCAGATAAATAGTATGGAATTTGATACATTCCTATTGATTTGTATTCCTACATGACTGAAACAAGTTCAAACTATTTGTTTTAGATTTTCAACTTCAAACATTTATTATGAAGATAAGCAATAAGGTTTATTACATTTCTTTTTCAGGAAGTATATTAGGTTCGGTACCGTTGTCAGGATTTACCAGACGTGTTTTACTGCAAGTTTTATTACAAGATGAGAAGATATTAGTAGTATTAAATTCACCTCGAACACAATCACTAATGAAAACTCCCGGTACTAATTATTTAGTACATCATCCTCGGTTTGGTGCAGGACAAGGATATCGTGTATCTGAAGTTAACGTTAATACACCTTGTTCTGATCTACTAACAGTTACACCAGGTTTGTACACAGTTTGTCTATTACTATCATTAAACATTGTTATGAAATCATAATATTCAATATAATCATTTTACCCCTATGATATAATTTGTGTATCTATACATCTGAACAGCATGAATTTCATGACCATATCTTTGTTCAGCTTGCCATTTGAAGTTTTTGCTTTCTTATTTTATGAATTGTTTTGACACTCAAAATGTTGAAAACTCAAATGTTAATTTTCATTGTATTGTCATGTAATATAAAATATATACCTGTTTTTCTCATTCTGTAGATACTCAGTCATTAGCTGCTCATTTAATAGATGGTAGAGATGATAAGAAGAGTGAACAGAAGAAAGATATTGGTGAGACAGGATTAGAAGTTGTAGAATATCTTTCTAATGCTGCAGGTAAACTATTTCTTATCATCTATTTTTAATATAACAAATGATATTTTTTTACCCGTTTTAGTTCAGTAGGTGTTCCTTTTAGTAGAGATTGAGATAATAAAGATTCATTATGTTACGTGATGGCAAAAAAAATTCCTTCAACATTAGATGTATTTGTATATATATCAACCCCTCCTTAATGAAAAAGGTTGTAAACTAGTAAAACTTCACCAACTCATACCAAGTTCTTAGATAAAGTGAACCCTGTTCGATTCTAGTATTTCTTTATGTGAGAATGTGTCATGCAAATTTATATTGTTTTGATATTTTCCAGGTTTATTGGCTAAACAAAAGAGAGAAAAGAGCCCAGCATCAAGTTCAACAGCTACTACTAGTAAAGCTTCAACCTCCTCTCTACCACCACGTCCCCCAACTAGACGCAGACGTAATGCTGAACCAGATAGTTCGACCCAACTAAAACTACCTACTTTTACTTTACAACACCAATTATTTAACAGTATGTTGTATTTTTATAACAATTGAAATACATTTTTAAAGTAGTTTAAACCAATAAACTACTAAGTCATTATGTGAAAACTAAGATATTTTTTTATCAAAGAGTGAACTTAATATTTAACTGTGCTGTAATGTTAATTTGAAAAATTTGTTGATTGATGCTGGATTTTGTTTTCATTCTGGTCAACTTTAATAGTTCCATATGGCAACTGATTTATTTTTGGATTTTCAAAAGTTTTCTATCTTTATTTCCAGATAAATCATTACCAGGAGATCTAACTCTAACTCAACTATTATCTTTATTACAACAAAGAGGATGTTCTAACAATAATTCTATAGAATTTACCGTCAAATTACAAAGTAGTAAGAATAAATCAAGACAAGCTAGCAGTGTTTCTATGGAAACCAGTAAGTTTCTAAGATTATGTCTACTTACATGATTAAGATTGGCTTGTTTAGTCAATGACAACCAGAAAATCACATCATTTGAGCAGCTGATGCAAAGTGTACATGTATATATGTTGAGTTATCAAAACAAAATCTCTATAAAATCTTTTTCTTAATGCTTATAAATATAAATGTTATCTACAAATTGAATAAATTGCAGATCTAAAAATCATAATATACGTAGAAGCTTTAAAAGGGTTAAATCTGTCAATGTTCATTAGGCCGTGCAAAGTAAATTGTCTGTTTTACAGGCCTTTTTTTTTAAAAAATGGGGCGAGAGGGCGAATTTATTATTTATTATTTATAAGCGCTTTTTTTAATTTGGCACCAGAAGAAATTGGAGCGAGCGAAGCTATTTATTATTTAATTCCACAAATTTAAAAAATAGATTTAAATCACCATTCAGATGCAACTATTAGATGTTTTTGGGAGTTGAATGATAATAGTTGATAGAAATAACATAACTTTTTTTACCTTTTAACTTCACATAAACGTAATAATTCTAACATATTAACTACCTCTCACAATGATGCACTAAGGGTGCAACAGGGCTGATAATATTATGTCAAAACAATGTTATTCTACTACAGTACTAATCCATTTCTATCCATCTGTAAACTGTATTTTAAAATGCCATTGTATGGTAATAATAATCATTATTGGAAATTTTGGAAAAAATTGTTATACATCACATCACATGACAAGAACAAAACAATCTGATTAGATCGAACTTCTATTTTAATAATTTATATCTAGTCCTATGTTACAAATGCCTAATTTTCGATAACTCGTACTAACGGAGTACTTCCGGTTTTAACTTAAGAAAAGCGGAATGTGTTGAATGATACCAATAATGAGAAAATAGATCGTATTCGAACATATAAAATTCGTATTTTCTTGTATTCGTTCCCATTTCTCCATAAATATTAACCTTTTTCAAATCAATAGCAGAAAAAATCCCGGTGCATTCTTGTACTTGTAATTGTAACGGGTCTCGATTTGTTCCACCATTATTATCCAGAAACGAAATCATCAAGATTAAGATTAATTTAATGTTTGGATTGTCCTCATGAAAGTGTGGATAATTTTCATAATTGTGCTTCCTTCAGCAAATAATTGTATTTTCGAACGTTAAATTGTATCAGAATCAATTTCAGTTTTAAGTTGTAGAAGAAAATCTTTTTATCGGTGATGAAAAACGATTCTTAGCCACTTCCGGTTTTTCGTTAAACGTCAAGGGAGATAATTATGGTAAAAAATATTTTCGGGAATGGGGAAATAACTCTATTTTACACACAATTTTGGAGACGCGCGCGCATTATTTATTAATTATTCCAAAATGTCAATAAATAGTTTTGGAGCGCGGGGTATTTTACTGGAGCGCGCGGGGCCTGTAAAACAGACAATTTTCTTTGTACGGCCTTATACTTTGATATATATTTCCACAGGTTCTTGTCCAATGGAAGATGAAGATGATACTATACCTGATGAAGTGTTATTATCAACCTCACCAATACCTACAGCATTACAAGTCTTTGCCAGTGTTGGTGGTTTGGCGCTATTAGCTGAGCACTTGCCCTTGTTATATCCAGAAATAACTCGTCAAGCTTCATCCACGGAAACTGTGTCTGATAATACTAATGGAAATGATATTGGACTAGATTGGGTAACAGTGGAATCCTCAGATGAACTTTATGATGTAAGTTGAGTTTCTTGTAGAGAAATTGTAATTTGTATATCATTATGTTCCTGATGACAGTGTGAGAACCACATTGAAACTTATTAGGCAATAAATGTTCTAGAAGTATCCTCTCATAAAATTGTCTTATTTATTAAATGTATTAAGGGTTTTAACCAGTCTTTAAATGAAAACCACAAAGTCAAATTTTGTATCTTTTGTTCCTTTACAGCCATATACAGAACCATTATCACCAGCAGTTAGACCCCAGAGAAGACATACTGCTACTGGTACTATGCCTACCATACCACCACATTCCTTGATAGCATTTGGTTTATTCTTACGTTTACCTGGATATGCTGAGGTGTTATTAAAAGAACGTAAAAAGGCTCAATGTTTGTTACGTTTAGTGTTAGGTGTTACTGATGATGGTAATGGAGGTATATAACAGTTTTTTTTTGTCATTTATTTATAACTTTGAAGTGTTAATTTTGTATAGGTCTATTGCAATTTGAGGGGAGCTGAGGTGGCTCAGTTTGTTAGTCACCAATTAAGATATCAATAGGAAGTTCTTTTCCATTAAAAAGATTGTGCAAAGCATTAATTTGCCTCGTTGAAATCCCTTTCCTGCATTTTAGTCTACTGTAACATCAACCTGCTTAGTATCATTTTGAAGATGTGGACTAACTTTGTTTATTTATTAATTTTACCTTTTATTGTAGGTCATATATTAACATCACCTATAGCTAGTTCTCTACCAACATTACCATTTACTGTATTAAAATCACTATTTGATGCTACACCATTGACCACTGATGATGGTCTGTTATTACGTAGAATGGGATTAGATATTGGTGTGGTACATCTGATATTAGCATGTTTATCAGTATTAAGTCATCATGCTCCTAGAGTTTCTACATCAGGCTTTCAACATGAGGTATGTGGAGTAATTATTTGTTATTAACACTCAGTATTAGTTGCACTTCTTCTTAAAGATAAACTTGCTTTGATCTCATGGCAGTTTATAGAAGCTATTACTTTACTTCTATATATTGGTACAGGCTATGTTACACTCTCCCAATACTTATACCTTTTGATAATTCAGGTTCATTTCAGATATTTTTTCTATATCATTAGATCACATGAATTCTTTTACTTTTCTATGAACCATTTATATTGAGTTTATAGTAACTTTTCAGGGGGAAAGAATAGAACAATTGTGATCCAGTTTGCTATTAGATTATTGATATTGTTAATTTCAGACTCAATTAATATTATCAGCTATGCAGGTAGCTACTAGTACAGGATTAAACCCAACTCAAGAGAAAACTCAGAATTATTGGGCTAAAGGTACAGGATTTGGCACAGGATCTACCACATCTAGCTGGGATGCTGAACAAGCTTTATTAAGACAGAGAAGTGAAGAAGAACATGTTACATGTCTCTTACAGGTTCGATTCTTATAAAATTAATTTGTTACCAGTATATTAAATACTATTTCCTTGGTTATAGTGGGAAAATTACTATTATTCAAAGGTCGATTATTCAGCCCTGTTACCCCTGGTCAATGATGCAGGTGGGAGGGACTGACAGGAAAAAAACTCCCGGTCATTCGGAAAGGCAATAAACCGATGCCTCGTGTGCTACAGACTGGGACGATAAATATACCAAGACAGTTGAAAAATGCAAAAAGAGTAGGCTAATAATTGTTGAACTATACAAAAGTAATACTTTATGTTTCATGTTATCCTCTTGTTTGAAATACAATGGACTTATGAAATATATGTTTATTTATTAAAGGTTCTAGCTAGTTATATTAACCCTGGTGGTTATTTACCTAAAGAGTTTTATTCTACTACCTATACACCACCAACAGAAACAACTTTACTACCATCAATAGTACCAGATTTACTAGTACAATCATGTCTAGTACCAGCTATATCATCTTATTTACGTAATGATTCTGTATTAGATATGGCCAGACATGTACCACTGTATCGAGCTTTGTTAGAGCTACTGAGAGCTCTAGCTGTATGTCCTACTCTCATACCGTTATTATTACCATTAGAAGTAGAAGCTAACCAAGATACGGCTGTAGCTATTGAAGTATTATTAGACAAGATGAAGGGATGTGTTGATACTTATGCTAGTCGACTCAAGTAAGCTTTATTTGATTTTGATAAATGACCAAGATTATGAACATTTCAGCAGTCCTGTAAGACTTTAACAATAATGCGTTTAACAAAACTCTTACCCGAATATACTTCTTAAAGTAGGGATAATTTTGAAGACTAATTTCAATATATCTTTAATGAGACTAAAATGTCATGAATTCCGAAAATTAGCCCAAACAACACACAATATAGTGTATGTTAATTTGTGTTTGATATTGTAGATGTAATAAGAATAGTAAGGGTAAAATGGAAGAAGAAAGTGAAGGTCTAGCTTTATTAATACCTGATATACAAGATACTGCTCAAATAGTTCGAGTTTCAACTGATAGATTGAAACAACAACAAGGTATAGTCTTAACTTCTTTATAGGGATAGTTGATATACAGGTATTATACGATAAATTCTATTGATATGAGATAATATTGCAATATAGTGGTATATTTTAATTATCATCATATACTATCAAATAATAGTCCATATATACCAACCATTTGTTTTATCGTTCTGTTAAAGTCTGGATTTTTTTTAAATTAAATACCTCTGATCCCTTTTCAGTTGATATGAATGAAGTACGTGAAGGAGCCTGTTCTAAATCAGTGATCAATAAAAATAAAGAGACTATAGAAGAGAAATATATGAGAGTTATGAAAGAACTACAGTTTGGTAAGCTTTCTGCTCCACGATATGCGTTTATGGCCCTAGTTTCACATCCCTGGTTGCTAGTCTTGGGGTTTTCATCCCTGGGGGTGTGGAACTGGGATGCCAGAGACATAATATTTTGGGGGTGTTCAGGGTGACACAGCCCCTGAACCACTATTTTAAAGATTAAAGGAATGAGTTCTCCTCTTACAAGTCTTTGATTGATCCTATGTTATTATCTCTTGTTTGTATATCATTTATGCTCTCAGCTTATGTTATTGTTATGCACTTATATATTGGCCTCGCTCTTTTGGATTTTAGTCTTGTTCACCTGATGACAACAGTGTGATTGTTGAAACGATGTGTATTATTGTATTAAATTGAGGAGTAGATTACCATAAAAACTGTGTTCATTATTCATGTGCTTCCTACCCCTAAATGTTGCTTAAGGATTATGTTATTAATGTGTTAAGAGTTGATGATACTGATTTAGAATGAAAATAAGGCAAATGATACATAGTATTCTGTGTCTATTCAACTAATCATATGTTATGTATTTAATCAGATACATATGAAATGGTAATAGAAGAAGGAAATGGAATCAAGTTTTTAATACCACATCAATTTGAATCTAATGTGAAGAGTTCTGGTGATGCTAATAATGCTAGTAGAACTAGAAGATTAGCTCAAGAAGCAGTAACTCTATCAACATCTCTACCTCTATCAGCTAGTAGTAGTGTATTTGTTAGATGTGATGAAGAAAGACTTGATGTTATGAAGGTAAGTCTTAATGTCAAGGTTAAAGTAAAGATCATTGCTTTTTATTATTGATATTTGATTGTAATTTTAATAAGATCATGCACTTGAGCTTTCTATTTACACAAATACAAACAATTGAAAAATGTCTTTCTTGCTATTCAAGTCCCAAGTAACAATGGCATATTGTAACTATTCTAACAGTAACAATAATATGTGCTTAGCTTGGTGACTATATTTGTTAAAGAAATATAGAAGAAGAAAAAACTCTCTCACTGACAATTTGTTTGGTGTGAACTGACTAAACTATATATAACAATAACAGTATCTTCTTCACATTTTGTTAGTGAAAATATTATTTAATACCGGTAGTCATTGATTTTAAGTTTGTGTGTATTTTCTAGGTATTAATAACTGGACCAGCTGATACACCCTATGCTAATGGTTGTTTTGAATTTGATGTTTATTTTCCATTGGATTATCCTGAATCTCCACCCTTTATTAATCTTCAAACAACAGGCAATCATACAGTTAGATTTAATCCTAATCTTTATAATGATGGGAAGGTAAGTTTAAATGATATAGGGTTGTTCTCTCAACAGGTTCAAAATTGTTTAACATAATTTTTCTTGTGCAAAATTACATTTTGATAAAAAAAAAATCATAATTGTTTCTCTAATTTAATTTTTATACATTGAATTCTATATTATAGGTCTGTCTTAGTGTATTAAATACATGGCATGGTAGACCAGAAGAAAAATGGAATTCTCATACCTCAAGTTTCCTTCAGGTATACATCTTAATGTTTCATTTTATTGTCTTGTATAGGATTGAATCTTGATATCCTGTTTGTGCTGCTTACTTATCTTTATATAAAAGGCACTTCTTAGTGGGATTTTAAACATTTTTGGAAGTCTGTAAAAATTGCAACTATTTAAAATTTAATGATTAAGTTGTCACATAATGATAATTTGTTTCAGGTTTAAAATTGTTGTCTTTGTATAAAAATTTCTTTAGATAAAATATTGTTTTCAATCTCTCTTGTGTAATAAATTTGTTTTTATCCATTTGATTACAGGTATTGGTTTCTATACAGTCCCTAATTTTAGTAAATGAACCTTACTTTAATGAACCTGGCTATGAAAGGTCAAGAGGAACACCATCGGGAATGGCTAGTTCTAGAGAATATGATTCTAATATTAGACAAGCTACTGTTAAATGGGCCATGTTAGAAGCATTAAAAACACCTTCACCTGCCTTCAAAGATGTAAGTAGTGAAAAACCTTTTACTGATGGAAATCCACCTTATTTTTAACATAAATTTTCCAGATAATTTAGAGCATAGATAAGTCAATTTTGTAGTGTTCTTGTAATGGAATATCAGACAAGAAAACTAGACAAGTATCAGGAAATATTATTAGACTTGGCATTTATTTATAGGTATTGACCCGCCATTTTTATATGAAACGCCATGAGATATTAAGCCAGTGTGAGAAATGGATTGGTGAAATGGAGAATTATAGTAATGATAAACGAACTGGAAGAGCTATAGCTCATAGTACTTTAGCTTTGAAGGTAAATATATTTTATGTTCTTTGAGATGATCTAATCAAAGAGGTGTGTCTGTTGCTTTCATAACTAAATTTTTCCTTTTACATTGATGTCAATAAAGGGAGTAATACATCTTTAGCTTCTTAACATTCAAAACAATTTTGATTATCAGCATTAAATCCAACTCTTATTAACAACTAAAGCTATAAAACATTTTATAAAATAACTTTCATACTGTGTTTTTTAGAGATATTATAACCAGTTAAGAATAGAGTTATCTAAATTAAAACCACCACAAGAATTACTAGATTCTGATGATGATAGTGGTACGATTGATCCCGAAGCTAAACATTACTCTACAGATCAGCCAGCACCATCAACATCTAAACCTATACAGGATCTACCCACAGTACCGTCAACATCATCTTCTCATGTTCCCAGTATTAATGATGATATGTTGGCTGTTATGAAGATGATGGATGATGATGTTACCTTCTAAATGATGAGAAGACTTTCTTGTGATCGGACAACCTGAAATATTCTAAGCTAGTTCTTTATCAACTAGGACTCCTCTAATATTATAACTACACGTAGGTCTATGAAAGATTTACTGTTTTGGCTAAATTCCAGAGAGAATATTTATAGCACAGTAAATAACAATAAGAAATTTTCCATCGTTCAATGATACACTGGTCAGAGATGTATCTATAGATATAGTATTTATTGAGCAAGGGTAATGTGGCATGTCAATTCATGGTTATTCATTATTCATGTTAGCCTCAAACTAGAGTCAAAACCCGAAGTTTAGGGCAGTAAATGTAATCTGTAGCTAATTCAAATAGCAGATACAATGATGGGTAATTAAATTCATATTTTTATGTTAATTTGTTAATATTTATTTTTTGTTTATATGAAATTTGTTAATATTATTAATAATATTTAAGATGTATGTATATAGAGTGAGTTATTGTTTAAAACATTATATGAAGAAGATGAGTGAGCATATATGATTAAAATTTGCTGTTCATGAAATATTTAGCATATTATTACAAAACAGCTGTCCAACTACATAAGTTCAAGTATCAACCAATGATTTTCTGCATGAGAAATAAATTCATATTTCTTCAAAAATGGAAGAATGTTTGGTCATTAAAATTGTCAAGTACATTTTAACAAGTTATGAATTTTCTATTGTTCAATGTCTTAGGCTTTCTTGATTCCTGGCCTGTTTAACAAGCATCTAGATATTTGAATTGAACAGTAAATGCAGCATAGTTTTGGTCTAGGTGTGATGTGTTCTATGTATAATATCATTTTATTATTATATTGTGTATATACTTAGTAAAAATTTATATGTGTTGTTTTGTTTATTAGTGTCAGTGAGTGTTTTTGAAACAATTCTATATACAGTAAAGAAGCAGGGTTGATATTCAGTTTCATATTGCAATATAAGCCTTATGTTAAGAAAGCAAGAAGTTTTTCTAACAAAAAGTTGCTGTACTCTTTATTTGAGTTGTTCAGTTTGTCATAGTGGTGAGAAACTTGTTAAATACTGTTTTATAGATGTCAAGGGCTATGGAAGGAGTGTGATGAAAACAATGAAACTGAATCAAGAAACGATTATCTTATTTCACTTACTTTATGAGTGATCTTATGTATATAATATATTGAGGATTAAAAGTGAATTATGTAACATATGTAAAAGATGCAAAGAAGATTTTTTTCTTTTAAGATTAAGAAAATAAATACAATTTTGTGGCTTCAAAAAAGTTGTTTTTTTATTTACACACCTTGGGTGTTTTTATGAGCATTTATTAACATTCAAATCATCAAGATTTTGTGGCTTAACACTTGTAAATAAACATACCAATTGACCTAGTGGCCAACAGAGATATGAACAAACACTAAACAGAAGTTTATCTATGTGACTGAGCAAATGTCCTTGATATACATGTACACAAATTGGTTCTGTAAACATTGAACAATCGCTTGTATCAGTACATGATGGAATACATGTTTACAGCTCTATAAATATGAAAATGGGTACAATGAAGATATAGATAGGATCTATTAGATACACATTTAATATGAAATGAGGTATACATAAATAATGACAGAAAAAATTAGCACTATACTGGCTCACAATTTACCTAAACCTACCATTCATTTCTTCCAATATGCCTTTGAATTTTTCTGAAATTTGTTTAGACATCGTTGTGAGCACAGAAAAGCCTCTACTGGAACCATAGTTTCTCCAACACTGTTCCAGCCTGTGACAGTTTTAGCAAGTTGATGTAAATCCATACGACAAATAAATCTAGCTGAACATCGGAAACAAAAATTACCACACCAACACTGTCTAGCTGAATCTAAATAATGACACAGTTGTACTAATATCTCTTCACTATTGTATGGTATTCTGAAATATCAACAATAGAGCAGCTTATAGCTTAAAACGCCCAGCATCAAGACTCTAGTTTACTAAGTTGTCACTCTGAATCTAACTAATTCGCATAAAAAATATTACATAAAGTTATCTTATGCCGCACACTAAAGCCATAAAGGACAAAACAATATTTCAGTCTGAATCACACTTATTCAAACTTTTGTCGGTTTACCAGAAAAATTATGAAAAAATACAGCATTCCTCAATGCACTCAACACCAAATGTAAAGCCAATAATGTTTCATACTCTAGAACCTAGTATATTTACTCACCTCATTTTTTTAATTGCTCTAGCAGCTACCTCTAATAAAGTAGGGAATTCTAGATGTGAAGTTAATACTGTATCATTATCAGGAAGATTAAAGGGATTACCATATAAATCTAGAGAATCCAACTGTAATCTGTTAAAACTAGCAGGTAATGTTTTTAATTTATTATCTAAACAACTCAGTTCTTTTAACTTACACAGTTTACCTATAGTTGGTGGTAGGAATTCTATTTCATTTCTATCTAGTTTTAACTGATGTAAGGCTTGAAGTTCACACAGTTCCAGCGGTACTTTGGTTAGTTTGTTATCACTAAGATCTAACGTAACAATATTAGCACACATTGGTATTTTACATATCACCAATGGAAATACTGTGAACTGGTTTTTATTGAGATTAATGGTGTTTAACTGTGGAAGGTTGTTGAAATTTTCTGGTAATTGGTGAATCAAATTTTCACTTAAGTCCAGAATTTGTAATTTTTTTAGGTTGAGAATTCTAGAATCCACTCTTTTCATATTACAATGAGATACTTGTAAGTGGACTAGACTACTTGGGAAATTGGTTGTTATTGGATAATCTTTACGAGTTAGAACCACCATCCTTGATTTTGGTTTTTCTACATTGCGGGCAGATGCTGGAGCTAATGCTGACAGTGTAACTCGATCTAGTTCCTTTCCTTGACTAGCAGCTCTAACCAGATTAAGGAAATTCTTCAACTGAAGAGGGTCGGCCTGAAACAGGAAACATAATGTTTCAAATCTTTTATCACATCACATATTTAATTGTAATATTCATGTATTTCTCATTTGCCCTTAGAGGTCGCAAGAGTATAAAGTATTATTATTACCCAATTCAGATGGGCAGAGCAGTAGAAAAAGATAATGTTTAACATTAATCTACACTAAACTTATACACAATGAATAAGTCTGATATACACAACCTAATTTTAAGATGGCAGATATTGTGTTTTTGTCAATTAGAAAATGAAAATATCAGTGCGGCCACCTACCTTACTTATACAAATATCATTTTGTGGATCTTTCACTCTAATTGTAGCTTTACCTTCATTTATAAACTTGGCAAAAAACTGTTCGATATTATCTTTAACCTGTATATATATATACAAGTGTGACCAATAACAACTTAGTTAAATAAACTCTTAATTCAGGTTAGGGGAATTAGGTTAATAGAGTATAGCCAATCAATTCGATAATTACAAGAACCACAAATCGAATTGAATTTTAGCGTATAAAAAGCACTGTCTTGCTGATAAACCATAGAAAAGATTCCATTACTTACCAATATTTTAGTACCATTCCTATCTTTAGCGGTACAAATCATGAGAAACAGTGCAGAATCTTTGCTGGATGAACTAGGTTTTTTACCCAGAGAGATCTGGGAATGTGCTTTTACAGACGGCTTTTTTAAATTATGTGATGGCAGAAGCCTATTTATTATTTCCACATTGCATGTTAATCTCATTTTGATACAGAATGTGTCAAGAGTCCAAGAGAAATACAGAAGCTTCAATATTTAAATTTCAAAGATTGTTCTATTGACTTTATCTCCCGCCATTGTACCCTCAATATTAAAAGAGTCTCAAAGGAAGGTAACTCATGTTCAACTTCAGACACCAGTAAGTCGCAGTTTTAGTTATGAAATGAAGTCACACAGTTGATCTTGGTTTTCTTTACTATCTCCAAATTTAATATTGCCTTCTCTTCGACTATGGATAAACATTTGATCTGATAGCATAGGCAAGTTCGTGTAAAAAGATATTAAATTTGCAAAACAATGGAGTATTTTAGCAAATATCTCTTTACGCAAAGCCAAGTAGGAATAAGAAATACAGGTAGGCCTACTGACAGAAGTGTCAGTAAAGCTTTGGGAATGTGGATGTTCGGCGATATAACGCAATTTTGTCTGTAACGGACTTTGGAAGCACTCCGTCTGCAAATCAGTTGACACTTGTTCAATCAGACGCTTTTTAAAACTCATGCCAGTTAGTGGGTGGGTGACGTTTGGATAAATTAGACTACGCTGAAAAGTAGTCAAAATAATACAAAATTATATAACAATTGGAATTTCACTAATTGGCCTGGTACAAATCTGTTAGGAATTCCTTGTCGTGTTATTACGAGTTTTAAAATGAACGTAGTTTCGTAGAACAAAGGCAAGAACTCGCATTAAATTATAGGATATGCTTCGTCATTACTTGAAATGTGCCTCTTTCTGAAGTAATACAAATCATTTCAAGAATAATTGAGTCAGTATGTGCATACGAGTAAAATTACATTAATTCACCTTTAATCATATTCCGATTTTTGTTTTCTTTTCGTCAAATAAAAAATTGAAGGGGAATACATAATTATAGTGAGTTTTGTAAAAGTGGTATAGGCCTATCAAGAATAGTTCCTTCAAAACTGTTTACAGAATGTGACTACAATTGTTCCCGTGAAGGCTGGATCAATATAAGGACAAAGAGCTATACTAGTTTTCCATAACAAAGAGAGCTGGTTCACTAACATGTTGTAAAGAGGTGGAACTTTGCTCAATTTACTTGTCAACACAGACAAGTTTAACTTTTCAAGGAGGATAGGAGTTTCACAACTTCGGCTTACTGATTTATTATTTTTGTGAGACCCAGTAGATTCTCCTGTAAAAGACATACGGGTTTTAACCTTCTAAACTAACTTCAATCACCCAACCAATTTTAGACTGCCACCGAATTCAACTAATGTCCAAGTTTATAGAATTCCGATCACTTGTACTGATATAGGAAATAGGCAAAATTATAGAAGTGCAATATTAAGAGCCCAACAACAGCAGTTGCATTTAGACTACTTTTCCAATATGTTGCTGTTATAAAATTTAAAAGCAAAAATAATTTGATTCCACACCTTGCATTCACAGATAAGAAGAAAACCGAGTTAAATTTATGAAGGTGCCATCTTGAATTATGCCAGGGACGGGTTAGTGAGGTACGCCGTACTACGCTACATAGGAATTCAGATTGCTCATATTCAGATTTCATGTCAGCCTTATGAAACTACATATCTGATGGGAACTTCATAATCTATACATTTATAATTATTGGGTTGGTTTAAATCATGTTTGATACACAACAGAGAGACAAGTTGTATTTTAACTGCCACCTATTGATATACAAAAATCATCACAGACACCGTTTCCACAAACACGGTTCAGACGACCATATTTCTGAATAAAATGACAAATATTTAAACAAATTCAAACGTTTAACTGGTCAATTTTCATTTTAGTTATTGAGTCTTTTGGATATCAAATTGCTTTCGAATTTAAGTTTTCTGGAATTCAAATATACAAAGCATACCATCTATTTCCTTTTCAACTAAATAGGGAAATGTGCTAAGCAGTGATGTCAATCATATAGCTCCAATACATGAACAGCATCGGAAGACTTATTGAGAAAGACTTACAAAGCTTGCTGGTCAAGGCGATATACGCTCCCTGGTAGCCTGGAAGAACGGCAGCAGTCACCTGTATCAACCATACATTTTTATTTGTTTTTCAACTCTTGTCTTTATTAATAATTCGTAATATTTGATAAGGTTTATCCCTTTTGATAATAATTAACAATATCCATAGCTAAATCTGTTCTATTTACCCTAATATGTAGTTGAAGAGTTAACATGTAAATGTTTTGTTTGTGCTGTGCGCCATTGTTCAAATTGTGGAACTTGAGGGCATTTATGACACCAAAATTGTCCTTGATACCAATGATATTAACTAATCGTTGGATTAGTTTGGAAATATTTAATATAATGGAGCACTGGTTTAAAAAATCCAACAACGATTTGGAAGGTTAAAGAAGGTCTTTTAGATAAGTCTGGTTAGATTGTAACAACATAATGAATGTAAGTACATGTATGTTGAATGTATGGACGTCTACCCATCGTTTCTTCATACTGGGATTTGAAATTTATTTATTTAAACAGCAGAAATTTCCATTATTGTTGAATGAAAACAACACATTAAATATCTTTTTGATTCTCAAATATACACAATGGTAGGGTTGTTTAAAATACATTTATCTAGAGTTGAGGCAACTGAAAAGATAATTTTTATATTTGAATGTTGTACACCATCAATTTTAGCTCAAACTGTAGTCTACAGATATATAAGAAAACAAGTGATAATTATTTACCACCCATACCCCCTATATATATATAGGATATAGCAAGGCAGATATGTTTACTCTTGTTTGCCACCATTCGAACCAGCTAAACATTTCAAATCTTTTCAAAGAGAATATAAAAACACAAATTCAATATATGGGGTATAAAATGACTAATTTGTGAAATTTGAAAGATATCAAAGTGAAAACAAAACAAAATTTTAGTCATCAAGAAAATCAAGAGAGAATTTTGGCACTGCTAACATACTCTACAAATCTGAATCACTATAATGGATTGCATAATTTAATCTTCATTATTTATGAAAAATAGCTTTTAGAGTAATCTAAATATTCATATCAGATGAAAACTAAATAGATTTGTCTTATAGATGAAATATCGTATTTCAAGTTGCATTACTGTAAATAAAAGAATAAAAATTGATAAATAAAATCAAATACACAAGTAACGGAAACGTACAGGGTACGAGGGTACGAGCAAAAGACAAGATGTATAAACAAAAAGGGATCCTAGATCTTCTAACAGAAACGTATTCCAAAATCAGACACAAATTAAATTTCACGATTAATTTAGAATTTGTCATTTTTAATTTTAATATAGATATTCCATGTATAAAATAAATTATTCTTAGAAATTGAACATTGAAACTATTCAAAATAGGCCTTGGTCATTTAAACAGGCCACATGAAAATTTTGACAAGATATTCTATTCTTAAGGACATTTTGTTTTCTGTTATTTTGCTAACATAAGAAGAAGTGAACCCTGGTATACCTGCAGTCACAATGAACAAACACTACAAGTGTAGAAAAGTTTACCCAGGCTGATTTCAGCTCACCCCAAACAATACAAGTGTAGAGAAGTATCTATCCTTAACTGATAGTATTACCTTTGTTAAAGTTTCTTGAAAATTGTTATACTCCTGAACAAAATTCATCATAAATCTTCCAACCAATAAACAAAAAAAACATTAACTTTCAAATTGCGCTTGAAATACTTATTTTTATTAAATCGTTTGCTGTTCTCAGTTTCTAAATTTAAATTTGATTCAAAGGTGATAGATCTTTCATTATTTATTATCCAGATCTGTTAAAATGGGCTTATGTTCATTACAAAATTGATTTTTGTAAAAAACAACAGACTGGCTCAATAGTCACAAATGTCGAGCTTGAATTACAAATGCGGCAATTTTTCAGAAGGGTCATAGTCGAGGGCTCTGAGGGAGCGTCCAAGAGGGTTTTCGAAAAATTGAATTGATATAATCATTTTTTCTGAATTTGTTCCAACTGGAGTGCAACCCATTTTTGCACCACAATTAGTTAGAAGATTCCAAATTTTACGTCTTATTTCTGAAGACATGTAACTGTTGTATATTGTCTAAACTAACAATTTCCATATAAAAAGTAATTTAATACAATAGCAAAATATTTTCACTGTTAAATGTAGAGAGATATAGAAATATCAAAACGGAACCTGAAACTAAGAATTTCACGCTGTGTGACCAGTTTCAGCAAAGTTTCTATTTTAATATTTCTAAAAAGTACTTCAAATAGATAACTTCAATGATACAACATCAATTACATTAGTGGTTTTAAATTCTTTTTTAAGACATGCACTAAAAGTAATAATTTTACTGATATATCAATAAGGTTATGCAAGAACAGTTTCTTAGTCTTGGATATCAGCCATAACTGGCAAGGACGTTAGCTAGTCATCCACTACCACCAGCACAGTTTCACCTTGTAGATCGGATGGAAACTATTTTCTCTTAATACAAGCCAAATTAGACTAAGTCAAAGGGAATAAGCCCATGACTCGTACAGTTATTACATAATTTGATCCAAGATTTTATCAAGCTTCTTCACATTAGCCATTGTCTTCAATTTCCACCTTTCACGAAATCCGGTGGTAAACGAAAGCCTAACCGTTTACAGTCTTTCTGTCGAGGGCCAGTAGTTTTTACTACTCAAAAGCAATAACATCAAAAGCATTCATTCGAATTATTTGCAAATTTAAACATGGCTGGGGAAGTTGGGAACATATCATTATATATGTCCAACATGTTTTTCAATATCGTTTGAAGACTGTATAGCAATTTTTTTCGTCTCTAAAGCCAAAGCCAAAAACCGTTCATCTGACTGTTATAAAATTTGAACTTGACCGAAATCTTATCAATATATAAAATGAATGCTAACCATCATTAAGATCGTATTGAGAACGTAATGCCTGCCCATGCATTAATGCACTTTACGACGTATTTCGACGATACAGCAACCATCACTTAAGCAGTAGCCTATATCTATAATACCACTTGCATTATACATTCAAGAGATCACAGCGGCTCGCTTCAGTTCTGTAAAATGTGTGGAAAGAAGAATTTCCATCAAAAGTTAGCAATTTAAATTCAAAATTTGATAAGATATTTTGTAGTGTACAAGCATCTTGATGATCGTCCAATTGAGACGAAAATTCAGTTTTAAAAGACGAGAAACAAGCAAGTTAATGGAATTGAGATGTTTTCTGTGAAGTAAATTGATATTAAAACATCATTAATTGGCAGAAATTTAAACTTTTTACCTATGAAAGAAAGAGAGAAAGATGAACGTGTACGACAGGTGTATTTGTTTAAGGTCCACGGAGAATAAAATTACTCTATTCCACACACTTTGGTTTTCATTAATTCTAATGTTTGGTGAGTTTTACTATGTGAAATTATCTGAAACATAACAACAGCTGAGGAATGAAAGATAATTTGATTACAAAAACCAAGAAACAGTTACATGTACATTATTTGATAAAAAATTCAATACGTTGTTTTTTTCTCTTTGCACAAGAATACTATATAGTCCATTGTTAATACACAATTCTTCACTCTAGATTCAAACAGATTGTGCGAAACTATCATTAAGGGGTTTCCACAAAGTTGCTGTGTTCAAAATTTCAAGTTCGTTGCCTACATACTGTGCCTGCTACTACACTTTTAGTTTCTGACTCTTATCCAGACCACAAAACATGCCCTTTTCATTTTGAAAATTCGAGTAAAACTTCAAAGTCGATTTTCTCGAAAGTTTGACAAAAACGATTTTCTGTTGCTTTAGAAATAGACGCAGGGAATTATTGTCTTTCGTTTGCAACAAGAACTCCATCTCTAGGATCAAAATTAGTCGAGTTATGGCCGTTTTAGTATGGGGGTTAGGACGGCCACTAGCCTTATATACGGTTATATATGCAGTTGCCACTTCAGTTTTGGGAATAACATCCTACACTGAATAATTTTATTTCATAATATTCTTTGTAAGTGATATACCAACAGAAAATATATGAATATGTATATGAAAATATCTTCATACTATGTTAAAACATCTGTGACAACTAATTACATCTTAATCTCAATCTCTCAGCATACTACATGTATAACGTTGACCCTCTGACCTGGAATTAAACAATGCAATTCGACCAGAGTTCATGTCAAGTAATAAAAGTTCAGTAATTAGTTTTCAAATTACCTCAGATCTTGACCAGAGCTCAACAGAGAATAGTGGACCTCTAATGGGACAAGACTAGTGGCGTTTCTGTAACCAAGAAATGCAACTACTGATAAGGTAAGTTAGAATTTGGCATTATGGTTGGTTTCAATTAAACAATTTTTTCGATATATCAATTCAATGAGTCAAAAAATGTGTGAATATGTGTACATACTGAATATATTTTCAAAACTGACTGTACATGATGTAGGGTGTTAAGTGTCGAAATAATTATGCTTTTGTTAATGACCTACTATAGAGTAGAGTACAATTCGTAGAATGTCAATCTGACCACAGAATAACTGCCATTACACCATTCTATAATGTTGTATATATATCTTAGTCCATTTGGCTCTGCCTTTTCGATTTTTTGAAACATCGAAAAGGCGATTTGTCGTTTTATTCACAATGAAATATGTCGCAAGCTTAATCCGTTTGCAGTTGAACATAGAAAAAGAGTAGGCTAATTTTGTGCATTTGACAAAATCTCGTGCATTGCACACTCTAGAAGATGCTCATCTTCATTTAACCAATCAGGCAGAGAAAATAGGTATTTAACTCAATTTACTTCCTAATTTCAATAAATCACAACACATTAAATGAACGCAATATGAGAACAAAAACAGCAGATTGAAACGTGGATACGAATCGTAGTGCGTAATTATTTAAGACAAAAAAGATCATTATAGATTTTTTGTGGTAATCAATCTAAATCAAGGTTTTTTTCTGCCTGACAAACCAGTTTTTAAAGTTCAACAAAGTTTCCAAAAGGTCTCATAAATTTTCTTTTGACTGACGTTTCATAATGAATGTAATAATGATTTAAAGAAACTGTTAGTAATCTATCAATAATTTGTCAAGTAAGTATTTACCTCCACGATTAGAGAGTATGTTATCACTGTTTACAACAGTTAATTAACCCTAACCACCCAGGTCCAATCTCTTTAGAATACTTGTCGATTATTACCGAACTCTTATAAGTGACTGATGCCAGTAAAATTAGACAGGGTTAATTGTGGTCATGGGTCAGGGCAACCTTTCAATGACCGTTAACACGAATGTTCGGGATATGCTGAATCTCCAAAGGTCAAGAAACTTGACAATGAACGTTAATCGCAGCCTATGCTATTCAAGACCTATGACCAACATTCACAGACGGAGGACTAAAACAATCTACCAGGAACAAGCAGTTTTCGGACTATTGTTGGGGCTTCAACCCATCTATATTTGTATGATTTTCCCAGATCTTTCCTATGTGTGCTTATTAGTTACGGCTATGAAACGCATTTGTTTCAATCAAATTAAACAAGACACAAAACAGAACGTTTTTATTAGATACATTTTAGAATTAACATCCTGTACATATTGCCTTTGAAAATGCAGATTTATATGGCTCAATGCCCAGTCTGGATTAAAACCAAATCGAATTTGATGAGCAATAAAAGTTGACTAAACCTACTTAGACATAATAGTATGGTGTACCTGCAAATCATCGCAATGTATATATAAACTTTGTAATTACAAATACAATATTTTATCGCGTATCTCTTCTATTCCAGGTAAAACAGGACTTGTTCAGTTTAAATGAGAACATTTCAACAAGATAACAGTAATCATACTTTATAACCTGTAGATCGCCTGTAAACTACTTGTAATCACCAGATAACTGTGCCAAAAGATAGAATATTGTGCTGTATCGGCTGGTATCGTCAATTTGTGAAGCACCTATCAAGATAAACGAACAATAAATTTTCTTGTGTTTTAGGCACTCTGTTACCAATAAGACAATCTCCACGAAGTTACACATTCTATTCAGTGAAATTAGTTTCATAGAAATATAGCTAACTTATTATAATGAATATTATTCTAATGATGACTATTTCAATGTTTGCCTTGTTATTGAATTTAAATGTAGCACGAACTACAATGCAAATATATATGATATAAAGATATGTTGTTCTTTTGTATATTGCATTATACCGGGTTGGTTTGAAAGTCAAGTTGGTCCAGGGTCTTGTAAATTAATCAACTTTTATGTGGTTTTATGTAAGTGTATGGGATATTCTCGGTACATTTTATGCACTATGAAGCCGATTATCCACAGCACAGTCTTTATTCACTAGAATTATATTCATCTGATAAACCACCTTGCACTCAGAAGAACAGCTCCTGGCGACCATCAGTCAGAAAGATTAAAATAAGTTATTGCAGAAAATATTCTCGAATTTGCAACACCTGTCAATGCATCTTATAACGAATACAAATTTTAACATGATCTTATGAACCTGTTGTAAACTCTGTAGGTGTTAAAATGTATATTTATTTTGAAAAATGGAAATAGTATTTATATGATCGGATAGGTAACCATATTCTTTATTCATCGAAAAATAAACCTTAAATTGCTGTAAAAAGATCATCAAACATTGCCCATTTCATGTTGTTATCATTTTTGTTGCTTTAAAAAAGTCATTATCTTTCACTGACAAATAATTCAATTTCTGCATTATTTCTAATATCACTTCATAACTTCTTCAATGTTGGTAGTTTTTATAAAGGAATCCATATGTAAAATATATCAAGACAAGAACACGTGGCTTTAAGTATTCGATGAAACAGCTCTTAATCAGTTTTGATATAAAAACTCCTCAGGTATTTGATAAAACCTGTACATTAAAATTCCAGAGAACTAAATTTATACATTAACGATCGCCGAAAAGTAATCACCTGAAAGGTAGAATTTGGTCTATACTTGCTGTTGTCTTTCTCCGCGATTTTAAAGGGGAATAATGAAAATGTTTTTGAGGGATTGGAAATGTGTAACCAATGAGGGTAATGTTACTTTGAAACCCCCGAAAGTCAATAGAATCATCCAATACCAAATAATCTCCGATCAAAAATAAAATATTTGTACTTTCAAGCATGTTTGAGAATTAGTGATCAAAGAAGTAATACACTGATTCTCAGCAATAAGTACTGAAACATGGTTACTTTGAGTACAAGTGGAACTAAAATCGACAGGAATTTTGTAATTGATATTTTGATGATAACGGAAAGTATTTTATACCTACGTGTTCGATCTGTTGCATTTTTAAGTTCTCCAAGCCCAGAGCTTGACTTTACCTTGATATAAGTTGCTTCCAAATCCTACTACGTCACATAAAACTAACTTGGTTTTCAAACACTGGAGCTCTGTTACAGTTACAATCGACTACAAAAACATCGACATAAAACAGCTGTCAAACTGTGTCTTTTCACTGACATTAATCTACAATTTGTAAAGCTAATTAAAAACGCCATTGCAAAGTCAGTTTCCATTAGATTCAACTTTAATAGCACATTTTATTTGATAAGATTGGCATAATCTTTATCTTGCCTCGAACGGTAAATTTATGGCTGGCAGTAGAAACCGATTTGATTGACAGGAAGTATTAAAGAAAAGCACATGGTAATCAAAAGAAGGAACTATCAAGCTACACGTGAGGTATGGAACCACTTATTAAACAGCTTTATAGATAGACATAGAAACGTTTAACTTCTCTCGGGTATAATTGTTGGTTCGTGAAGAATTAGGACTATTTCAATTCGTACCACTGGATACCTTTGAGTGAAGGAAAACTTGTAATAAAAATTGTTACAGTGTACATATATATACGATGTTTGAATAAACTGAGTGAAATGTGTGTCTATTTTGAATAACAATTGAAAGTTATTCTTTAAACAATAACAATAACTTATGCTGTTAATAATAACAAAGTGCAATAACATTTAACATTTTTAAACCTTTAAGAGTAATATATTCCACATTATGCAACAATTTATTTTACATATTACTAAACATAAATAATACAGTATTTGTGTATATTTCATTCTCACGTATAACGGAACTTATAATTTGGTCATAGTTTATAAGCCAACAGTGCTTTACGAACTCGTTATATAATATGGCTTCTTACAGATCGGTTGCATTAATTGCAGAATTATTAATATTTATTATAATATGCCCCAAAACTGTGACGAGTTTGGAAAATCAAAAGTTATTAATGATATTATTGGATGGATTCAGATGGGATTACCTCAATCAACCAGATTTACATCTACCTGGATTTCAAAGGATTAGAGAGATGGGAGTTAAAGCGGATTATCTCAAGCCTGTTTATCCCACATTGTCTTATCCTAATTATTATACACTGGCAACAGGTAAGTAAGAATAAAACTGACCCTTTCTTTTCGGAATAACCATTAACAGTCAAATATTGGGAGTTTATGGTTATTTTGCATAATTTACTGCTCGGTTAAAACTGACTTAGAGGTCTAAATAATGCTATAATTTTAACGTATTGCACCCTGTTTCACAGATATTACCTTTATCTATTAAAATAAAAAGGTATTTGCAGAGAAAAAAGAATTTAAGATTCCATTCAAATAGGATGCGCACAGTCTTGATTCTTTTGAATTTGACCTAAATCAAAGGAAATACTATAAGAATTTACTGGATTGTTTTAAAGAGAAGACCATTAATACAGGAATGATATTTAATAGAAAACCGGAACTAGTGAACACGTGGCTATATTTATATATTTATATTATATAAGAGGTTTCTGTTCTATAGACTAAACAAATGACTACTTTATTTTATATACATTAGAATTTAAAAAAATAAACTCGAAATGACGAAGTTAATGATGTTTTCGTCTCAACTGATCGTGCGGTTTGGTAAAGTTAATAGAATTCACTATGCCAATTACTAAGTTATTTCTTTCTATATAGTAAACCTAGGAAAATTAAACAGATTCTGAAATCTTCCCTACGGTTTTTAGATCATTTTCGGAATTGTGTCAAGCATATCTTGTAAATATAAACGGTTCAGAGAATAAATGGTCATCTTTGTTGATTTTACTGAAAACAGTGAATATTTGTAACCATTGATAACATGAAACCGCTGGAATTTTCAGTAAGTTCAGTTAATTCCTGGATCACTAATGGACTACATGAATTTACTGAAATATCTATGCAATTTATGATATTAATGAATTATTTGGCAGTTATTTCGCAAAATTCCTGATGAGAATTATAAGACACACTACTAATGATGTTATTAACAATAGCATCGTTTATTCACAGTTATTGTTCAACAACATTTAAATTGATAAAATGATATACTGGAACAGATTAAACTTCCATTTCACCATGAAATACACGTTGAAGCTTCTCTAGATACAGATGTCAGTATATTAACGAAGTCCCTTGGGTATACAATAATTACAGATTTACCGTTAGACTTACAAATATAAAAGGCTTCTATGGGAATTGAAACGTAACACAGGATAAAAGCTGAGAATTAGTCTGTAGATTTGCATTTTGATGTATCCAGAACTAAAATATTCATTATTTAAACATTTCAATTATCATCTACCTTTTTCTTTTAAATGGTTAATATGGCTTGAAAACAAACCCACAAAAGACATAGATAAAAAGGCTACCAAAATACAATAATCTTTGACTCTTTTATGTGTTTGATATTAGTACATTTAGTAACCGTTGTAAAACGTATGATACTGTAAAACTTTGATATACCAGTAATTAAGAATAAATTAGGTTGAAAATGAAAGACAGATTGTTGGTAAATAATATCTTAACTCATTCTCCGCTCAATTTAATCTGACTTTGATTGAAATAATTAGAAACAGGTGAAGTAGACATCTTCATATAATCTTCACCATTCATAATATTTTATCAATGAAAAACATCAGTGAACATAAACCTCATTCATAAGAACGCTGAAGCAGCCGCCTTCACCAACACACAAATCAAGGGTTAGTAGATTCAAAGGGCTTCAGGCGATCTACAAATCTCAACTTATTACTCCCTCCCAAAATAAATTTACACCGTTGATCGGTGTAAACGGCTATATGAGGATATACTAATATGTTTTAGATGGATGTTTTATGGTATGTCATTATATTCACCTCTCCTTAAGATGATATGTATTTTATATTGTTTATTTATTCATGATAGCCACAGAATATCAAATACCAATCAAAATAGCAAATCTGACAGTTTCTATAGTCTCTTATCGTTGAGTTATCTGATACCAGACCCTCTGGTAATGACACTTTTTGGAATCTATCTTCATCTGAGATTTTCTTGTAAATTTATCATGGGTAGAAATATATTATTTATTTAAATATTGTACTTCAAATCACACTCTCCATATCATGTTTAAGTCCACTATAGGTTTGACATAACGGGTAATCAAACTGACTGCCTTACTAAAATACATGTAGATCATGATAAGCTTTTTCAGTTTTGTCGGACCTGATCTTCAAAGTTATTTTCTGTCTGAATGGTCTTTGTCCAGATATATCCAGATGAAGTGTAAAGGATGGGGTTTATTGTGTACAATATCCTGTAATCTGGTTAGCATGACACTAAAACTATTGATTTATTTTCGGGTTTAACCTTTCATTACATCAGCAGGCAATAAGATAAGGAATTTTCAGACCATATTGATTGCATATGCCGGACATTACTGGTGTTAACTTACATTTCAGTATCTTGATAACATGTGGTACCGTTACAATCATCTTGTGTTATCAAAGACGTATATAGCAACACCTGTCTAATGATGACGTTTGAACAGTTTCTGTGACTTCCTTATTACCTTGATATATATGTATATGTTTTAGAATTTTATTTATAGAAAATGCTGTTTTCATTTGAAAAAGTCCTTTTGGACTCGTTATTTGTAACTAGAATTCAGTTTCTATTAGCTTCATCTCAATTGTAGGGTTAAATCTGTATGTTGTAGCTTTATGTGTATAATGTGGGGTTAAATCTGTATATTGTAGGCTAAATATGTATAGTGTTGGTTTATATCTGTATATTGAAGGTTTATGGTTTATATCTGTATACTGTAGGTTAATATGTGTATATTGTAGGTTTATATCTGTGTATTGAAGGTTTATATCTGTATATTGAAGGTTCATATCTGTATATTGTAGGTTTATATCTGTATCTTGATGGTTTATATATGTATATTGTAGGTTTATATGTAGAAAGTCATGGTATGATTGGTAATTATATGTTTGATGCTGAACGAAATGAATCGTTTATTATTGGAACCAACCCAGATCAGTTTAATGCTCATTGGTGGGATGAGGCTGAACCTATTTGGGTTTCAGCAGAAAAACAGGTTTGAGCATTGCTATTTTTATTTTTCTGTTTCTTTTCACAGTTAAGCTTTCATTCCATTAATCGCAAACAGTATTTTAGACGAATAACATTCTAGAGATATATATTATTTCTTCGTAGCAATAAAATTTGATTCGATTTCGAGATTGTGATAGTTAATTCATTATTAATGTAGCCACCTTCTCTTTTGAATTGTAATTTTCCATGATTCCAAATACATATTCTTGTAACTTCGCTATCTTGATTTGCTACAGGATATAAGAAGTTATATGTATTTCTGGCCAGGGTGTGAGGTCACTATAAGAAAAACAAACCCGACCCACTGCCGACCATACAGTGGACCTCCCAGCACGGATGATTTTAAACGAGCTGTATCTGACATTCTTAGAAAATTTCAATCGGACGAAGCGGATTTGGGAGGTAAGAAAGCAAACTGACAGTCCTTTAAACCAGAATGCTGAACGTTTTCCGCATTCTAACAGCCGATAAACTGACATTACACAAAGATATAACATTACAATCGATCAATGGCCAAAAAATTCTCAATTACTGACAAACCTGCGTTATATACACGGTATTACGAGTACATAACAATATTTTAATATATCGTTTGATATTTTATACCATGCGAAATTGGAATATTGGGGTAGCTTAGAACCAACATATTTAAAATACGTTCACTCCATTGATGATTCATTAATATCTTTTGAACTGATCCAGATTCAGTCTTGACAAAACACATGAAGAGGAAACGATTGAAAAAGGTTTTCTACATTAAACAACACAAGAAATATCAATTTTATTGACCTTTTCTGTGTTTACAAGTATCAGATAGTTGAAGTATTTTCATATTTTACTTGAAATATATTTTTGCTATGGGCATTCTTCCAATACGTCTTTATGAATTCCACGAAAATTGAAACATATTCGATATCTTTTGCTTCAAGCTATCAACAAATGTTACTACTTAGAATACATCATGCAGATGCCCGCAGATAATTTAATATTTTAGATAGCTAAGTACCTGTACATGTGTACCTCATGCTTCTATTTGATAAGCTAGAACACTTGTAAGCTTCAAACATTTTCGGTTTCCATTTAATTGAGGATGTTTAAGATAGGTTTTGATCATTTGGTCGAGCAATCACCCAGCAAATATAGTTTAACAATATGCCCCAAAATCTTCAAAAGTAATTTTACATTTACACACGACACCATATACTAGAAATGCAATTATTTATTTCACTTGACAGATTAATAAACGGTTGGTTGACTGACTTTTTATTTATTTGAGCTACCAATTGAAATTATTCTTCCTTTAGATCTGCGGGTTTATCTATTATTTCATTATTTTAACCATGGGTGCAATGCCACCTTTGGACGCCAAACTGAAAATTGTTGATCTGTCGCTGACTTTAAGCCAGCAGTGCTCAGAAGATTATGTTTACCGGTTTACAAGAGGTTTGCTGCTAGGTGTTGACATTCATCTTTATCATTTCAGGTCTTTATTTTGAAAAATTTGATGTCTTGGGACATAATTACGGACCATTAAGTTTACATGTAAATCAAGCTATAAAAGATTTTGATGTTGAAATGGTAAGATTGGTAGATGAAATACAGAGACTGGGGCTGAAAAACAAAGTGAACGTTATGATATTTTCCGACCATGGTATGACCAAAATGACTAACAGAATCTTAATAGATATACGGAAAGTTGTAAATCAATATGATTATATAGCAATGATGGATCATGGACCTATCAGTAGTTTATGGCCTAAACCCGAGAAAGAACGAGAGGTAAGTTGGTGTATTTTTTGTAGGCAACAAAGATTGTGGATTTACGACTTTCATTATGTAACCGATGGTTTAAATTCGTGCATAGTTCGCTTTTGTCGTTGTAGAGATGCAGAAATCTCTTAAAATGTAATAAATTACACGTATATCACGCTGAATGCATTGGAACTGTTTAGGTGTTCCAGTCGTTGATCAGAGCGTGTACCACACATGCGGATGAATAGGTCATTCATATTTGTCGTTCTTTTTGGAATCTCTATGGGGAGAATTGAAACTATGTATCAGCAAATGATTTAAATTATATTTTACAGTTGTATTTTAAGTTAAGAAATTTTCATCCTAAAATGCACGTGTACCTGAAGGAAAATATACCAGAAAGATTCAACTATAAAAACAGCAGACTGGTAGCACCAATAACTATGATATCAGACAGACCCTACTATATTGTAACTGTAAGTATACAGTCTCTGTCACGAATAACGTAAAGAACTAGAAGATAAGTCACTGCAAAACAGAACCCGAAATCAAACCAAACCCAAAAATCAGTGTCTGAACTTATTAATTTCAATAGTTCAAGGGAAGTAACTGATTAAAATATTTCTATCCAATTTTAACAGGGGATTGGTCACAACAGTTTATTATGACAGTATAATAATGATACCCAGTCAATGAGGAAGCGTTATATAATTAAAGGTGGTGACATAAGGCAGAGAAAGCATATTACCCTGTATTGAACATACTGCAAATAGTCTACTACATACAAAATAGAGGGGTAAAAACAAGGTCTTAAGTAAAAATATTGGTTGGCAATACATAAGCTACATACTTCTTCTAATTTTCAGCCGGAATACCCTTCGTACCCAGTAAGAAAGTTCGATTTCAGACCCAAACTTGGAATTCATGGTTATGACGATAATGATGCGGATATGAGAGGAATTTTTATGGGATTTGGTCCATGTGAGATATATTTTGATATTTGATTTCCCCTGTTTCTGTTTGTTATCTTGTTAACCATTAAATCATTCATTGATATGCTTACCTGAAAAATTATAAACTAACAACCCCCTATAATAAAATCTTAGAAAAGGTCATATACATGTAGTTGCTAAGTTTAAGCAAAGTTAAGAATTGTGTTGAGTATAATTGCAGGTCCAACCTGTCTCATTTGTCTTTCAGCTTACAAAGCCAACGAACGTGTTGATGGGTTTGAAAGTGTTGAAATCTATCAAATGATGGTCAGGATATTGGGTATTATACCCCAACCTCATAATGGAACTTGGTCCAACGTTGAACATATGTTGACTGAACAACTTCCACTTCCGGTTAGCACTGCTACTGGTATTTTTGGATCAATATTTTCCAGCTTAGTGTGTGTGATATTGTCTCTGCGTTGAATTGTTGGTAACCACAAGGGTTAATAGACAGAATCGGGATTTTTCAACAACACTGTTAGCGCTTAGCGACATCTTGAGAATGTGACCAATTTGTGGATAGCTGTTTAGGTGACGGAATATCGTAGTTGCCATCACTAAGTTATTTTGCTAATTAAATAGCACCTTGTTGTCGACCTGAGCCTATAGATTTTGAGACCATTAAGAAGATGGGATATTAAATTACCAAATCATTTTGCGCCATATCAGGTTTTCGCTCATGTCGAGTGTAACGGATCTATTTTTTTAAATAACAGTCGAGTTGAGCCTTCCATTCGATTTTAATCAATGAGCTAGACACTAGCTAGACAAAGTAAATAAAAGTATTTTAATACTTAACTAAAAGGGATAACTGGTTATTTCACTGCACCATAACATTTTGAAGAATGTCAAAAATGTTATTAGACAGGACGAAATTGTAATATGTATTTATAACCAATTGTTATTGCGTGTGATAAACGTTCATATATGAGAGGGGAGTGTTTTTTTGTTGTATAGGTTGTTTTGGAAACTTACATATATATGCCTAATATATCTTTCAATGGACCATATTTAATCAAAAAAAGTATTATCATAAAACATTTTGTACTTATATTCTTCTTAATTTATTTTTTAAAAATCCATAAAAGTATTCGGTTGTTTTTATTTTAACCACTTCCAAAAGAACCAATCTGAACCTACACAGCCACAAATGCAGCAATGATCGCATCTAATAGTAAACCACTATTACACAGACTGAATCACATGTAAAAGTAGACCTCTTTTACACTACAACGATCAAATATCTGAATCAAACATCTGTTTGATAATGTTAAAAGAAAACTTTATGCCTGAACTTTTACTGAACGGTAGCCTACTATACAAAACCCTGTTCACATGAGACAACGGCCCTTTTTACAGTGTGGGTTACATCAGGGAATTTCGCTCTCAGATATACCAACTCTCACATCAGACAATGAAACTTCATGTATATACAACCACGATCACATTAAAAGTAAATCACATCAGACATCGGAACTACGCCCAACTTCAGAGCGATATATAAGAAATAGAAAGATCTCATCTGACAACGATACTGTTACACATTGGCTCTGTTGTTACACAACTACCACATAAAATATTAATAATTTTCACGATCGTATCCTAACAACAATTTTATGTAAAATGTCTTGATCGTATTTCAAGACGAACCCCATGCACATCCACAATAAGATTAAATGCGACTCTTGTGAAAGTTGCACCAAAGTTGCATTAAAATTTTGTCATATTGGCTAGTAATTCTTGCTGCTAAATTGACATATACGACGTACACAAAAATAACAATATCAAAGCTTAAACATCTTCCGTAATTTGAGACTCTCCTTATAATTCTCTTTTAACTTTATGGCTTAACGCTTCCGTTTTCATACATTTTAACCTTTACCGGAGGTGCTCAGATCATTCAAATACTATTCATATCTATAAGCCACTCAACTTTCTTGTCAATGACATTATTTAGCTGACTTTGAAGAAAGTCTGGTCGATTGAAGATACTTCTAAAATTTGTTTGCGCTAATCAACTATACGAGACAACTTACAGGTAAGCTTTAGGGAAAGAAAAGACGAGGTGTGGTGTCCATCGCAATATATGGTGTATTCTTGTCGATATGGTGTATATTGATATCAATACAGTGAACAAAAAAAGAAACGAATAATATCCAGACCTGCACCTCGTGTTTTTTGTTCCTTTCTATTTCTATCGTACCGATCATTCCGCATCATGCACCTCAAGGGAATCTCTTTAGCATTATCTTCTACGAGATATAGTGCTTATATACAAAATACATGTACTTTTTTCCATCAGCAATATCTACTGTAGAATACCTTATTGGGTGATAAATCCGTATGTTAAAGAATATTTGTCATGCAGTTAAAAAAACCGTTTGCACCCTGTAAATATATTTTATAGGCCTGGTATTTACACAAGATTCAATGGTAATATTTGTGGGAACTTTTACTTGTCAATTTGAATAAATTAAACATATTGTGTAGGCGATACAGACAGCCCTGTCGTCTGGTAAATCAGTAGAGGCCTTGTATGTTTAGTAAATAGAAATCTCTCACTAGAACTGATTGTCTCCAAATGTTTTTGATTTAGATAACACTAATTGAATTTAATGTGAGGGACCGAAACAGTCAGTGTATTATTTCCATGGAAAATAATTATCAAAATCTACATGTGATATAAAAAAATTTATCAGCATACCTAATAGTATACATAATGTTATTTGTATATTTGTGACTATAACACGATAAGCCACTTTAAAGTAGGAATGTGTAAATATACACTTAATTTTTTTATATTTATGTATTAAAACCCAGTGTGGGACGCTATACCACCTTTCATAGTAGTCCGATATTGTGACTGTTATGCATTGACGATTATTCGAGTGTGAATTGGGTAAAATGTGTGTCTATAGAAAGAACTGAATTTGTTAGACCGTATCATCCTAGTATAAGAGATCAAACGCTGAATTTTAAAGAAATATAACCATCTTACACATTTACAAGCCCGTGTATCTGTATTTTAGAAGGTATATCCCGGGCGTATTTGTTTGCAACATGTTACACTTCTGAGTTTCAGTCAATGTTTAATATAACGGTTTTTTTTCTCAAAAACCTTTCACAATTCTGAATTTTTTGAAGTCTTTGTGTGTCCGGCGTATATAAAGGAGGTGCATCTAAATGGTGTTTGATCTTTACTTTGCGATGGAGGTTTAAATGCAAAAATATGCCATTAAACAACAACATTTCTTGGCATGGTAAAGGTGCACATCATGGTAGCCAGTGTGATCCATGATCCATTAAAAGTTAGGTTTTCGGACTATATAATCGTCTGGGCATGGTAAAGCTATTTGATATATGTGTCATAATTGGGGTATTTTTTAATAATAGATAGTATGTAGAGTTGTCTGTTTAAATTGTTTGGAAATAGGAGAAAGTGAAGATTGTCACCCACACTAAGGTATGATACACTAGAACTAAAACCTTAATATTTTAAAGAAATTTTAGTATTGAAGTATTATCTAAAGCAATATATTTTTATCCAGTGTTATTTTAACCGTTATATTTGTATTTACAAAATGATATCCAAATATCAAAGGGCACATTGACTTGGCTTATCATTATAACGTTTCACTAGTAATATATTATCTATATACAGACAAACGGACGAGGTTTGATCACTTATGGCAGATAAATTTATGATATTTTACCAATCTTCGATCGAAATAGAATAATTAACAGTAAAACGTTTAGATTTTTGCCAAAATATATGCTAGCTTAATATTCTATAAAGTATTGAACTATTCAATTAACTACCCTGTATTTCCAATGTTTCATAATGATCAAACGAGACCATGTCAAGCACACTTGCGACGACCGCCATAAAATTTAGATGAAAAGCTAGATTTATTTAAGTTACAGCAATCAGTTCGTATTTTATTACATAAGCTCAGCATATACCGGATTTTCTCAGTACAAAAGTAATATGATTAGATAGAACACTGTACAGTTAAAGGATGAAAGTTCCATTTGTTGAGTAGAGCATAAAATGATGGTTCATCATTTTCGGTGGTTGATTAGGGTCCTGAATATAAATATATAATATAAAACAACTTAAACCAGGACATTTATTTTAGATTTAAATCGTTTAAATTTACACAATCACTTTTGTGCAAAATGACAAATTTTTAATTTTTTTTTTTTTTTTTTTTTTAGTTTAAATTTATAAATCTTTATCTTATCTTTGGTTTTGTGCTTCATAACGGCGAAGGGCCAGCGTTGCAAAAGTGGCACTCACTACAGATTGCAATGTATTGATACGTCATGTATATTAATAATTACCAAAAAACACATATTTGCAAACTTTATATCCATAATAATAAAGACCACAATTTCATCAATTAACCAACTCTCAGCGATACTAATAGACTTAGCGATACAGTCTTAGTTAATTTTGGCTATTATATTGTTTTGTTTGAAGTCTGTTCCATTCACAACATCTTGACATGGTCACCTTAATACATGTAATGTCAAATTATAACAATCACGATCTCATACCTTGACAGCATTCGTGTATCACGAAAGTTTGTAAATGCAGCGATTTGATTTGATTGCACCATAGCGAATGCAGCAAATACGTCGCGGATTATATTCGTTATAGTTTATCCTACAATCTACATGCCCGATTTTTTTTCTCTTCCAGAAATGGATTTAGGCACCACTGCACTTCTATTGGTTTTGGCTCTGGTGCCAATAATACAAACAAATCCTTTGCAAGATGACGCCATAGAAAAACCTCGGATTAGGATGATGCCACAATTTAAAGGGATAAAAACTAGGATAATATCCAGATCAAACTCCCCGCGGCTCAGCGAAATTCACGACAAATACGGATACAATGTCCTCAGAGACCAGCCTACATCGTCGGCTTTGAAGGATAATAGAGTTAACAGGCGCCGGTATCGTACATCTTCAAGGAATAACAGACAACGTACAATTGCTAAAATTACGGACTATTCATCAGCAAACAATCAAATTGTAAAGCCTTTAGATCTCCATGGCATTCCAACACAGTATAAAAGTTTTTCCAGCAGATCCAAGGAATATCGTCAAAGGTATAATAAGCCTAAAACATTTGCGGGAAATGCGTTAGATTATAAAAGTTTGCAAAATGACGAAGTACGCAGCCATTCTAAGCGTGGGGTTATTATCGGCGGACCTTTAGGATCTAAACCTGGAGATTACATTTCTCAGCCAAAAATCATCAGTCGAGTTTACAAACCAGGTAGCAATGACCCTATCGTTACCTGGGTGGTAGGTAAACCAGATGATTTGAATATTCCCAAACCATCAGGTCCTCAAGGTCCTCAATACGGTGCTATACCTGGCGCCAATTTGCCATAATACTTTATACTTTTACATTTCATGTTATTTTTTCATTCTTTTGATGTGTTCGGATAGTGTTTCAAGGCAATATACATGTATTTAACAGAACTAATATTTTATGTTTCGGGTATTTGTTTCGAACAGGGGAGGGTGATATATAGGCCTAGTGGGAAGTGAAGTCTCCAAAAATCTATGGTTACTTATAGTGAGTATTCTGTTTCCGTTCGTAACCCGCCGATATTGGGTTGTTAAAATGACTGGTAATAAATCTATTTCGACTTTTAATAATTATTAGTAACCAACACTGCTATTAGCTAATTAGACTGCACGATTTCTGCAATAGTAAAAGTAGCATGAACAACAAACTTAATATTATTAATAACGATTAGTTGGATCAAATAAAAAAAATTTCTCTTCTTTAAGTGTTTCATGATTCAATGTCTCCATTGGGGATAGAGGATAATCTTCATTTTGTGTCACTCGTGTTTTAACTTTTGCCATGTGTTTAGAGTACTGCAATAAAAGTTGCATTAAGAACTTTCCTTAGTTGTGTCCCTTTGATTGTGATCTTTTCAAGCTCTTCCCAATGATGAGAAAGGTTGAATATGGGAATATTAAGATCGTGTGGTGGGGTCGGATTATCTTTAAACTTGATCAGTGGTAGAGCAAAATTTACACCCCTTTGGTGGGGTGTGGATGTGGATTACCTCCCGTTTCATCCGATGTTTTGGGAGTTCATTGGTTACGGATATGTCGAATCCGATACTGGCGAATTGTCGAATCTGCAAATTTTGTGACTGACTTGTGCATGGCGATTCTTATTTTCTAACACAAAAAATATATAGTTAAGGTAACCACATTATAATGCGGGTGTATAAAAATAGGGTTCTTTTTATAAAATAAAATTAAATTATTATTAAATATGAAAAAATAAGTATAGGCCTACTGATGGAAATTCACAGTGAAAATTTATTGACGTCCATTTAATAATGTTGACTGTTTATGTTTATTTCAATATATTTACCAGATTATAACAATGAACTTTATTGTAATACCTTCATGTTATATCTAAACTCCAGCATGAAATCATGTGACAATACAACCATTCATATTAACATGGACAATTATGATAATGGGCATAATGTACCTGTACCGATAAATGTAATTTATGTATAAACATATCCATAACGCTACATACTCACTAACGTTATCTATCTATCTATCTATTCTTTTAAATTTAATTTCTTGGAGACTAAGACATGTCTCAACTATCAGTATGTATTTTCTACTTTTACTTCATTCCGATAATTCTCGGGTTATATATTCTGCATTTGTATAAATTAGGATTTTTCCATGTAAGATAAATTTGTATAAATTAGGATATTTTCATTTAAGACATACTTGACGTTCGCTTAAAGATAAATGCCACTAATTAGATCAGTTTTAGTGTGTTTAGTAAATTTGTTTCTTTGTTGGTCTATTTTTTTTATAAAATTCAGAAATGTTAATTAAGTTTCTAAGTATACGTACCTTATAGGACTGTAGTAAATATAGTATAGCCAGAAGAATATGTGCTTTAGAGGAGTGGACATATTCTGAAAATGAGATGACTCATCAAAATGCTTTGAATACTGTTTTTCTTTTAGCATAATGAATCATAAAATAGTGGTAGCCCTACTCTTTGGGTTCTGTATGTTAGACTTGGTATATACCATACCACAAAAGAGGTATAGACAGCCGAGATTCCATGCTATGAAAACCAACGTTGTACGAAACAGAGAAAGTACGCATCTCCCTTTACATTACCAAGTTGACCAAAGGTACTTCGGCAGAACAAAGAGACCTGTTCGAATTGAACATTTTATTCGCCGACTGAAATCTAGAAGAGCAAGATACTATAAGCCCTTTACATCTGTATTGAGGCATCAAAATGATTTAAATAACTTTGGAGTTTTAGAAAAATACCGCACATCAAGCCAGGTTATCAACAATCGAAATAGATATGGCGGCAGAAGGTCATATAGACGACCAAGCTACCATCTCCGTCGTCATTCAAGACGAGAAATTCCTCGAAGTGTAAGCAGAGGGGTAATTATAGGAGGTCCTTTAAATGCGCCTGATGGACCCAAACCTTACCTATCAAATATAAGAATAATAGGACGAGTGTACAAAGCCCAACATCCTCGTGGAATATTACCTGGTGCAGTTTTAGATTAGCTTCAAACAATATGGTAATTTGTTCGGTATGCTTGGAATAATTCAAAGAATTAGTATGAAGTTTCTACTGTTTTACTATTACTATTACTATTTTACTAGTACTATTAACCGATGGATGTATTACTGACTTAATAATAAATGTATGCTTGATGTATATGAATAATTAGTATTAATTCCAACCATTAATCTTGTTTTTTACTTATAATGCAAATTCACTTGGCTAAACTGTAAGATCATGACCCCACGTACTCGACGATTAAGTTAGTCTGTCCCCTATTTTTACTACCAACATACCCCTTTCATTTATAACATCAGGTAAGTTGATGATGAATATATACTCATATTGACCATTCTTGAGAACTTAAATGTTATATCCATGCACTGTAAGACGCAAATGAAATTAAATGAATGGAGCTTTACGTCCTACTCTTCTGCACTGTAAAACGCAATGTCACTTTAATCCACGGATTATTATTTAGTTTCATGGATTCATTGGATTATTAGAGGGATTCTGTCGTAAAGTTCTGAAACCAAATAATCCCAACTGAAGTCCTCATTTTGGCCAAGTTTGAAAATTTTTGATCATTTCAACAGGTAGTATACTTTTAATGATATTAGAATCTTTTTAGACCAAGTACCATACGGTTTTTTCTATTATTACATGAACCACAGAAAATCTAGAATCGAGTAAATAGAATCCTAAATTGGCCCAATCCACATAAAAAAATAAGAAACCTCTTAATCGCTCCATTGAAAGTATAGATAGATCTCTAAAATCCACCATACAGATTCTAGTAAAGGGACGGTAATGTGTAACTACAAATGGAAAACCAGACTACAATAAAATAAGTAATACAAAATGAAATATACTTTCTATGAAAAGTTAGATGTTATTTCAATATTTGAATAATAAGTAATAACACAGACACCAAGAGACGACTATTCAGATATCCAAAAATAGAATTAAACTGTCCAGTGACCACAACTTTATAATAACTTTTATTACAAATTAGCAAGGTCACATAAATGATGAAAGTTATCGATTTAATCTCTGCTAAAAATAAAAACTTCAATTAGTATATTAATACATATTGATAATTTAGCCTATTAGTTTTTATAGATTAATATACGTCAAAACAAAACCGTCACCATAGTATGTCTTAACCTCATCATTAATAATATGAGAGGACAGTGTCATAGTGTGTCCAGGGAAGATAAGCTTGTCTTTTCTACCCAACGACAAGTAGGGCCTATAGTGACAAGTAGGTTTGAGTACAATCAAAGAATATGGGGCTCAATGAATTGAGACTGAAAATGACGAGAACTAGAGGATGCAATTTAGTAAAAATTGGAATGCAATAAAAAGGCAGATGTTATTTTGAGAGGGTGAGAGTTAAACTAGTAAAAAAGAAACATTCGGCCACCATATAAAACGCACTAAATTGGCTTATTAGGCCTTCTATTGATAATCGTCCCAATATAGGCTATCGAAGTGAATTAGGGTATCTAAAAAGCCAAATATTCTCAAATCTATATCTTTATACAAATTTTTATTCGTCTTTCCTTGAGAGAAGTTATATATTGTGCATAATTTCATACCATATCTCATAAAAAGATAATACAAACGAGAAAAAACAATTTGGCTAATACAGTGTACAAGTTATTAAGACGAAGATGTAGATGTAGAGGATGCACAGACAATTATTCTTTGTTCAATGTTAAATGTCGAAAGCGAAAGATATTGCACTTATCATGTTAGGTATTGTGTCGATGGTTCTATGCAAAGTAACATTTGTATTTTCAATTAGTGGTATCATGACATATGTAATAGAGGTTATTTTAGTTTAACATTTTTAAAACAGTAATGTGTTTTAAGCAAAAGAAGTATTAGAAATGAAATATGAAATGAATAGAGTTTTACGTCCTAAAAGTAGTATTAGGCATACGTGCATAACATCTTATTCTGAATACGATTGACAGCCATATAAATTCAGGTTTATTTCCTATGAATAACATGAGAATGGGTGTGCCTTTTGTCAACGCGTAATATTCAATGAATGAGTCGAATAAAATATGCATGTAACATGTCGCATAATCACATCTTGTTATATTACGCAGGTCACGTATTCAACTATTACTCAATTCATTGTTCGAATATGGTTTTCAATTATATTGCGATAATAATAAGTAATTCAATTTACTATAATCTATTATACAATGGAAATATCCCACTGCCTTTTTTTACTGACCAATGAATAGAAACCAAAAATGTAGTCGATGAATAGGAATCCATAGATATAGTGGAGTTTCCATAAACATCGAACAGTTAAATACAATTAACAATCAGTTCGGATCGGAAATATGCAGGAAAAAAGTCGTTCAAAAAGGAATGAACCGGCTTCTTCTAGTTGTTTTCGCGACATGTAATGTTCTATAAATAGCTTATTTATGTTGGGTCAAAAGGTCACCAGCTGATACAGACAGAAATCCGGTCAATACGTCACTAAAATTCATTGTATTCAGTTATATATAGCGGTTTGTATTTGCCGAAATATCATTGGTTCTTCAAACTCAAAACAACAATTGAAGCAAACACGGAGTAAAAATATTTCATCATCATCATACAGCTAGTGATTATAGTTATAGCTAGGTATTATTATTGTGTATTAGTTATACTGTATGAACAGTGTTATTATCAGTGACAGTACAAAATGAGGATATCGAGAATATGTTTTCAGAGAATGGGGTTGATGCTTGATCATTATTCACAATATAACCCCATGCCATTATCAATGAAAAATTTCATAGATTTCGGTAAGTGTTAAAATATTATTTAGTCTTTTTATAGCTTTAAATGTGGAACAAGTATTGTGTACCGGTTTCCCCTGCGATGCAGTCAGAAGAAGGGGTTAACATGGAACTAGCGTTTGTTTATTTGGATGAGAATAATTCATAGACCGAGGCCCTTCGTGCTACAGGCTGTGCACATTTAAAATCCTTCGACAGTAGGGATATCGCAAATAGGGTAGGCTAATGCCACTTTCCCGACGAGAGGTACCACACTGCGTAGCGTTGTGCGTCTTCTTTAGCCCATTAAATGCAAAAGAGGACGTAAAACACCCTTTATTTCGTTTTTATTGTAAACTTGTACTTTGGACTGTCGGTGTTGTTATGTAGGAATATAATTATTTTTCTTTGGGAATATAATTCTAGAAAATAGAGAAGGCTAATGCCGCTGTCCTGGCAAAAGTTCCCTTATGCATCATCCTACATGGCGTTGCCCGTCAGCATAAGCCAAGTAGGTGCAGAAAAGTAGGACGTGAAACTCAGTTCATTCGTTTTTATCGTATGTTTGTTCTTTAGACTGTTGGTATCATTCTATGGGAAAATAATTTTCTTTTGGTGGTGTATGCAAATGTCAAGCCAATCATTCTCCCATTCAGACGTGATACATAATCATGTCACATCAAACCAATTCCAATGATACACATTTGAAGACGGTCAGTTTCCAATTCCAATGTGATGAACATTTCAAAACTGTCATTCTTGTATTCAAAGTATTGCACATGTCAAGACTGGCATTCTCTCTTATAAAGATGTGTTCAAGTTTACCATTCTCTACTTTAAGATGACATTATTTTCTAAACTGTCATTCTCTCATTTAGAGATATCTATACGGTCATTATTCTATTAGGATTTGGCGGACATTATATTAAATACTGTCATTCATTCTTGATGCACATTTCAAAATTCTATTCTCTCATTCAGAGATGCGATGCAATTTTCAAAGTCTTTCATTTATTGATGATGCCACTTAGTGGACATTTCGAAACGTCATTCTGTAATCCAAAAATTGACACATAAGCCAGGACTATTATTCTCGTTCAGGTGTAGACGCTGAAGCACATGTTTCAAAACTATCGATATCGTATCCAGACGTGACACACGTTTTGGGACTTCTATTCTCAGTGGTGACGTGCATTTCATTTAATTGTATAAATCAGATGTGACACATATTTGAATTCTTTTAATAGGGAATCCTGTGTTTAGTTTTTCGATCATTGAGAGGCTGTCATTCTCTTAAAATTTCAACATTTTCATTCATTTTCAGATGTTATACACATTTCAGATACATTATTCTCCAACACAGATGAGATCAATTTTTCAGGAAGGACTTTATAAAAATCAGATGCGCCTGCAATTCTCTCGCATAGATGTGATAATTCTCTAACATTCTCCTTTACACAAGTGACGCACATTTAAATACCGCAAACTCTTTCTTCAGATGTGATGCACATTCATTCAATAATTTCATACTATCGTCATCTCACTCAGCAGATTTGACACACCTGTCATTCTCTCGTTCAGATGTGATGCAGATACATATATACAGTAAAAAAATAATCCTGAGCTATACATATATCGGCATCAGATTCAGACTAGACTAGTAAGATTTGTGCAAACAGTTTAGATTCTTAAGTCACCCAATTTTAGAGTGTATAGAAAAATTTCCATTTTGAAAACAGAACGAACATGGTGTTATAGTCGTACAGCTAAAGGATCGTGTGAAAAATTCGGTTAAAAATTGATATTTATTTAACCTAGTTTACGAGAAAGTAGTGGCTATTCAAAACGAATTTGAATATTGACTGTTTACCTTTGGAGTCTGAAAAGAAATTTTAAAATAATATTTCCTTCTTAAATGACTTAAAGTTTACAAAATTGAAAAGTTATCGAAGGTTACCTTCAAAAACTGACTCAATGCAGAAAAAAAAGAAAGAAAAAAAAAACAACCGGATTGCTGATCTATAAGGCCTACTAATATAGTATATTATGACAGGATGTAATTAAGACGTTTTAACATGTATTTTTTAACTGGTGATGTAAGAATCTCCTATCCTACCGAATTGAATTATTATTAAGACAGTTGTGATTTTGGTACATAGGCTATTATATTCGATATTCCTTGGCGATATGCCTATCTAGGCTTCGACTTGCAGCCTATTCCGAGAGGTATTAAGACACTAGGCCACACTACACCTATTCGGTTCAACCTTCTCCACAGTGTCAGTTTCCTGGAAATAAAGAACCTTACTGAAATGTCGATTTGCAAAAATAAAAAAATAAAACAAAAATGAACGAGCTTGGACTAATTTTAGGTAGACTGTTGCGCCCTTCCATTTTTTCCCGCCGCCTTTTTTTCCCCAAGTAAGCCTATATTTCCTATCGTAGGCCTAGACACAATCTTTAGGCCTATTTTGAGTTTTTTGTCTCCGATATATTATTGGGTATTGGGAGTTGGGACGATCTACAGACTCTCTGTACTAAATTATATCTATATCTATAATTTGATTTAAGCTTTTTTTTACTTTTTGAGAATTACTTATTCTTTTAATGTCAAGTTTTCCACTACTGGTACTGCGGTAGAGAAATTGAGTGTTTCTACCTTCGACCTTGACTTTGTCTAAAGCCTTGACCTTGAATCAATGGTCTTTCTTCGGGAACACTCTTCCAAATCAGCGTAAACTGAACAGCTGTTTCTTAGTTTCAACTGGATCAAAATGACGAAAACATATTGATTTTTATCTATTAAATAAATAAAAAGCCTCAGGGTAAAAATAATGTGCAACATAAGCCGTACCAAAGTTCGTTTTTCCATCTATGGAAATTTAAATGAGAAGTTGACTTTGCAAGAGTTATTCCCCCTCGGAAGCAAAATGGCTGCAAAAATGAATGTTGATGTTCGTCGTATTGATGTTGAGAAAAAGGGATGTATACGATTATTTGTAGAGTGATGAATGCCATGACATGATAGTTATTGTGAAAAAAGAAATTTGCTTATTGTAATAATAGTTCAAATAGATTGTGTAAAGTCGCAAATTTGAGTATTCAGGAAATAATGGTTTGTTATGATTTTTTCTTCGGTTTCTCAGTGGGTGATGACGACAATGTAGATTATGGTAGGATTGGTCTTATGTCTTAGTAAATATCATTATCTGAGGCGTGGCTGTCACAGTTGGAATCCCCCTGCTGCACATATATTTTTGTAGATCTCACCATAAAGTGTCTTATCCCCAACTTGTGATAAAAAAGCCTTACCATGGCCATTTGATTTGAATGACAATAAATTGTGTCTAAAGCCAAAGGTGAAATAGTTCAAGCCTGGTGAATAGTCAAGGGAATTCTAGTTTATGCAACATTGTAAGGACAAAAGGGAAGAAAACACTTAAAGTTTTGTCATATTGTGATAAGAACAAATGGCACTATCTGTTGTTGGGTCTTACACGAATTTGTGAAACAGTTTTTTTTTATGTTGTTTGGTATGTTTATGATAATTGATAAATTAGAAAATATATTAATCTGACTCTAGATATTATATGTACAGACCTTCAACTAATTATAAAAGAGATGAAATTTTAATGAACATCAATATTTTCTGGAGAACCTAAAAAGCATTTGAATTCAAAAGTGTAATTTATGTAGGCTATATACCGGTACATGTTTCCATTTTTAGGGTGTAGGCAAAAATAGATTAATTTTTTGGCACAATTTCAGCTGACAATGACAAAACCATATTAATAGTTGTAAACATTGTTTAGGTTGTTATGAGTAGTTTGTTAGACTCACCAGTAACTAGATTAGTTTTACTTATTCTAGTGAATTACAATTGTGATGTAGGCTAATTGGTTTGTTTGCATTGACTCTATAAGGTGTAACTATTTTTTATTTGCTGTTTACAAAGTAAAAGATGTTAATATTTTTATGACATCCATGATCATTTGATCAATAAATATGGATTTGTGTCTAACATGATGATATAGGAATCAAATGTAGCTATTAGAATTTGAGTATTTGTTGGAAGGAGTAGAATTGATTAAATTGTTCTGTTTTGTTTGAGGGGAATATATTATAAATATTTTTTTTATCCAGGTGGTTTGAAAGTTTAACAACAAGATGTATAGTTTAAAATTTGTCTGTCACAGACTAGTCATACCGTACTTAAAATTTTGTCCATCCAGATATATTTCATCATTTGATAAATACGCTAGTTTTAATCCATCATCATTAACGTTAGGTCAGCTGTTGGATTTTGGAAAAAATGGTAAGTTTCATAGCCCTGATTTTAACTGTTCTGTTAACAACCTACAGCCCATTTCTGAATTTCTGTCATGTGTTTTAAAAGTAAATTAATTCACAAATATATTAACATAAATTATGATTAGAAATATTAAAACAGAACCTAAAAAATTATCTTGAGTTTCATGCTATGCAGTCTTCACATAACTGACCATGATATACATAAGATTATATACTTTTTATTTTTGAAATGTATATACAATAGAAATACAAATTCTTCTCTATGGAATGCCATGTGTGAAAATTACTGGATTGTAAAACATTTATTGCATTTCTATTTTAATTGAGAAATAGATTAAATATTATGGTAAAATGAACTGTTTAATTGGCAATGTGATTGGCTTCACTCCAAATTAGACTGGCATTTATAGCCATTATCGTCCCACTACTATATCATCAATATTCATGAACAAAATTATGCTTAATCAGCATGTTATAGATTGGTTTGCTACATTCACTAGCATCTGTTGTCAGAACTATCCAAGAGATAAAGCAGTACAGTAGTACAGTAATTCATTTGCTCTTGGCCTTAGGATTGATTAATCAATTAATTAAATAGCAAAGTGACTGGTATAATGAAGTGACACATTACTATTATGTCATAAACCTCTGACCTTTACATAAAACTTTCTGCAGCCTAATGACCCAAGGTTTTGTATATAATAAGTCAACCTAATCAAGCTCCAAGTCCAAGGAGGTCAAAGACTTTTAAGAAACTCACCAAGAACAGAGTTTTAGGAAAAAGGCTTTTAAGTTGTCTATGTGTTCAGTTTAAGCTCGATTTCAGCTCTCAGGATAAAAATGTAAAAACCGAAATTCAATCAAGGTTGATAGTTAAAAACAGCTGTGTTGTCAAATAATTTTATATATATTAAAAACCAATGACAACTTATATTGAAAAACCAAGACAACTTATATTGAAAAAAAACAACAACTTTTATTTAAAAACCAATGACATCTTTAAAAACCAATGACAACTTTTATAAAAAACAATGTCAACTTTTATTAAAAACAATGACAACTTTTATTGAAAAACAAGGACAACTTTGAATCCAGTTATTACAAAGTTGATAGCCTTACTTATTGAGGCCATTGATGTTCAAAGCAAGAATCTTTTTTATTAATTGATGACTCTTTTAATTATAATTTTTCAGGAAGAAAAACTGGGTGTCAAGAAGCATCATTCCACTTTTTACGGAAGGAATTACCAGTACGTATGGCCAATATAATGAAAGAGATTAAATTATTACCAGAACATTTATTAACGATGCCATCAGTTCGATTAGTTATGAGTTGGTAAGTACTAGGTTATTTATTTACCAAGCCATCTGTTTTTAGTTAAGATAAGTAAGTGGTCGTTACTTGGTAAGTATTAGGTTATTTATTTACCAAGCAATCTGTCAGATTAGTAGGTGGTTATGAGATGGTAAGTACTAGGTTATTTATTTACCAAGCCATCTGTTTTTAGTTAAGATAAGTAAGTGGTCGTGAGTTGGTAAGTATTAGGTTATTTATTTACCATCTGTTAGATTAGTAGGTGGTTATGAGATGGTAAGTGCTAGGTTATTTATTTACCAAGCAATCGGTTTTTAGTTTTGATTAGTAAATGGTGGTGAGTTGGTAAGTACTAGGTTATTTATTTACAAAGCAATCCATAGAATTAGTAAGTGGTTATGAATTGGTAAGTACTAGGTTTTTATTTACTAAGCAATCTGTTAGTTTTTACCAAGCAATCTGTTAGTTTAGTAAGTACAAGGTATTTTTACATACTCTAAATTTGAAGTTTGATTAGTTATAATATTGCACAGAATGTTAAAATGACATAAGAAGTGTTGACACAAGGATACATTGTGTCATTGTAACATTTTCACTAGTTTTATGTGTTGTATCAACTATTATGTTATGTGGACTTTGATTGTAAATAATCTGAAGTAGAGCCTTCAGGTGTGTTTGTCATGTTTCAAAATAGTCAGTTTATGGTATCTTTAACTCAATATTTAAGAGGATCAAGTCCCAAGAAAGTGAATGCTCTACATATCAAAAATAGAGAAATTGCTTGGTCATCTTTGGGGTTTTTTTTCTTGTGAAGGACGTCTTCCTAAAGGGAAATCAATAAGGTCACATTTGTGAATGTTAAACAAATCTATGTAAAAGTTAGTCCATTTTAGGCTTTGAAAAAGATGTAAATTTCCATTGAAGACTTCAAGGAAGATGTAAATTTCCATTAGAGACTTTATGAAAGTAGAAAATTTCCACTAGACAATATGAGAAAGAATAACTTGTACATTTCCGTTAGGTTAGAGGCAATTTTAACAAGGAGCTTTGAGAAGAGGGCACATTTCTATGAGACAATGAGAAAGATGTAAATTCCACGAGAGACTATGATAAAGGTGTAAATTTCCATAAAAGTAAAGAATCCTCTGGAATAAGTTGATAATAATGCTATATTCATTAAGGTCTTATTGATTATCAATATATATGGAAAAATTCAATATATCACTCTTGTATAACCTGACTTATCTATTTAATACAACATAGACTAAATCAATATAATCTTATTCTTCAGATTTATCATTGAACTTCTAACTTTCTTCATCTCATCAAACCAATTTGATTATGTTATAAACTCAATATTCCATTTTTTCTCCATTTCATGATTGATACGGCTATTTACAATATCAAGATATATTCCTACTCAGACTTTCTTTTGTGTTATCTTTGCCTACTTATCACTCTAATAGATCTTAAGAAATCATAGAATTCAGTTGAAAAAGCTTGGTAAATAGACTGTACAAATATCCTATTGATAATGTGAATTAGAAATTCAGGGACGAAATGTGTAAAATTTTACACTAGAAAATTGAAGGATAGAAACTTAGAACTAAAATATTTCAAATGGTTGACAAAATATGACTAAGTTTGTAGGTTTTGTCTCATAGCTCATAAAATTATGTCTGATTATCAGGAAGGTAAAAAACACTTCTTGATAGGGTTTCGATGTCCTTTAATTAAAGTTGTGGTCTACTCTGAGGGCAAATATTGAAGGTTGATTAGTTTAAGATTCGGAATCATAGAATTTGTAAATTTGCCAAAAGTCATGATAAATTCTGATAGCATACCGGTACATTCCTGGTTGCAGACGTATGATTATAAACCTGCAGCTTTAATTGTTTATTCTAGTATCTTTGAATAATTTAATTATGTTTATACTTGATGTAATCAGTAAATTTAATCTTTAAGCAGTGCTAGTAAAGCCTGACATGGGTTGATTAAATGCCAAGGTTCACCAGTTTTGAAGAGATCTATCATAGCTATTGGCCTCAGAATCAGGAATTGTTCAGCTAAGCAAAGCAGTAATATTGTTCACACCCTACAATCATTTGTAGCTATTTTTAGGACTGGATAATAAAAAATACTCTGACTTACACCATATTCAGTATGATAGTCTTTCTCATCTAGACAAACAATTTCTGGTTGTCTAATTTTAAGATGAACTTGAAAAAAATTATAAATGAAATTGCTAGTTCGAGGTATTTTTCGTACAGTTGTTGTATTATTGTATATGGTATATATCTTGTATAATATATACACGGCCCAAATCAACCTCCATAAATTAAAAACCATAGCTTTTAAAGAGAACTATTGAGTAAGGATCATTTCTATTAACTCCAGACAAATTCTCATCAAAAATGAATATAAAAAATTAAATCTGTCATAGATAGAATCAATAAATCTACTTCAGGAATCTACTTATATGTATTCCATTCCCAGGTGATGTATGTATGGGGTTTCAGGTTAGTACGTTGACAAAATTTCCATTGGCTTTTAAGTTGAATGACATGTGGGAATGTAGATATTTTTAGTATTAATGATGAATGAATGTTTCAAAACAGATTTTTTCCGTTAAAGAAAAGTGTTAGTGATCGATGAGGTTGAGTTTGATTCACGCTAATTAAATGTTGATTATAAAAAATATAAAAATGTGTTTTTTATTATTATTATTATTATTCAGTTCTTGCATTGCTTATATCTCATTGTAAGCTGAGTCAAAAGATATTGACTGGTTCACATTTAACTACTTGACTTTACCAGAATGAGCCTGAAATGTCTTTGTTACAACAATTACATTGGTATATGCTTAAACCACCAGACCACCTCATCGAAACATGCACATAATAAGAGTATTTTGACGGCATGCCAATAATTAGAGAGACTGGTAACTAAATGTTATGCTGATTAGCCTAGATAGATATAAGTGAAGTAGACTTTGATTTCAACCTATTTATATGCTAAGATGATAACCAACTTCTTGGTCTGTGTTTACCAATATAGTTTACCAGGCTAGAACTAGTTAATATTGGATTAATTTATTCTGTACTTGACATAACCTTAATCTGTAAAGATAACAGTAAATCTTTTGTCATATAGATAAGGTAGATCTGTGTACATTGGCACATGTTACTCTGTTTTTTCTGTACAAAATTTGCCAGCAGTATAAAAAAAGTGAAGCCAGTAAAAAGATAAATTTTATGGTGTATATGCTGCAGCCAATTTCTTTCTATTCATTAAGTTTAAAAATTATGTTGACTGAGTTAGTAGATAATATTTTGTTATTAGATTACAATCACGTATTGAGTAACAAAGTTGATATCAGTAAAACAGAACACTATATAGGGAACTGGTTACATAAAACGGCTGGATTTAACTTTTGATATTATATTTTGTACAGTGGTGGTGGAAATGAAATTCATGCCATGTCAATTACAAAATGAAATATACAGAGGTTTACAGAGCAGAGTACCAAGAAATATTACTCTACTTATGCACACCTCATATAAGCAACCTCTTCAGGCCACTAGGTTGTTTTGTGATATAATTGGTCAAATAATTGCTACTTTGTCCCATGACCCCTTATGATAGGTATTTAATGTGGTAATATTATATTGACATAACCAAGATAAAATCCTTGAAGTTTGATCACCACCTTGATAACTATCTTTTAGTTTGTTTACCTTGTGACCTCAGACTAGCCTACAATACATAACAGAATATGTAGGTTACCCACATAAATGTGAACATATGCACGTAATCATGCGAATATTAAAAAAAACTAGACATTTTTCATATTTCATTTTAGTTTATGTACCTTGTGACCTCTTATTATTATTAGTATAATTTATAATAAAATTTTACATATTAAATAACAAAACAAAAATATGATTCCCGAACAAATAGTTTCTTTTATAAAATAAGGCAGTTTTGACATGTGTCATTTTCAAATGCTTACCCACTGTGACATAAAACATTAGAAGTTATGAATTAACTGAATATTTAAAAACTTGAAGATATAACAATGCATTGTCAATCATCATAACTTATTTTAACTATATATTTTAATATCAATAATAAATCTTTGGCTCAAAACTTTAAAAAATTTCCTATATGAATCTAATGACGACATTAAGGGTAGATAATAGATAGTATTGATACCATATTTTCAAGCATAAAGCACTAATATTTATTTGACTTTGTTGTTAGAGGTACCCAAGTCAATATTTACTGCCTGTCATTTTGTAATTGATAACTGCTGGTCAGATATATTCAAATGGACAACTATCAATGTCACAATATATATCAAGTATATGTTCAAGGTATTCTACTACTTGATCAGATTTTGCTTTACATATTTTTAGAATCTCTAAATTTTTTTTATAATAAATTTTGTTATTAACACCCTTTTTGTTTCAGGTATGAACAAAGTTTTACAGAATTAATGCAGTTTGAAAATATTGAAGATGAAGCTAGACTCACAGAGTAAGTTTTCCAAAAAGTGTGTTGGGTTTTTTATCCCCAAATCATCATGACAAAAATCCTAAGTTTATCATAAGTAAATGATAAGTAAATCATGTTATCCCTTTGATTAAATAAATCTATGTTCAAATCAAGTCTAAAATTTCCTGCTGCAATTAAATGGAATAAATACAATTTTTGCTTTTAAAGTTTTAAGATAGTTGTCCTAAACTGTCATTTATCTTATTGATGAATAAATGTGTATTTTTTTTTTTTCAGTTTTACAGATAAATTAATACAGATCAGAAACCGACACACTAATGTTGTAGAAACAATGGCTCAGGTAAAGATACTATTAATGAAAAGTCGAATTCTTAAATCTATTCATCAAAATGTAAAGAATAGAGGTAAGGGTGATTGAAAGTAACGCATTACTATTCAATAAAAGGCAATTGGCATGTATTGTTTTCAACTATTGTGGTGTTAATAATTTTTATTTGAGTTGATATTATCTCAGACTAATACTAATATCATCTTCGGATCTTCGGTGTTGAAATTTGATGGTGTTTTAACTGAGTTTTGTTGAGTTATGGCTCTTGTATAAATAGAATGTTTTGTATTGCAGGGTATATTAGAATTAAAGGAAACACATGGAATAGATGATAATACAGGAAAAATGATACAATATTTTTTAGATAGATTTTATATGTCACGTATTAGTATTAGAATGTTGATAAATCAACACAGTAAGTTAGACATTTTTTTGTTTTTTTGACAAAGAAGGTAGTGTAATGATAATATAGTTTTATATGCATTTAACCAGTCATAAAATATAGTACATTTATCATTTGCATTAAATTTGTTACAAATTTATCATTTGTTCAGTAATATGACCACATCATATTGCATCAAAAACACAATATTTTGGAAGTGATGTTGTTCAATATTCATTTCATTGCTTCTTTATTTCAGCTTTATTATTTGGTAATGAAATAGGACATCATCCTCGCCATGTTGGTTCAATAGATCCGAATTGTAATGTCTTACATGTTGTTCAAGGTAATTATTCTACCATACAGGCTAATGCAGTTGTAAACATCAAAAATTCAACTAAAACCTCACTATTAAATCAATCAGTTTAATACTTAATTAACGAGCAGTAGAGATTACCTGCATCAATCAAAAACTCAATTTGAACTTTAACATTAATAAAATAGTACAAGACAATCATGTTGTTTTTGTTTAATGGTTATGTTATATTTATTTGTAGATGCGTTTGAGAATGCAAGGTTTTTATGTGAACAGTATTATTTACTTTGCCCTGATTTAGATATTACATGTAAATTATCTAATAAAGTTAAAGATGGAGACAGTATAGTCTATGTACCTTCTCATCTATACCATATGTTATTTGAATTGTTCAAGGTAAATTTCTTATTTTAAGTCTATATTCATTGATCCAATATCAATAGTTATTGCATGTCTAATGATACTTGGAAATATATGTGCTGTATATGGTTTTGTAAATTGGCTTAGTTAGTTAGTAAGCTTAGTTTACCTAACTAGTTAACTGAATAGTAATTTTTGATATCTTCAAACTTAAATTGTTATAATGAGGATAAAAGTACTTCATCATATATTTACTAATATTTACTATAAGAAGATGTTTTCGCAGTTAATGTAGTGCTTTATACAAATGTTGTAGAACAATATAAATAGATATTTAAAAAAAAACATGTACATGTATATGATATTCTGAATGTATATTAGAACATGTGTTGAAAATTTTAGAATGCTATGAGAGCTGTGGTTGAACACCATTCTAATGAGACAGATGTACCTAAATTAAAAGTTATGATTGTGAAAGGGGAAGAAGATCTATCTATAAAAGTAAGTATCATAAAAGGACCCTTTTTCTAAATAATCTACACATTCATTTCAAAATTCTAATAATTATTGACTAATAGAATTTTTTCTAGTTGTAAGCTAGATTAGTGTAAATATAAACATGAGTAGTTTAAATGTAAACATGAGTAGTAATGTAAATACGAACACGAGTAATGTAAATATAAACATAAGTAGTAGTGTAAATATGAACACGAGTAATGTAAATATAAACGTGACTAGTAGTGTAAATATAAACATAAGTAGTAGTGTAAATATTGCATGAGTAATGTGAATATTGACATGAGTAATGTAAAAATAAACATAAGTAGTGTAAATGTAAACATGAGTAGTAATGTATACAGAACACGAGTAATGTAAATATAAACATGATAAGTAATGTAAATATAAACATAAGTAGTAGTGTAAATAGAAACATGAGTAATGTAAATACAAATATGAGTAGGAGTGTAATATAAACATGAGTAATAATGTAAATATAAACATGAGAAATGTAAATATAAACATGAGAGAAATATAAATATAAACATGTGTATCAAAGCAATGTAAATATGAACATGATTAATAATGTAGATGTATATTTACAGTTATCTGATGAAGGTGGTGGAGTACCTAGAAGTAAAACTAAATTGTTATTTCAATATATGTATTCTACAGCACCTCAACCATCACGATCTGATTCCGGTTCAGCACCATTAGTAAGTATTATCTTACAAATCATCAACCAATTTTTATTCTTCACATAAGAAAAGTCATATTAGCTTGTTAAACTTTCAGTCAAGGGCTTCAAAACTGAATCAGAAAAGGTTTGACTGCATATATGGCTGTAGCATATTGATGAAAGAAAATGTAGGCTACAGATACTGTTTTGAAATGGGTCATGATATGGCTCCAATTTTAACATAGAAAATATATTTGGTCTACTGACTAATATCATCTATTGACTAATATATCTTTTGTATATATTATTGTAGGCAGGATATGGCTATGGTTTACCACTATCAAAATTATATGCTAATTATTTCCATGGAGACTTAATATTAAACTCATTTGAAGGTTTTGGTACAGATGCTATTATTTACTTAAAGGTAAGTTGATAAATGATAAAAAATATTATCAAATTATTAGCTGAGAAGCGGTTATGACGTGTGACGCCAGGCAGGGTATGTTTACTCTTCTAGGCACCTGATATTATTTATGATTATTTATCTGGATTTAAAGAATCTTAAAGAATTGATAATAAACACAGTTTTTATGGTATACTACTCCTCAATTATTCAACTTCTGTTATTGTTGAAACGTTATTATTGTATCAATTGAGGAGTAGTATACTATAAAAACTGTGTTCATTATTCATGTGCTTCCTACCCCTAAATGTTGCTGAAGGATTATTCGTAGTCTTACTGGATCACAAAACTAAATATACAATATATTTTAGTGATTGACCAATCAGATCACTTATTATAATTAGTTGTCAGTAGAACTTAATGTCATGTTCTCTAATTTCAGGTTTTATCCAATGAAGCTAATGAAAGATTACCAGTTTATAATACAACAGCATCCAAAGTTTATTCTTCTGATATTCCAGTATCTGATTGGAGTTCCGCTTCACCATTTAGTAATAATGGTCACCAATCACATAGAACTTACCATACAGCAGCATACAATAAATCAATACGAATTAATCAATAGAACAAAAGGACTAAATGAACGTCTAGTGGTTGTGTTTAGGAAATTTCAGTATCAGTCACGTCTAAATGACTTAATGTAATGTTCAATGTTATGTCATACAGACCATCTCCAATATGGCCTTTTCTGTGCTTTATTGCTTTATAAACATCACATGCAGAGTCAGATATTGTATAACACACTTCAAATGACTATTCTAGACAATGCCTAAGTATATGATAGTCTAGTCTCATTATTACATTTTCGTGAATTAATAAAGATATCAGGTTCTTCCAATTGTCAATGACCTTCAATCAAATATAAACTATTATAGTAATATGTCCATGTAATATGTTTATATTGCTGACTTTAGTGTAGAAATATATGAGTTAACATACAATTAGTCAAGAAACTATATTCAAATGTTAAAGTCATTGTAAAATGGTCTTAAAATGGACAATATTTTCGATAAAGGTCAAACAATTGTTTTAACACTGGGTTGTATATTCTTGAAATACTCTCCACAAGTCCAATATATTTTATGATTTTATTGTTTTAATGTTTAATTATTTAAAGATGATTTCCGTGAGAACATATCTCACCACTTCCAAATATTTTATAAATATTTTGTTGTTAGTTTTTTTTTGTGATAGTGTTGAAATAAATCAAAATGCTCTCATTTTATTTCTTTATTTCATTTACTTGGTATGAAAAAATATTTTGTTGTCCTGTTATAAAACATTTTAGGATTGGTTCTTTAGGGAAAAGTTTTATTCAAGATTCAATCAGGTTGAAAATCAAAAAAGGGTAGGCTCTCATTGCTTGTTTTTTGAATTGCACACTGCACGGCCTGTCCTTGTTAGCCCAAAGAGTTGATGAAGAGAATTTCCCTCATAAATAATATATTGATTTGATAACAGGAACTTTAACAATACACAGTCTAATAGAGTCTCCATATTTCATCATTTATTATGTTGGAAAATTACAAAAAGGTCTCATTGTTATCACTGATATATGGATCACCAATAATCTACCTCTTTCTTTACTAGTACTGTAATCTTATGTACTGGTATAGGGCAGTCCCTGTTAAAGGTCTACTTACTAGTTAGCTCTTAAACATTTATTGTGTTAATTATTTATAGCATGTTTTTTGAAACCATAATTTATGATAGTGGACTAGTATACCCTGATTTATGACTAATACTAAATATAGAGATAATAACAGGAAGTATATGATAAAGTTTTTAATAAAGTTTTGCAACTTTATTGAAGTCAGGGTATCTATAGGTCATAACTAGTGTACTATTTACTTGATCTCTGCTATGTTACTTTAGTTACCAAAAATATGGGACTTAGATATTGTTTTGGTTCTATTGTTAGCATGCATTTTTCTTCTCATTATTTTGCTTCATTTTGTAAATAATATAAAATTATGAAAGATATATGTTTATTTTAGAATTAAATTAACTGAAAATGTTTTTGTCATTGTGGTTCTCAAATAATTTAATTATGGCTACAAAGTAGATTTGTCAGATTTAAGGGGGGTTTTATCTGTTATTAATGTGAAAGTCAGTATTGTAACAAGGTTCATGGTGGATTCTAAATATTAACACTAGTAAATGCATACCTAGAATACTTATAGGCATTTATTAGTCTTGATCTAAAAAATGTTCTTGATTCAGCATAATTAGCTCAATTTTAGCTTTCATTGCATCATGTCATAAAAAATGGAAATTTGAACAGTGAACACATCTTAAAAACATCATTGCATGATGATGTAACTAAAAATCTATGGTCAACGCTGCTCGGGAAATTTTACAATACCTGATATAGCTTATAAAAGCTGAAATTGAGCTATTCTGTTCTATTGCAAAGTAAGTATTTAGATAACTGCAAACAGTTTATTGTCCAACTGACAGTACTTAAGCATTCATTTATCAATTTAAATAAAATGTGTGCTTTCACTATGCATTAGAGTGCTTCAGTACACGAAATTTTTATTTTAAAAAATTATACTTGATGTCTCCAATCCCATTCTAGTCTGATAAATTTATATTGTAATTGCTAAATAGTATTTTCAAGTACTACCTTTATAATTTCGTTTGAATAAATGATTATTTTGATGATAAATAAAATCTATTTTGATATTGAAACAATCAATATGGTAATTTATATACATGAATGAATATTAACATTAGAATTAATTATGTGTGATTAACTACATGTACTTGCACTAATACAAGCTCTATGAATGACATTTTGAAATTCAAACGATACTACATTTAAGTTAGTGTGAATATTTATGATCTGTTTTTTTTATCTAATATGCAGATCAACACTTTCAATGAAAATGAAGCCATTGTATCTCTCAATATTTCTGATAGTGATCATACATTTAAAAATTGAAACATCGTAAAATATAAGTTTGATAGTAAAAATGATAAAAAACAAACTTGTAAATTGTTTTATTGTGACTGTAATTTGTTATCTAATATGTCCTTTGCAATATTTGTAATGGTGTATTACTTTGGTCTATATATAAAAATTAAATAGAACTTGTTACATTGTTGAATAAATATGTATATTTTAGTGATACATGTGGTTTTTTTTGGCCAATCTATTACAGTAGGCTGGTTAGTTATTTATTATTTGAGCAGGACCTAGATCTGTTAGTACGAAATTGTAACTGCATGTATTGTTTGGAGGTTGAACAAGTATTATCAAGTCTAATTTAATTCAGAACAAAATTTTGTTCGTTGTTTGTTTATTAGACTTATAAGGTTCTAATTTAGTCACTTCAGTTAGGATCTAACAACAGAGCTCTTGAATGTTTGAAAAATTGATCTTTTAACCTAAAAAAAAAATTTGGTTTGAAAGTCTAGTCGTAGTATAATTAGACTGAATCAAACAAATTTTTCAAGCAGTTGTGTATTTAGTTGGTGGGCCATCCAACATCCAATTATAACAGGAAAACATATTTTAAAATAAATCTTTTTATAAAACATAACAGCATTTTAACAATAATAAAAAAATAACTGGAATTTCACTGGAATACAGGATCAATCTACACATATCTTACAGTCTTTGGCAAATAACGAGCATAAAAAAAATATAAAACATGCATTAAAAAACACTGCTGGACATATTAGCATTAACATACCTACATGGAGCTTGCTTGTACACTTCATGAGAAACAATTGTGCATCTGACGGAATAGTAAGGATAAAAGCCCCTGTTCCAATTCAGTAGAGGCAGAAAAGAATTTCTTGTTACTTATAGTCCCAAGAAACTTTCAAAGACAATTCCAATAGCTTGAGGTAAAATATGTAATTTTAATTAATCATCTAACTGCAAGCACTATTTATGTAAGATACATAGCTAGAGAATGAATGAAATATGTGATGAGGTATTAGTACAATGATAATAAAACTAAGGTGATGTTAATCTATATTCTATCTCAGACATGTCATCTTCATCCTGATCATCAGAAGGTAAAGTTGTAGAATAAACATTATGATTATAAAACTCATCATCAGAAAGATGATCTTCACCTTCTACAAAACTTGCAAATCTGAAAACAAAAAATAACATTGTAAATAAGACAATTAAAAACCTTTAAGAGCCAGAGGCTGTATTTATCTCGACTGGAAGTTGGAACTCAATATTTTGAATAAAAAAATACCATATAAATACAAAACCAATCATAAGATATTTTAAGGCCTCTGATCAAAAGTCAATCATTGTCATTGATCATTGAGAAATTTTAATGTTTATTTCTTGCCTTGAATCATGTACGAAAGTCAAATTATATTTTCTTACCTGCTAGGTGATTTAATTCTGCTAATAACCTTCCAGGAATCACATTGAGGACTTTTACAATATTCCCTTAATTCGTCTAAAGCTTTTTCAGTTTCTCTTTCTTTCATTTCAAGATATTCATCTTCCGTCAAAAATCTCCTTTTTACAGGAAAGTACCTATACCTAAATATATTACCAGAATATTGTGTAAATCATTGCTTATCATATACAAAGGGAGATCATTGCTTGACAATGAAATATTTCAGTCGTTAAATAACACAGAAATTAAAAACTATAAAAAAACATTGTATTATGCACAAAAAACAAACAAAAAACAACTTTTTTAAGTGAAAATCCCATCTGAAAATCTTACCGTATATAGTTGATGTGTCTACTGAAGTAATGATGAGGAAAAAAATAAATAGAAATCACTAGAATAATTATAGCCACAGAGGCTTCAGTGATCTGTGTACCATTATATATTAGTGCCAGTCCTATAATTTGTAATAACCATTGTAATAAATTTAATGATTTTTTGTCTTTAATAGGTCCATATCTATATACTAGAGCAAAACTAATTAAACCAGTGATTAATGTATAACCAAGGACATATTGCCAATAATCTTTCAGTAAATCATGTATTTTAGTTGACATATACTTCAATACAAATAATGAGATAGATCCACCAATTAATACAGTAGCATGAGCCATTGACTTCAATTTCTGAAATGAATAATGACGATAAAATTACAAAAAATAAAAAAATTTAAATTTTATTATGAAATGAAACTGGCATAAAATAAAAAATAATAGGAACAATAAAGATATTTTCAAAAATATCCTATAGACTCTTCATAATATAATATAAGGTTAAAAATTTGATGCAAGATGTCAAAGAGAAATCTATAGATAGGAGAATTAGCATAGATTCATTTTTATTTTCAATTGTTTAACTCCACACATTCCCAGTTCTAAAAGATCCTATGTTGGAAGATGTCTTACATATAAAAAGAGAGAAACATACCTCAGGTAGAAATCTCTGTAATATGTAAGCTAATAATAAAATAGAAGCTAATACACCAACAGATACTCCAGCACTGTAGTGTATCAAAACATTTCTAGAAAATAAACAAATATTATTCATTCTGTATTCAATTGTTTTTAATTCTGAGCAGTTAAAAATATAATTCAAAACATACTTAATTGCAATAGTAGAAAATGCTCCACAATTTGATCCAAAATGCAGTGAATTGAGAAGATTTTTTACCTGCTCCAAACTGGTGCCCAGAAGAAAAGAATAATTCCTGCTGAGACATAAGCAATAAACCAAAATTCAGGATCTAGAAAAAATCATGAAAAAATGAAAAGCTGCATAAAACAGAAAACCAAATTCCAAGGAATAATCAAAATCCTAGTAATGGCAGACCATCTTGTTCTGTTCAAAATAAGACACTGATAGAATCCCATAGGTCTATACTGGTTCTATTTCCCTTTAATTTGAATTTGATTCAATGCCCTACAGATATGGTAATGGATTAATATAAGCTTTCAAACCATATTTATATGTACAATGTATGTATTTACTACAAATTTTAAATATTGTGTAGAAAAAAAAAGCTCTCCAGATAAGATGTGAATCATAGCCAATAATCATCCATTATTTCATATAGAGTTAATAATATAAGACATGAAAAATATCTTACTTTTTACTTTAAATTCAACAGAATATTGTTTTAAAGAAGATATTCCTATACAGCTGATATTAAAAGCATTCAGTGATACATCTTCTTTAATCGACATAGTTTGAGATGAAATAAAATATTTCCACCATGTTGTACCTGTATCTTCTCTCAAAGAACTCTGTACCTCAGTCACATTCTTACCAAGATACATAGATATTTCTTGATCTTCACTGGTTTTAATGATAGAAAGCTGAAATATATATATAGAAAGATGTTATAATAGTGATAAATTCTCTAACGATTGTGCCAAACATTAGGTGAACAAATGTACCATGATATATTTTAGTTCAGGTGATTAAATACATATAACTAGCAGTTCAATACTTTCTTTTTTAAAAGTTACATAAACTTTGATATAATTCAAAAAGCAAATATTTCTAACTTGGCATTCTGAACACATATCTAATATTGAAAAGTGTAAAAAAAAGGACACTAGAAACATGAAAATGGATTTAGTACGGTACGTTAATAAATTTGCTTATCTACTTGCCTTCGGGTTTGTCCATAATTTTAACCAATTTTGAGTTTCTCCTCTGTAACAAAATATAAAAATCCTGTTCTTTCCATTTGCATTAGCAGTTACTTTAATATTGGAGGTTGTTCTCCCATCTAATTCCATACCTATTCAATAATATTATTAATAATTTCATGCTGGAATAAAATGGGCCATTGTTGCTATTTTAATGAGACCTGCAGTGAATTTTGTTATGAAATTGAAATAAAAACGTGTAGACTAATTGACATTGTCCATCCTTAATTTATCCAGAATATAATAATCAACATTGTTTTCTTATAATTTGTTTAATGGTCAGAACCCGATTATAAATAAAACAAGATTTTTTACTTTTGACGTCACCAAATGAGTTAAGTGCCATATATTCATTCATCCAATTGGTCAAATACTGTGATATCAGAAAAAACATTCCAATGCACAGTATGATTCACCAAACTATTATTTTTGCCCTAACTGCAATAATCAAACCATAACAAAATATCTACCGCCTACGCTCAATTTCTTGGCGACGCCTGTTTTCATATAACAGGACAAGATACTGCTGAAAAAAAAATTGCTAACTGATTTTCTAAATGAAAAGATTTCATGATTAGGCCTATTATATTATCTTGTTGTTCGTACAGTAATTTGCTTGTCCCATGAGTTCTATGGTAGAATGTAGGGTCTGGACATTTACACGACTTTTGAATGAAAGATGTAAAACACTTACAATCCGGTAGTCCACAATCTTTTAATGAATCATCTTTTATCGGTGCAGAAGAAATAAGATGAACAAAAATGCATAAAAATAGGTAAAACATACATCTATGCATTTTGAAAGTAGCCACAGGCGCCATGTTAATAATCTTGACAAAATGGTTTACTCGGCTTTAAATAAAAGTGGACTACAAACTGACACATAAAATAGCCATTTCTTCATTCTACAGCGTAATCTACATATACTATAAATTTTTCGAATTTACTCAGTTACTGTTAATGTCAAATGCAATGACAATTGCCTAATTTAAAATATGAACATGTTTGGTTAGAGAGTATATTTTAATCTTTTCTCGTCTTTAAAACTAAAGAATTATGTACAGGTGAACAATAAATAGAGTTTTGTCCCTTTGACCATACCACATGAAATTGACACCTAATAATATGCAGTTCATCAAGTTGCCAGAAAGGGTCACAGAATAACAGAAAACAGAATTAAGGAAAAGCCAGAATAATTATTTTGATTAAAGAGATGCCACATTGATATGGAGAGACCTGGTTGATTAATCTCAACCAATTTCGGAACTTTGCCATGGACTACAATGAATTCCAAATTACGCTGTGGTCTTTCTTAGGAAAGTTTATTGATTAGGTTTTTTGACCACCGAATCGCATACCAAGTATCCTAGCACGTGCAACTGTCACATGCTTGGTGTTTTAAATTCAAAATTGATACTCTGAAATAAATGGAAATAGGCCCTATCTTAAAAGCCTATCACTGCTGATATCCAGTTAAAACGGTAACATGTCAAAACGGTAACCTATTCTCTTATACCTGTGACTTATAATAACTAAAACAATGACTGAAAGTGACTTGAATAACCTATCTTTCTAATTTGAACAGTGTTCAGTGATTTTTTCACTGGTAGGCTAACTATCCTGATCATGCCTGTTTGATTGATTCAATACTCTTTGCAGCCTATGTGAATTTCTTTTTCTCTGATCATTTTTTGAGCACATGTTTGTAAACAACTTATTTGTAAATCTTCCTCCGACCGTTTCTTCTCTATTTTTCCTTTCGTCCACGTCGGTAATCACAATGTTCTAAATCATCATGTAATAAAAAAAAACAATAAAAAAAACTAGCATTAATTGTATTTCATTGTTTCAATACACCTTGTTATAAAAAAAAGGAATATGGAAGAAAATCCTGGCCTTACAGGTTAGCAAACTAAAAACCATACAACTCGCCCAACAGTGTTGTTAAGAAGAATTGAAAAAAAAACACACCACCAATAAACGAGTACATGACAATTATCAGCAGTTTGCAATTTGACAATACGCTGTTGAACATATTGAGAGCACGTACAACCATGTCCATAAAGCTATGTCGGTACACAATTAAATCATTGACAATGTTCCCAAACTATCACAATGACGTAAAGCAGGAATTACAAAATCTCGAACGAGTGAATGCTAGAACGTTCTTTTGGTATTAATAGATATGTTCTACGAGATGCTTGTTCCCAAAATCAGAGACGGCATTCAATCCTTCAATGGCTATTACCAGTCACGATATAATTGAAAATTTCGTAGCCTTTTCAACCCAATTTAGTCTTTCCAGACACAGACGAGCTCTGTTGTCTTCAAATTAAAATTTCTTGACCCCACTACTGCATGAAAGCATTTCTATACAGATAAGAGAAGTCAAATGAGGCTGCTTCTCGGTCCCTTTCCATGCCTTACATTCAATATTGTTTTACAGTTCAAAGATTTCTTGAAACATTTTGTATTTCACTATAACTTATGAGTGATTTTTCATATTACTTTTCACTTAAAGGTACCGGTATATACATATCTTAGCTTTGTGGACTGATGACCTTGGCCAGTGCTTTTTTGTTGAAAGTTATTCCTTTCACTCCCTAACTACTACTAGTATATACCAATTTCAAATTTGTAGGTTTTTTATTATTATTCAGCAATGATGGAAGTGGATATGTTTCGATCTCATTTTTGGCATTCTCATTTAATTTACTATCTATTTAATCAAGAGCACCAACCCATGGCTAGGTAAAATGAATATTTCTCTAAAAGGCAATAAATGAACGTATTACAGAATAATAACTCTTGACAGCTCTTTGATACACTTTTAATAACCAACTAAACACTTAACTAAAACCTACATAATGATAGTTTAATATTGGACAATGACATATTTATACCCATATGGAAGCTTAATCATAATACTTCAATATTCATACAACCGAACACGACAAAATATCTTTACATTGAATTAATAACGCACACTTGATATTGAACTATTGGCGTGTATTATTGGCAAGTGGACCATAGCGAACCCATATACCGTTATAGTGTACATGTTGCTACGTGACGCCAATTTCAGTAGAGATTTTAACTGACACGAGGAATACACCTGTCTTGGAATGGAATATGGCCCGATGATATTCCAGGTAATTTTAAAGATATAATGACGTACCACGATAATTACATCGTTTTAAATATACCGTAATAACCCTTGTAAAGTTTGTATAGGCCTATAGATTAGGAATATGTTGTAGATTGGGCTATCGGAATAGTTCATATATTAGGTCACAAACTTATTGACAACAGAAAATGATTTGAGGTGGCCGCAGAAATTACATGGATAATGGACTAAGTATTGTCCACTCTGGCCACAGATTTCAGACTTTGAACATGTCGATTGGAAGTAAGCCAACAAGATGCTGAATAAAGACAATAATAAAAGCAATTTAGACTGTCAACTGATCATTCAAAAGTTGGTATAGCTTGTATTTTGCTATATTAGAATGGTAAAAGTTATATGACTGTATATTTATTACCTTTAATACCTTTTTACCTTTGAGATACATGTAGCTGAAATGTTTTCTTTTAAATATTATTGAAGAAGGAACATTCAAATCAATGGACATGTTTGTTGTAAGTTAAGTACAAAGAAAGGTCTGTTCAGAAATAACTTCCAGATTATTTTTACATTTTAGGAGTAGGCTACCTGATGCCAATTGTATTAGTTGGAACAATTTTTATTGGATATAGAATACTTTAATATCATGCCTTCAAGACAATCCTCACAACCTAGGAACTTTACTGGGATTTATCTTGGATTGGTATGTTTCTGTAATTACATGTATATGGATAGATTCTTCTATTGTAACCTTCACAACACAATGGATAATCGAATCAAAGTTGGACAAGTAGGATAAAGAATCAATTTTTGAATCATGTTGCACATAATTATTATTGTAAAAAAATTCTTACTTCTATTCTTAAAACCTGGTGTATTTGTAGGAAGGTAATGTCAATCCCCCGAAACAAAGGAGTGGTATTCCACCATTAGTTAGACCTAGAGGAACTCTGTCCTATAAGGTTCGAACTCCAGTAGAAGAGAGACGCTATGTGAGTATTGAGTTTAAGATGTTACAATGAAGCTTTCGTGACCGTGTTTTAAATGTGACACGTGATAGCTATTTAAGTAGAAAATCTTTTCTTGTAAGGTAGCCATTTTTATACGCCCACATGGAAATGTGGACGTATATTGCCGTCGCCCCTGTCCGTCCGTCGGTCCGTCCACATTTGTTGTATCCACGATAGAGGCTACAGTTTTTATCCGATCTTAATGAAACTTGGTATACATGTATATATTGATGATATCTCGGTCAAGTTCGAAAATGGAAATTATCGCATGAACGGTTTTTGAGTTATTGCACTTGACTTAAACGCGTCAAATTTGGGTTGTATCCACAATAGAGGCTACAGTTTTTATCCGATCTTAATGAAACTTGGTATACATGTATATATTGATGATATCTCGGTCAAGTTCGAAAATGGAAATTTTCGCATGAACGGTTTTTGAGTTATTGCCCTTGACTTAGTAAAAACGCGTCAAATTTGGGTTGTATCCACAATAGAGGCTATAGTTTTTATCTGATCTTAATGAAACTTGGTATACATGTATATATTGATGATATCTCGGTCAAGTTCGAAAATTGAAATTATCGAATGAATAGATTTTGAGTTATTGCCCTTGACTTAGTAAAAACACATCAAATTTGGGTTGTATCCACAATAGAGGCTACAGATTTTATCCGATCTTAATGAAACTTGGTATACATGTATATATTGATGATATCTCGGTCAAGTTCGAAAATGAAAATTTTCGCATGAACGGTTTTTGAGTTATTGCCCTTGACTTAGTAAAAACGCGTCAAATTTGGGTTGTATCCACAATAGAGGCTACAGTTTCTATCCGATCTTAATGAAACTTGGTATACATGTATATATTGATGATATCTCGGTCAAGTTCGAAAATGGAAATTTTCGCATGAACAGTTTTTGAGTTATTGCCCTTGACTTAGTAAAAACCCGTCAAATTTGGGTTGTATCCACAATAGAGGCTATAGTTTTTATCCGATCTTAATGAAACTTGGTATACATGTATATATTGATGATATCTCGGTCAAGTTCGAAAATTGAAATTATCGAATGAACGGATTTTGAGTTATTGCCCTTGACTTAGTAAAAACGTGTCAAATTTGGGTTGTATTCACGATAGAAGCTACAGTTTTTATCCGATCTTAATGAAACTTGGTATACATGTATATATTGATGATATCTCGGCCAAGTTTGAAAATGGAAATTATCGCATGAACGGTTTTTGAGTTATTGCACTTGACTTAAACGCGTCAAATTTGGGTTGTATCCACAATAGAGGCTACAGTTTTTATCCGATCTTAATGAAACTTGGTATACATGTATATATTGATGATATCTCGGTCAAGTTCGAAAATTGAAATTATCTAATGAACAGATTTTGAGTTATTGCCCTTGACTTAGTAAAAACGTGTCAAATTTGGGTTGTATTCACGATAGAAGCTACAGTTTTTATCCGATCTTAACGAAACTTGGTATACATGTATATATTGATGATATCTCGGCCAAGTTCGAAAATGGAAATTATCGCATGAACGGTTTTTGAGTTATTGCACTTGACTTAGTAAAAACGCGTCAAATTTGGGTTGTATCCACAATAGAGGCTACAGTTTTTATCCGATCTTAATGAAACTTGGTATACATGTATATATTGATGATATCTCGGTCAAGTTCGAAAATGGAAATTATCGCATGAACGTTTTTTGAGTTATTGCACTTGACTTAGTAAAAACGCGTCAAATTTGGGTTGTATCCACAATAGAGGCTACAGTTTTTATCTGATCTTAATGAAACTTGGTATACATGTATATATTGATGATATCTCTGTCAAGTTCAAAAATGGAAATCATGAACAGATTGTGAGTTATTGCCTTGACTTAGTAAAAATGCGTCAAATTAGGGTTGTATCCATGATAGAGGCTACAGTTTTTATCCGATCTTAATGAAACTTGGTATACATGTATATATTGATGATATCTCGGTCAAGTTCCAAAATGGAAATTATCGAATGAACAGATTTTGAGTTATTGCCCTTGACTTAGTAAAAACGCGTCAAATTTGGGTTATATCCACGATATAGGCCACAGTTTTTATCAGAAATTCAAATTTGACGATTTTTTGATGAATAGTTTATGAGTAATTGCCCTTGACTAAGTAAAATTGCGTAAAAATTCATTTTCTGTAGACACTATAGAAGCTACAATTATCTATGGATTTTAATGAAACTTGGTATGAGCATTGGAATTGATAAGAGGGCGGTCAAGTTCGATTTGGACGATTTTGCGATTAACAGTTTTGGAGTTATTGCCCCTGCCTCTATATTTGTTGTAGACAAAATAGAAGCTACAATTTTCAATGGATTTAAATGAAACTTGGTGTGAGCATTAGAATTGATAAGACACAGTCAAGTTCGAATTTGATGATTTTTTGATGAACAGTTTTTTAGTTATTGCCCTTGACTTAGTAAGATTGTGTCAAAATTTTTTTGTGGTTCAATAGAAGCTACAATTTTCAATGGATTTTGATGAAACTTGGTGTTTTTGAGTTTTTGCCCTTGACTTCAATATCCATTTAGTCAATGTTTTTGAGTCATTGCTCTATTTATTTTTCAAATTCAATGCTGCCAGTGGGCGTATGTTACCTTGCCTGGCAAGCTATCTTTTTTATTAATTTATACTCAGACTTTGAACAACTTCCAAACAGATTCAGATGTATGAGTGGTTAGTGCTTTTTTAGAAAATATGTAATTATTTAACCAAACCACATATACTTGTGGAATATATGAAGGGGCTCATTTTGAGACTTGAGACCCTATATGAATTTACTATCAAGATTCTAGAAGCAAAATCTGATACAAAACTGTTTTTGAAATAGCTACTGGAGCCATGATAAAGGACTCTGTAAAATATACACATAATACATAATAAAAATCAAATTAACTATCCCTTATATACAACTCTTCACAAACATCACATATTTCTGCTGAGATCATTCAAGGGGAATAATTCTACTCAGTCTATTATGTTTGACTCTCATCTATTATTTTGTTCTAGGCCCCAGCATCATATCATGAGAAGAAGGTAGGATCTGTATAAGAATCTGAGCACATCCCAATTCTGTTACACCTCTGCTTTTTAGAATGCTAAGGTTTATTCCTGTTTTTGATATTTATTCTAAGAACATTAATTCTTCAGCTTGCTAGTTGCATACCAGTCACCTAAACATATATCAAAATACCCCCCCCCCCTCCATTATTGTCTGTGGATAATATAACAGTGCAGGGCGTTAGATAATGGTAATGTCAAATTGTCTATGTTTGTTTCAGCTGATAAAGCTTGATTTCATTCTCTATAAGGTGAAGGGCATGATTACAGCAATAACAAACATCTGAAGGAAAATTGGCAGGGGGATAAATTGAACCTATAAATGGCACGATACACATAAAAAGGCTAACAGACCTGTTTGATAAACCCTGCAATACTGATGGCATGGTTTAGCTATGTTATGAAGTCTGTCTTAGATTCTGTACCTAATTTCATTATATTTTAAAAACTGTGCTACAAACATAGTATGAATATAGAGTTGGTTTGGCATTGCATTTAATTTCAATTACCTGACTTGAATAAAAAAAACTTCTCACTTCCTTTCAATTATAACAGGTGTTGGTAAATTTTAACTACTGCTTAATTACAATTTTTAAATTAGGTTTTAATTTGGTTATATTCTTAATATTCCTCTCTCCCATATCTTATTGATAATACCATAACTTAATCTAATTTCTATATGCAAATGAATGGATTTTTTATGTCCTACTCTTCTGCATCTAATGAGCTAATGTAGGGTACAATAAGGAAAATTTTGCAAGGACAGGGCTATAGCCTACTCTTTTCCGTCTGTTGAGGGATCTGTAACATGCACTGGACCTTGGTTTAATGTCCCATCCTAGCAACTATACACTTTTCTATGTCAGCCCCTCGAACCTGGTTGAGAAATCTGAAAGTTCATCTCAACCTTTGACAGAATTGAACCCTGAACTCTCAGGTTAGCAAGCAAGCATCTAACTCACTGAGCCACTGCAGCTCTCTATTATATGCAGGAAGATTTTGTGTGTATGGTATTTAGTATTTGTTCCCTGCAGACTTATATTTTATCTTTTGAGGTGGATGAAGGTACATGTTGGGCCATCAAACATATTCCAATACCCGGTATATTACACGATCTCTTTTGAGATCTATCCTACTATCCCTTCTATACTGTCACAAATCAACCTAAATTGAAATTCTAGTCTGGAATTTATATCATTTGATCGCTGTCTGTTGATTTCAGCAAATGGTAGAATTGATTAGAATTAAGGAAGAGAAGAGAGGATTTGTTGGTCAGCCACTGAAGGTATTTGTTGTCTAATACACAAGGTACTAGGTCACCTAGAAACTAGTTACATAAGGTACTAGGTCACCTAGAAACTGGTTCCACAAGGTACCAGGTCACCTAGAAACTGGATACAAAAGATTCTGGGTCACCTAGAAACTGTATACACATGGTACCACAAGGTTCTGGGTCACCTAGGAACTGGATACACAAGGTACCAGGTCAATTAGAAACTGGATACACAAGGTACCAGGTCACCAAGAAACCGTGTACACATGACACCAGGTCACCTAGAAACTGTATACACATGGTACCGATCCCCTAGAAACTAGATACAAAAGATTCTGGGTCACATAGAAACTGGATACATAATGTACCTAGGTCATCTAGAAACTGGAAACACAATGTTCTGTGTTAACTAGAAACTGTAGGCTATACATAAGGTTCTGGGTCACCTAGAAACTGTATACACATGATACCAGGTCTCCAAGAAACTGGATGGTTTCAGTTCACCTTGACACCAGGTTCTAGTTGACCAGGTACCTTGCCAACTAGACACTTAAAAGACAGATACACATGGCTACAGCCCATGGGGCATCTAGAAACTTGATACTGTGCGTTGCCAGCCAGCATCTGGATGAGCTGGTAGCTTATTTGTCAGTTTCTAGCTGGCATTGTACCTTGTGTATAGGAATTCTATGTGACTGGATACATATGGTATCTTGAAAATGGTTGCCTTGGATCTGGATATATATGCTATATAGTCATCAAAGCACTAGGCACAAATGTTACTGGTACCTTAGTAGGAAAAAATGAAATAGAGGAACTGTATTGACATCAAATCATACTTGAACTTGCTTCTTAGGGACAATTAGAGTCCAACAGGCATATAATGATGTGCGTTTAAGAGTGTCTGAATTTTTATTCCCTCCTTTACTTCATATTGACATTGTTTGTTTTCTAGAAAAGTGAAGTAAATATCAACAAGAGACCAGTTACTACATCACCAACTGCTTCACCTAGACGATGGGGGCCTGCTAAACGTACTAATTCTTTGAAATTTAATGAAAGAATCAGGTATGATAAGTACATTATTAAATCTTATAGCAAAAGCAAACTCATCAGACTATAGAATTGTCCACTGAGATTCGAACCAATTACAACCTGATTGTGCTTGACAGTTTGGCTGATCAGAAGTTGTCAATGCTCTTATCTACTAAAGGAACGACTTCGAATTTTAAAACGTATGCCATTTTCAAAATATATTTCAGGACAAATCCAAGACATTTTACACCAATATTGAACAGTGGAGTAACAAGATCTGAGAATTTAACAGGATTTGCCAGTTACTCTCTATCCAACCCTGATGTACACATGCTACATATTGATGATATATCTGGTGAATTCAGTAGACTAGGTGTGGTACCTGACAATATATCTACTGTTGGTGATCAATATAATAGACTTTATGAGGTAAGATAATATATTTCCATATACATGCACTAAACAGATCTACTTGAATGCTTCTTATTTTTAGAAAAAATGATGCAAGTAACTTTATCAAATGCATGATTTGAGCAAGATAGTAATAATGAGATTGGTATAGGATTTTATTATTAATGAAAAAGGGATAAGATTTTAATAATAAGATGGGATAAGATCATAATAATGTGATAGGGATAAGATTCTTTTAATGAGATTAGGATAAGATTGTAATAATTAGATTGGATAAGATAATGATAAAGAAATAAGATTGTATTATTGATGAGATTTGGATAAGATCATAATAATAAGATCTGATAAGATCGAGATAATTAGATAAGAATGTAATAATTACGTGAGGATAAAAATGTAATAAAGAGATTAGGATAGGATTATGATCTAATAATGAGATCGGGATAAGAATGTAATAATAAGATAGGGATAAGATCATACTAGTGTGATTGGGATAAGATCATAATATTGAGATTGGGATAAGATCATACCAGTGTGATTGGGAAAAGATCATAATAATGAAATTAGGATAAGATCATAATAATGTGATTGGGATAAGATCTTAATCATAAGATATGTGCCAGAGGATAGCGAATCTATCCCCATCACTTTGAAAATCTGATGTCACATTAGAGACATTATTTATATGCAGCTATGATAAGAGGTGTCGTATTATAGTTGAACCTGTTTTTTGATTATATTTCCTACACAAATCTGAAATTGAGCTCTTATCAGATAGTAAAACAAATATTGAAAGTAGTGTACTAATATCTTACTTGTTGTTATAAATATATACTATACGGTTCAGGAATTTTCCAAATTGTTTTTGATAAATAAATCTACATCTAGCTATCAATGTCTATAAAATCAGTCAGGACCAGAAATAGTTTGTTAGTTATAGGCTGGTGGTGTCAGACAGCTAAATTTCATTAAGTTGTAAAAACAATTAATTCTATTTTTAAAGCGTGAAAGTTATCTGTTAAAACAGGTGATAGAAATATACTAACAAAACTATTTGTACATTTTATGCTTGGTTATATCAACTTAGTGTGATCAGGGAAGGGCTCACTGCAGTTTTTACTATAATTAATTGATGTTATGCGTGCATCCTGTTGAATCATTCTGCATTTGTACTTGGCAAGTCCAAGGATATAAAAAGAGACACCCATTTCTAAATAGGCATCAGTCAACAAAATGCAATGAATTTTATTTCAATGATACCAAGAGCCTCATTTCAATTCATTATGTAAAGTATTCACCTAAATAAAATGAAACAATTCCATAAGTGGGAATCCATCTTTAATAAGTACCTTACACTGATTGATTAAAAAGGAAATAGTGACTACTACATTAAAATAAAAACAAAGTATGAGATTGCTAGTTACTATTCTTATATTGATGTTGACAGTAATGAAATAGACAGACAGATGGTTCAAACCAAATATAGAACTTTATAACTTTTTTATCTTCAAAGTGAAGAATCATGTTTGATGGTAATTTATTGAATGGTGACCAGTGTATGTTAATAATAAAATTCTTATTTAACTTCATATAATTCAGTACCGGTACTCAATAACTATAGTCAATACCGAAATATCAATAATAATATAGGTTCTTAAAGGCCGTTTGAGAATAATTCAGTTTAAATAAATGACAGAGAAATGAGAGAGTTTCTTTATGACGATCCTTAAAATAATATATGGAGCCGCGGTGGCTCAGTGGGTTAGACGCTAACCTGAAGGACCAGGGTTCAATCCCGGCAAAGGTCGAGATGAACTTTTCGTATTTTTCAGCCCGGTTTCCCCTTGTCAGTGATGCAGGTCGGAGGGACTGACATGGAAAAAGCGTCTAGTCGTTCGGATGGGAAATAAACCGAGGCCCCGTGTGCTACAGGCTGTGCACGTTAAAGATCCCTCGACAGTTGGAAATAGCAAAATGAGTAGGCTAATGCCGCTGTACTGGTAAAATTGATCTCATTGTACACTGCATGGCATTGCCCGTCTCCACTAGCCCATAAGGTGCAAAGAGTAGGACGTAAATCTCCATTCATTTCATTTCATTTAAAATAAGATACTCCCTCACAAACCCAAGACAATAGAGTTGTTCGAGTTTTAAATATTAATTTTATAGGACCAATGTGTGTATCCTTATTTTTCATTTGTAAAATTTGATTTTGATTTTATATACTAAATCTTGTGTAGAAAATTTTTAATTTTTTTTTATTTGTAACATCCAGCCATCTATGGTTCCTGCAATTCAAAACTAGGTGTTTGACTAATAACAAAATCTGCATATATCACATGACTTTTCATCAGTGACGTCATAAAACGTCTAGTTTTACCGAAATTGCAAGAACGAGATAAGAAGAAAATTTGAAATGAAGCAAATTAATGCTATCAGTTTCCTGATACACATAAACAGCAAAATAATCCCTTTTCAATCCCTTAAAGTACACTAACATATAAGATGCTCTTTAAGTTTTTTTTCACTATTTTGGTTCTGAATGAAAATATGGATTAATTGACTAACTAATTATTTTTTTCTTAGATTAGGTCTCTCTTTAATCCCTTCATCAATAATTAATCACAAACTGACCTTTAAACCTAGTGGTTACATTGAGTTGTGGCTGGAAAGAGTAGTATTGTGAACTCTCTAATGCACACAGCTTTGGGTGGTTTTGGAAAGATTTTTTTGAATAAGAAGATAAAAATCCAACTCACTAATATAATACAATGATATATTTTTAGCCATTTGTATTGTCCATGCTGGTTCTTTAGAGATACAGGGAGCCACAGTGGCCAATGATTTCTCGCTAACTTGAGGTTCCAGGGATCAACGTTGAGATTAACTCACGGATTTTTCAACCCGGTTTCTCTTTGTCAGTAATACAGGTGGATGGTTTTACATAGAAAATGCATCTAATTGTTTGGATGGGACAATAAATCAAGCCCAGTGTGCAATAGGCTGTGCACATTAAAATGCCTTCATTTGCCCATTAGTTGCAGAATAGGATGTAAAACTCCATTCATTTCATTTCATTTTCAATGCAGATTAGGCAATTTGATTCATCTGAGTTTATGATACAAGTTCTCAATTACATTTTTATGTTAGATATGAAATAACAATTACATGCCCTATTGAAATAAGATGTTACAAATATTTTGAATCAAATAGAGAATTTTCATTACTTGCTTCACTGCAGCCTGCTCAAAAAATTGCTGCTTTTAAATGACTTAGTTACACTGTCAGTGAAATATATGATTTTTATATTTTAATGTTTCCTAAAATTGATTTTGCTGAATGAAATCTGTCTTTACTAAAACATGTAATTTATGAAAGGGGACAAGAGGAATAAATAACTATTAATATTTCAGGTAGAGAGTGATGTCGGATACAATTTATTACCAAGAAGAACACCACCTCCTTCCCGTTGTCATGGCAATAATTCTTATACAACTGGCTTTTCAATAAGGTAATTTCCAAATGTTTCTTCTCTTAAGTTTCCCAAAAAGCTATTTGAATTTTGTATCATTAGGTTTACACATAAAGTACAGATATTAGTTTGGAAATTGGAAAGTAGGCATATCTGCAAACTATACTACTTTATGCTCTTGAAACTTGTTTGACTTTAGGACTTTTCTTTCTATAGCAGATTTGCATAACCACATTCTAATGTGGAATGGTTATGAAATTTGGTGTGTAGGTTCATATCTATAAGATCTTAGACAATTTATAAGTTTGGTATTCAACACGTATTGCAGAGTTACAGCAGTGTATATATTGCTTGGTAAAAACAAAAAGAGTAGACACCCACATTGTTTTCAATGGCACATCTAATTTCATAAGAATTTCTGAGATGCTGTGTAGGTTTGTAGGGTTAAAGATATGTTTATTTTCTTAACCCTCATTTATGTTTATGACAACTTAAAATAACTATTACCTCTTTATTCTTGAATGAATTTTAATGAGTCATCATTGGGTTAAAGAAACTCTCTAATTTTGAGAGAAAAAAGGTTTTTGAAGCAATCATGTATATAGATCATACCATAGGCTAACATAAATCATAGTTTGTTGTGAAAGGTTCTGTTTTAGAGTTATTAGTTCAATGTCAATTAATCATGTGTTATAACCCAGTCTGGCCAACCTGTTTTCAGAAACAACTGATCTCAAAAAGAGACAAGTAGTATTGATTTAACAATCACTGTTTTTATTTCCTAATATTACTGTATCTTATAACACACAGATATCTGATATCTTAAAATGTACAAAATAGATTATCAGAGGGCACACATAGCTGGATAATAGCAGATAATAAGCACTCTATGAGTAACAGTAATATATTTTAAAGTGAATCAGTTTTACTTCATTGATGAACTCATCCTATGTGTATATCACATTATCAGGATTGTTTCAGAAACCAATAGAACAATGGAAATCCTGGTACTTCGAAATTAATGACCAAATGAAGTATTAGCACAAAATGGCACAGATGTGTCAAAAATAAATGATCCTAGTTGTTTTTTTTTTACTCACATTGGACAATCAAGGCTGAAATTTAAATTTTAAAGTAGGAGGACATTCATCAGGTTTTAGAAGAAAAATAATACAAGATGTATCAGTAATTAGTTAATATATCTAACTCGGAATATCCTGATGTTAAAATCCTGTACTAACAATAGATAATTATCATTTTATCTATTTCTGTCAATAGCAAGTTGGTGGTTTGCCTTTAAATAAACATCAACTTTGTTCTAAATCTGGAAAATGACTTAATTGCATCAAGGTTTCTAATGTTAAATGATGTATAGGTGAGCTATATTGGTTTGAAAACTGTAGGAGTTGACACTAACTCGTACAAATTAGATGGAAATTACATGTTACATTTTTAACTTGAATTAACATTGACTGTTTAATACTAATTTAAATATTTTACTCTTTTTCTGGCAAGATATTAGTCATGATTATCTTCAAGTTTAATTTGACTTCTATTTTTGGAATATAACTAGGGATTGAAAATTTAACATTGACTTTTAAAGAGCTAAATCATTTTAAGGTAAATGTTTTTATTGCCTTGTAAAATATTACAATTGATGATCTTATTAATGAGAACTATTTATCAACCCAGTTAAATCAATAGGTACAAAATGCTTAATCTGCCGAGTAAATTTTTTTTAAATTGCATTTGTAGAGATTTGGACTTTTTGCATACCAATCCAAAAAAGGGTTTATCTTACAAGCCATGTTCATAATCTACATATTTATTTTAATCAACTTTTTATTGGTTGAATATTTTATAGGTCCAGAAGTCATTATTTTTTTTTATATCACAAGCAACAAATAACCCACAGTAAAATTAAAAACGAAAAACCAAAATGTTCACAATATTATTCAAATGATATACCTTGTCAATGTACATCAAAATGTAAAACAAATTGAATTTGGCTTGTTTTCATCCAAAAATATCAATAAAATATATTATTGACAGTTGCAGTGTGTATAACATTGAAAGTTAAATAAGGTTTTTACAAGATATTTTTGGTTTTTATCAGCTGTAATGATATACAATATCAGCCTATGATATATAGACTGTTAATAATTTTACTTCACTGTTTATTATTCTTACTATCTTAATAATATAGCATTTGATTTGCACAATGCATATTCCTACAGTTGAGAAATCTGTTTTGTATTATGTGAACCACATTGCTAAAACCTGAGATTTTCATTCTATCTCAGGTGCCAACCAGTCTTAACTAGTCTGTATCTTTGGGTTTCAAGAATGATAATTGCTAGAAATATTTTTATCATGAATTTGGAAGTATTTATGGAATGCTGAATTATTTTAAGATTTTATATAAAAAACTCACTGATAATCCTTGTCTTAAACAGATATATTACTTATAGTATAGGTATATTGTCTATTAACAAATTATAATTATTATTATTATAGTAAGTTACTGTTACTGTTTGTTCTGAAGATAAGAATGTTCATTGAACAAAGTAACAATTTATGTCAGATTATTCTGTTTGACTTTTTGGAAATTTACATCTAATTCAACCATCAACTTATTGAGGTTCATTTCTACTTTATATTTAATGACCATTAAATACTGGTTTTGTTATGTTAAAATATGAATTATACAGTTGAGAAAGGAAATATCTCATATTAGATCAAGGGTTACTAGTGGCAGACTCGTACTTCACTTGATAAATGAAACTCATTCCATGGCAGACATACTATTGATCAATTTCTGTTGAGAAAAGTTATCCTGGTAACAACAATTATAGATGCTAGATTGAAAACTTTGTCTATATATCCCTTTAAAATAACTGAATCCTAGAAGTTTAATTGTGTTTGACTGTTGTTTTAAATTCACTTTCAAAAATGGTATATACAGTGCATATTATACGCCCACATTCCTGGTATTCATTTATTTGTATCTTGTATAGAAAGCAAATTTTAAAACACTATAGTTCTGGTAAGAAAATTTAAAGAATATGTATGTGGCATGTCAAAAACTACTTCTTGAAAAAATTATAATGTGCAAGGTGCAATTTACTGGAATCATTTCCTTTTTGAAAACATAAAAATTTCTGCATGCTGATCAATAATTTTAATGGATGCATCAAGTTACAGTGAAAAACTAGAAAATTTGTGAAATAAAATCTATGAGTGAATGAAGAAATAGTTATTATATAAATTCCTTTAGTAATATTAGAAGTCTGCTTGGTGATTGAAGGGTAAATTGACTCACGAGGAGAAAATCTCCAGTCAGAAATAGCAGACATGTTCAACATTAGTACATCATAAGATTACCTTGTGTTTTCATGTAATACAGGATAGACAGTCTTGATGCTGTTCATGATTCTCTACTAAACATATCAACAATCAGGTAGGCTAATCTATTATAGTCTTATATATTTCTTTATCTTCTTTGGACTTAAGTTTAAACTATGTCTATTTTAGATCTGAGATTGTACAGCCATTTTACAAATATTCTATTCATGGCATAAATTATCAACACTTTAGAAACATTGAGTGTGAATGTATGAAATAAAAATGAGTAAGATACATCCTGCTGTTCTTCAATATATTGGGATATTTAAGAGGGCATGTGTTCAATAAACGGCACTTTTCTTTGTCGATGGATTGCATGTAAGGACAGTAATTGTTGCTTTTATAGGGAAGTTTATCTTCTCATTGTAACAAAAAAGTGTTATTTTCATGTTGGTAATTCAAGTCCCTGAAAGGGTTTGAACTGGATGATAAATCTTGAGACCTAATTTCTTATTTTGTTTCAAACTACTAGACACTATCATAACTTTAAATTAGTGAGCTTCTGTTTGACTTTAATTCAATGTTCAAGGTGTATTTGATGTATAGACGTAAATTTTTTATAGACAAATTTGGCAGAAAAGCAGGCCAGCCAGGCATATCTTGTTTATAGATTCCTCTGTTTTGTTTTTATGCAAGTTTCTGATAAGAAATTGAACAAAAGCCTTTATTATTGTGAGATGAAATCTGAATATTTCTGTTACGTCATAGGAAATAGACTTTATATAATTTGATTTATGCATTCTAAACAGAAGTATAGTTGATTGTTTTGTGATGCATTGTTTGAATATAAATAATATAAATATCACCTTCTGTATATAAATATCACCTACTGTAAATTAGGATGTCAACGCATCGTGTTTACCAATGATAACTTTGTCATCATGTAAATCTTTTTTGAGTAATTGATAATCGTAAATCTTTCATGTTGAAATAAAAAATTTACAGGGATTGTTTTTCCTAAATTTTTTATGTGTTCCAGGAACTTTTAAATTATCTATTTGCACCATTCCAATAATAATTCAGAAGATTAAGATTCTTGTAAATAACTATACTTAAACATATGATGAGTCGTCACTATCATAAAAGCTAATGATAAGGTCCTTTGCAACAGTGACATCAGAAAATATTGGTTTTAATGCAATATAATTAAACACTGTTAGCATCAATTTGCATCTTTCGAATTTTCTACTAATTCAGACTAATTGTGAAATATGCATCACATAAGACCTTTACATCTGATGGTACAAACTGATGCTCCCAGTGTTCTCAATAAGCATACAATTTTTTGAAAACCTCTTAACAGTCTCTTTAACTAACAGCAGTATTGGTATATATTTACTCAGGTTTTCATAAAGAATTTTACCTACTAAAAAAGCAGTAATTGCTTGAACTGTTTACTGAAATTGGATACCTTTAAGAAGGAATTGTTTTAGTTTCTAAATCGGTCATGTATATTATTACAAAAGTGTTAAGTGAGTAGTTCAAATAATGAAGCCAAGAAAAATAGTTTTGTTATAGGAATTTCAATCTATTATCTATTTGGATGTTAATATTGACTTGACATATAGCTCTGTGATACCACTTGTTCTTTACTAGGCACTGATAACCTGAAGTGTAGATCAGCAACTTTCCTTTCTCAATATCAGGCAAAGTTTGAACTTGCTGTACTGTGCATTGTAGATTTTAAAATGTAGAATAAAAATTTAGATAACTTAATATAAACTTGGTCAGTCTGTTGTCAGGAAATTTGTTGAATGTCAAGCAGTAAAATTAAAATGCTTCCTTGTCAGTCCTTAATCAAAGCTAAAAGCTAATCAGCTTGAAAGATTCAAATGACCTGATCAAACAACTGAGACATGGTGAATCTTCTTACAGTCCTCTGATTTATGGAATATAATAGCAATGTCATTATATGTGCCAAAATTGGTCTGCTCTGAAGAAAGAATATTGTATGCCTGATGTCTGCTGATAGACAGCTATTTTCAGACTAATGGTTATGCGATTCCTAAACAATCTACACTTAATGATACTAGTTATATAAATTAGTGATCCTTATTCATATAAGATGCAAACAAATAAATCAATTATTTTAATGCAATTTGCAATCATATTCCTTCAGTCCTGCCCACAGCACTAATTGATTAATGCTATCTCCTAAAGTAGAGAGTGGATAGGAAGGATGAACTTAATTGATGATCGTAGAAAATTGTGCCTTCTATTTAGAGGGATACTTTAGATTTGCTTCCACCCACCACCGGACCACCTCCGACATCCTGCCAGATCATTTGAGACTTAATATTGGCGAATTGAAAGTCATGTTTTTATGAAACAGGCTGCAAAAAAAAGTATGACAACACAAAACAATAAATACATCTTTTCATTTTTCAACATGCTAATATTTGAGAATCTCACTGTGGTGAATTTGAACATGACTTATAGTAAGTTCACCATGTTATTTTTAAAAATTTTAGACTAGGTAGAGATTAGTCAACATTACATGGAATTGAAAAGATTTATTTATTGTTTCGTTTCTTCATACATAATAAAAAACTTTCAACTTTTTATTGCAGTCTGCTACATAAAAAAAACGTGGACTTTTTGATTCAGGAAAATCAAATCTCAAATGATCAAGCGAAATATCGAACGCTGTCTGACTCTGTCTAAGGATTCAAGACTCCAAGAATTCTTGGATGAAAATAGAGTGTTTAGAGAGAATTATCAGTAGTATTTTAGATTAAAGAACAATAGCTTACCATCATGTACAAAGCCATTTTTAGATCTAATAGTCTTTTCTTTGATTATTTTAGTCAGTATTTTCCCCAATGCCCATCATTAACTCTAGCTTAAAATAATACCCTATGTTTGAACAGAACTTCTATTACAATAGATTGAGTCTGTTAATGTAAATTACAAGGCAGCCCTATAGTTACTATAATGAAAATTGTAGTTATAATTTACCAGCCAAAATAGATCCAAGAGCTCTTTTTGGACTTATTTAAGGCATTTTCAAATCCAACTTACGAACAAACACAGGTCTGGATTTTGGGTCTTACCCTCGACATAAAGTGACCTCCAACAAAGATAGAAATGTATCACTGTCTAGAAAGAAGAGGACAACTTTTTCAAGACCTAAAGTTCAGAAAATGTCTTCAGAAAATGTCTTCAAGAGTTTCTGATTTCCCTGATGATATTCCAATGTTATAAAACATTTTAGTAAAAGTCACTTCAGTCTGAGAGTGGTTACAAATTTTATCTTTAGAAATGGTAAATGTCATCAAGAGCAGGAACTATATTTGACAATGCATATTAAACCTTGTTTTTATACGCCCACATTATAATGTGGTCGTATATTGTCGTCACCCCTGTCCGTCGGTCCGTCCACAATTGCTTGTGAACGCAATAGAGGCTACAGTTTTTGTCGGATTTGAATGAAACTTGCTGTGATCATTTATATTGATGAGATCTCGGACAAGTTCAAATTGGCCATTTTTCGATGAACGGTTTTTGAGTTATTGCACTTGACTTAGCAAAAACGCGTGAACGCGATAGAGACTAAAGTTTTCATCGGATTTAAATGAAACTTTCTGTGATCATTAATATTGATGAGATCTTAGACAAGTTTGAAATTGGCGATTTTTCAAGGAACGGTTTTTGAGTTATTGCACTTGACGTAGCCAAAACACGTCAAAATTGGCTTGTGAACGCGATAGAGACTACAGTTTTCATCGGATTTAAATGAAACTTTGAAATGAAATTTGATGTTATCATTTATATTGATCTTGGACAAGTTTGATCGTGACTATTTTTGGGTGAATGCTTTTTGAGTTATTGGCCTTGACTATGTCAAATTGCATCGAAATAGACTTGTGAACACGATAGAGACAACAGTTTTCATCTGATTGGAATGAAATTTGGTGTGATCATTGAAGTTGATGTCATCTTGGTCAAGTTCGAAATCAACATTTTTGAGTTATTGCACTTGACTTAGTCAAAACGCAGCTTGTGATTGCGATAGACAATACAGTTTTCATCTGATTCTAATGAAATGTAGTGTGAACATATTTTGAGAGAACATGGATTAGACCTAAATAATCTTAAAGTCTTTGCCTGTGTTAAAACAGAAAATATATTTTAAAGTGGGCGTATCTTTGCTAGGCAACCACTTGTTTATCTTATCAATCTTGGCATATTGAACTTTAGAAACCTTAACTCAGACACTATTGAAGAGTGGTGTAAGATAGTCTAGATTTAAACTTGTCCTCTGTCACCCTAATGACTGTCACAGTGTTATTATAGGGTGCTTCAATACTCTGGAACTGACAACAGGAAAATGCTGGCATAATTTAGGTTAAATGAAACACTTCCAGTTTAGAGTGAAAGTTTCTATGTCACTTGAATACAATTGCTATTATTAATTATTATATCATATTGCATCTTGAAACCTTCTGTTCTTATTAACAATTTGATCACATCAGTAGAATGAAATAGTAACTTATTCAATTGAAATTTGGTTTCAAAGGGCAATCAATGGGAGCATGTGAAGTGTAAAATTAGGTGTAATAATGATGTTAATTAAAACTGTAATTAAAGTAATTAGTGATATTGGATCAATAAATAATATGATTTGAATATCTTTCTATTGATCAACAGTTGTCAATACATTCCCTTAGAATCAATTATTATCATTATGATGTTAAATCAACGGAATTGTTCTTATTCTTTTGACTCTGTAAGCATTCATAATACCATATGGTGTACCTTTTAAACCTTTATCTGAAGTCACTGCCTCAATATCTATTCAAGTAGTCACAGACCTAACATATTCCATAAATAAAATACTTTGATGCCAATCCTAATTCAGCTAATTCATATGCATGCACATGCATATAACAATCGTCTTTTTTGTTTTTAAAACAACTCATGTTTAACTTAGGTATATATAAATGCTGATAGAAAGTTTATTCATCTACCTTGTACTGAGTTTTATTTATATATTTATCTCAAAAATTGCTATAGACGTACATGAAGAATATCAACAATTGTCCCTGCACTTAGATTAATTTTTTGACACTCCTAATTAGAATCAATATACATATAGCTTTCTATCTAGAGTTCTTTTACAATTCATGTTTGTTCCCTTTAAATATCATAATCAACAAATAATTTCTGACCAAGCTATAAAAATGATTTGTAGAGTATTGATATAATAATTAATCGTTAATCAGGTGTTAATCAATAGTCTATCAACAACTCAGCGTCACTGCGTAAAATACTAAATCAATAAATATAATAGTGGGACACCAGAGTACTAAATACTGTTATACAATCCTTCATAACAGACTTGACTTAATCTTAATTCTTTACCATATTAATTAATCCTTTATAACAGGATCAGTTCATCGTTATTGTATAATACTGGTGGTTAATAAATTGATATTCAGGCAAATCAGAAAACATTAAACATGCTTAGCTTAAGTAATTCATTTTGTGTATCCATATATTCATATTAACCGTTCTTATGATAAATTCATTAGGCACTACTAGATCACTCATTCTACTGGTGCAGAAGCCTAGATGTATCAGCCCTTCAGTGGAAGTTCAGTAATGTCTTTGCCTCGAGAATCCATACATTTCTGAAAATGCAAAGACTTGGAATAGACTACTTATTTCAGCACTGGATATTATGTGATGAAAGCCTTGATTCAAGTTGAATTTGTTTGATAATAAGTAGTATTGGAAGCAGGGCTGTTGATTTATTTTTTTCCCAGCCGGACATTTTTTTTAACATTATTTTGTGAATAATTCAGGTTTTGTGTCTGCCATTCGATTGTTCATTGAATCAAAGTATATAAATTCTACAATTGTTGCTCACTGCTATTGTGTCACACAATCTGATTGCTATTCGGTCACAATATTTCTTCTATGATTCACTCCAACATTGATTTCCTTCTTAATGCTGAGACAGATTCATGTATTTGAATGTGCTGTTATTTTAATTGTGCTGAATAACATTTTATTTAAACTTTATAACAAGTCTTCAGAGATAATTACAGAAATATGGAAATAAAGGATAAAAAGCACACTTTATAATTATCTGACACTAAGATTCATACCATGCCAGTATTCCATATTTGAGAAATGTCAGAACCTATCTATTGCCTGTTATATCTGGGAGATATTGAAGCAGAAATTAATGATGACTTGTTATAGAAATTGTCTTAAGGCTGTACCAATATAGACCTTTACAGACATGTTGTTTTTCACAAAACACCATCTTGGCTGGTCTGAAATATCTTCTACTGTCTGTAAATAGTTGCAGGAATCATTATTACCATTTATAGTGTTTACTCACTGAAAATAAGATTCATTAAAGAAGGGATAGAGTTTCTAAAACAAACATTATTCAAGGCAATTAAAATACACCGCAAAACGTCAGATGATGTAAAAGCCAGATTTATCCTTAGTCTAAAAAAAGGTTTGGTCTTAATAAACTATTCCCTTGAGCACGAAATAAAAGTGATTTAAAATTTCGACAAAATGAAGACAATTTTTATTGTATGTTCTATTTGCAGTGGCTAGTTCTGTTTTTTACTGATATTAAAATCTATATGGAATTCAGAATTGGGATTATGTCATGCATTATTGCTCTGGTTACAGGAAAAACAGTTTTCAGTTTTAATGTCACTTGACTTAACAGAAGTTCAGTTACTCATTCTTTTTGAAAAAACTCAAAATCAGAACAAATAAGATAATTATGTTAAAAAGTAGCTTCTTAGCTTCTTCAAGAAATCATAGTTTCCTAAACAGATCAAACTTTATGGATTTGTTTTTCTTTTACTTTTTCCCCTATTATGGGTTGTCCATAATCACACTGTCCAACACTCTTCTACTGTCTGATTCATGTAAAATAGGAAATATTTCTGACACATTTGTGTATAATTATGATGACTAATACTCAATAACTAACTTTAAATTTTATATATATATTGTGCACTTTCAGCAGAATGTTTAAATGGATGTATACCTTGAAAACTAATTTGAAACTCAATTTGAGAAATTTTCACCCTGGTAATAAAATGTAAAACATTGTCCAAGTTTTATTGATTATTTATTGATTAGAGACATCCTCTTATCTCTAATATTCTTTCCTTTTAAAACTAGGTATAGTGTCGTCTGCTTGTCTTCTGCTATTATAGACAGTTTGCTACCTCTTACTTCCAAATATAGACATTTCTTTATACAAACTCTCTAGACAACTACACATGATATTATTACATTCAACATATTACATGTGAGATATGAATGGTGTAGCTTGGTATTGACTTTGTGTATCTGGTGTTCTATTTTCGTGTTTTCACAAAATATTTGAAGATTTGGATTGAGGGAAAAGTACTGGAAACATCAGGCAAGTAGTGTATAATTTAAGGTGATTGATTTAGAAGCTTGTACATTGTTATAGTGTTTAGAAGAATCCATTTTAAATACTATTTGAAGAATTTTTCTTCTGTATTGTTATCTTCATTGGGAATGATCTAATTGTGTGAAACTTGCGTGTAAATTGTTATTTCCAAATTATTTAAAGTATGAGGACGCTTGCCAGTTAATTCACAGTAATGGCACGTTTACTCATTTTAACACTTGAATTCTTTCTATTTTCTTGCCTTCTTGGCTTCTGTTGGTGTGAAATGAAATTATCAACAAATTGAAAACTAATTTTACTTTCCAGTCTCCCAATAAATAGATTGTTTTCTCCACGATTTGCCACTTTTCACTTCTTATCAAATAATCATTTGAGTTTATGACAAATTTCACAAAATGTATTTGTAGTTTTCATGTCATTTACAGTATATAAGTGAATTTTTCTTTTTTATCCATTAAAACCTTGTACTGTATCCCTTTAACAATGTCATACATCATGAGTGGAAGGGATTGAGCTAAAATTACAATATTGTTTTATTGTTTCTAGTGGTGTTAGTGGTTACCAGTCACCTTATGTCTAAGTTCAGAAGCTGATTTTTAAATACAATGTCTGCAATTTGTTTTTTTAATGGAAATAGCTCCAATTGCAACAAGCAATCTAAAAATGTAGATTTTTACTTTAAAGCTAGACTGCGTAGATGTTTAATATTTTAGCAATGTAATATACATGTTTTAGATCATTGGGACTATTTAGCTGTTTAAAGTGTATTTGTGCTATTTATGGATTATATTTGCATCATTCCAAATTTTTAGTCAGATTTTTCACAGATGTCTCTGGTTCCTGTAATTGTAGAAATGCATAAGTTGTATATTTGACGTCACTAACACCAGAGCTGCTAATATTATTTAAGAGGCTATGTCATAATACACTTATATTTTAGGCTGTGACATTGTGATTTAAAAATGTTACAGATACACATGCACAGGCATGTATGTTAAACCTCTTCTGAAGGAGTATTGTTTGTTTGTTTGAATAATATGATATAATTCTAATATATGAATAGAAAATCCATTATCTTCTAAATCTAAAATATATAAGAAGAATACTGCCCCTGTATTTTTAAAATGATCTTAGATGCTAGTACATGCTAGAAACAGTGTAAGAAGATAAGAATGTAGGATGTCCTATCACTAAGATTGTTTTGAGAATACAGACCTAGGTTCCAACAGGATTATTAATATGCATGGAAATTATAAGTTATGATTCATAATAAATATTTTCTATGCTAATACTAAGGAATTTTTACTAAGTTAAAGGAAAATGATTTATTCACTTTGAGAACCATGTTCTGAATACACCACTATTAAACAATCTTAGGACTGGTGGAATCAGATTTGTGGAAGACTTACAGACTTGTTAAAAATCTATGATACTGGTATTTAGAAATCTCTTTATAATTTAACTTCTGTATTTGGCATTCATATCTGATGTGCAGAGTTATTTTTTGAATACAATGAGCATACTTTTGTATGTTTTGAACCCCTAAACCAAATCCGTTTTTGAGAAAATTAAGAATTTTATAGATAATTTCATGCATGTTATAAGACAACATCAAGTTCAAACATCTTAAATATATTGAACTTTTTTACTTTCTATTTTAGTAGTTTGGTGAATGTTTTTATAGAGCATTATCAATATTGTCAGGGTTAAAGCTCCATATTTTATAGCCATTTTAACAACAATATCCTCAATATTACTCATTAATCAGTAAACGTTGTGGTTTCAGCTGTCCACTTTACTGGAACATTGATTTCTCATGACGTCATTCCATCATTGTCCTTTTTCCAATTCCTTTTAGGCGTAGAGCTGGTACTATAATTAAACCATACGACTATAAAATCTAGATCAATTTTCTGCTTATTCTTCGTTGAACTTTGATGTGATGTTCAGTGTTAAATGTGTTATAGTAGTGTTAGAAATATTTCAAATGAAACAATTTAAGTGATTTAAATAGGAAGTGAAAATAGATTTCTAAAGTCTCTGATTAAATAACGAAAGACTAGCTAGGAATTTAACTAGAATTATTGATATTTCACTGTGTTCTATAAATTGAAATATATTTTGATATATGGTATTTGGTCATAAAAGGTTAGTTTTCAATTTGATTAAAAGAAAAAGTTCCAAATGATATTTGGTATGATTTGTTTTTTTTTCTACTTGACAACATGTTAATGTGGAATTCTAATAACTTTAACTTGTGCTGCCTGCAGTTTTAAAATGATTCCTGTGAAAAAATATTCTTAATTGATGATTTTAAGATAGGTCTATATTGTTTTGTGACTGAAATCTGACTATATTGTCAAGAGTTGGATTTGACTTGTTTTTTTTCTAAATGGTCTTTAAAGGTTGTGTAAATTGAATGAATATCACTGGTATTATAAACCAGATAGATATTAAATATTGTAACATCTAATGATGTATTTTCAGAAGCTACAGAAATCCAAATCAAGCCGAGATTTTAGCAGATTTTCCAGATCCAAAGGCCCATCTTAGGCCAAAGACAGTACCCAATAACCAAGCCTTTGTTCCACAGCCTTATTTTTTCCGCTATTATAATCACCATCGTCCAGTGCGAACCATTAGTGCCAAGTCTAAATATTCTTTAGAAGGTAAGAACTGTTATTATATAAAGCATTCATCCAACCTAAAGGGAAGTCTGAAAATGTTTAATTTTTAAATGGCTAAAGGAATGATGTTATTCACTAATACATCTATTTTATGAATAAATATTTTAACATGATGAAAATTCACATCAGAATATATTTCAAATTTTGCTAGTTCCATCTTAGAAATAGCATAAATTGCTATGTGTAGAAGTTCTGCAGTGTTCAAGGACAAATTTATAAATCTGTTGAATTGGCTTAAAAGGAGTGTAAGTTGATGTTAATATTTATTGTTAAAATATACAATATTTTATTATGATTATGAGGAATATATATAATATATCCATAATAGTGGTTTTATTTTTCTAACTTTCTGTCTACATCTTAATGTCATTTCAAGATTAGTAGATTATCTCTGATGCCATCAAATTGATTGATGTCATTAATTGTATTTACTTAATCTAATCCTAATGAATCGTTTGTAAAGAATAGATATACACATTTCATTTTCTCATTAGTACAAGTAAAAATAGTACTGAATGTTTACACCTTAAATTGTTTATGTATTACAGAATTCCATTAACTTTTACACTCTCACATTACTTATACTTTTATAGATATGAATGAACATTTCTCCTGATGCCATCAATAGAAACATAACATGATAATAAAAAGTCAATTACCTGGAATAAAAAGCCAATTATCGTTGTTATATGATATAATTTTATCACATTTATTTTAATTCACAATTCATGATCTGATCTTATTCTTTATTTTATTATGTCATCAATATGTTGATGGTATAATTTTTATGCTATTAAATCTTGTTTATTTCTTTTTCAAAAATGATAATTATGCTTGATTTTTTCATCTGTCACGAAATTCAGCTTCAATAATCTTTCATATAATTTGGGCAGTTTGGAATTATTTCATGGTTCTATAAAAACACTTACAGGAACTTTAACGAGGAATTTTTACTGATAATGACAATGAATGGGCAATAACAGCAGCATACCATGTTCACTGAGCCCAATATTAGACAGTTTAGATTTTGAGGTGAGACAGACGTCATTAAAAAGATTATTCAAACAAGTATTTTCCAAGTAAAGACAGGAAAAGATGACAAATAGTTGACATAGTTGACAATCAGGGTTTTCTCTTATTTTCTTTACATTTAAGATGATATTTCAAGTGTATGGTATTTAATTAAATACCTGTGATTGAATCCTATTTCTAAAGGAAATCTCATCTTAATTCTATGACAATTTACATTTATTTTGGAAATCAGATTCATTGCTCAATCAAATCAAAGAAACAATACACTTAGTTGAAATTTGAAAAGTCTTAACAGAATCTTACTTAATTATCCTGTTTTGGGAATTGAAGATAGAAAGATTGGTTGAATTAAATTATTTAATTAAATTGATGAGATGGGATTAGTTTGATCTGTCGTCTGAGCCTTGATTCTATATATAGACAGAATTTATCAGGTCTTTCATCGGCAATTTAACACATGGATATAGAAAGAAAGAAAACAATAATTTTCATTCATTTGATATCGGATTCTTTTATGTGGGTGTGTATTTGCTTTATAGTTTGACTTAAAGTAAGATTCCTTCACCCTGTATTTGCTTACACTTACATGGTTGCCATGAAAACAAATATCAGATAGATTCAGTTTGTATCCTCAATTTGTATCTTTCTAAAATAAGACACAACTTTTAGGTTTCAAATTATTTTGATATAAAGAAGATTATGCAATTATTTGTGTTTTATTTAGTTTTACAATAGAAATAGTGGAATCCTTGGCATATCAAGTTCTTGAGGACACTAGATTGCTATTCATGGTACTTGCAGTATGTTTATAAAATTCCGATTTTGATAGTTGTATATATTTGATTGATATAGAATAACAGATAATTCGAAGCAGAACAACTTCAACTTCCTGATTAGGTTCTATCATTCGTTTTACAAATCATTGCTAATGAATCTGAAATATTCCTACATCTGGAGCACCTGAGACCAGTCTGTAATAGTGGTTATCAACGGAATTCTAATGGAAGTCCATGTTACTAATTGTAATGATGTTTTAGATTTTGTATGATGAAAGAAGAAAACAATCTCTAATCAATATAAGTTTTTCTGATTATCCTCTTCTTACTGTTTGCCCAGACACACAAATCTGGAATCCAATAAGAATTAGTAGAAAACAGACGTAGAATTACAAGGATAAAGTATTTATTCCACATTTTTACTTGACCTTCACATTTACACATAGAAACATAACAGACGCTGCTGTGGATGAGTTAGACGTCTGTTCAATTACCTGAATTTCCAGAGTTCAATCCTGACATAGCCGTCTTCATGAGCCCATAAGGTGCAGAAAGGGTAGGACGTAAAACTTCATTCATTTCATATCGACCTGACTTAGGTCATGATTATACCTTTAGTTTTTTCAGATTGGCTAATACTAATAGTTTGATTTGACAAAAAGAGTTAGTTAATGCTGCTGTTCTGGCATATTTCTCTTATTGAACACTCTATGGCATTGATCTCTTTATAAGCCGAAGTAGGATGTAAAACTCCATTGTTTTCATCTGATAGGAACAAAACTCTTTGAAGAATGAACATGATTCAAAACTATTTCATTCCGAGTTGTAACCCTGGATAAGACAAAGTGAATATGGCTATTGATAAGATGAACAAGGTCATTTGAGATTTGCTGCTCAGAAGACTTCCATGCATGTTTACAATGATTGCAGCTGTAGATTATTGGTTATATCATTTGTTATAAAGGAAATCAATTGCCATGGGTGTAACTGACAAGATATCTTTTCATTGTTTATCATAGAATAAAAATTCCTTTGTTTTCATTAAAATAAAGTTTAGTACTACTGTCTGACCTTTTTCCCACCTGACTTGGAATTAAATTAGTAATTTATGTTAGATTAGTGATTTATCAGACTAAAAGGTATTTATACTATATATACTATATATACTATATATATAACACCTATTGACGTAAGTCTAATCAGATTTACTGATAAATTAATATCTCAAATTAGATTTCCCTCACAAATTTCTTCTGTACATAAACTATACATAGAAATTATACTGCTTGGCTGTTAGTGTCTGCCAAATAAACATCAATTTGGAAATAATTACTCTGACTTTGAAGGATTGTTTCTTGTTAGCAGTTTAATAGGGGATCTTAGAAGGATGTGGATTTCATGCATATCAAATTTCAGATTTTTTTAAATTAAAAAATTTGTTTCTTGTTTGAATTTTAATCTTAATTCTTTTGACTGCATTTCTGAATTTGGGCAATTTTTACTTTATAGCATTTTTTTCCACTTTAAAGACTGTTTCGTTATAAACGTTTTTCTTGGTCTCACAAAAGTAAAATGATTTTGAATTAGAATATTTACTTGGCCACATTTCATTGTGAATATTTAAATAATAAAACTTCAGTCAAAATAAATCATTTATTCCTCCAAGGTTTTGTGAGTATAAAAACTTCCTCAGGGAGTCCTAAACCAAGTATAGTTTTTTTTACATCTGAGATCACCATTAATCATCTTCATGATGGATTTGGATCAACTCCCTTTTGTATTCAGAATTTACTCTTTCTGGTATGAATGTATAAAGCTGCCACCCTGGTCCATACATCTATTGAAGCCTACTCTTGTTTTAACCCTAGAAGTGACAGTTTTATGTAAAAATTGTGAGTGGCCTCTTGTAGGCAGAGGTGTCATCAGTAGCCAACAGGCAGCGAAAAATGGCCGCTATCATTGTCAATACCACTGTCTACTTTTATCTACCAATAGTAGGTTTAAGTTAACAATAATTTAGACAAACAGATTTGGATGCAGATTGACTACTGCCTTTAATATACTTAAAATATTTTAGGCAATCATTTGTTTGTCTTGTCACCATGTACCAGTATGTACCTTATATTACAGATTTAAGTGCTTGTGATCTGATTCAGTTACATTTTGATTAAAATGGGATCAGATCCACTCCATTCATAGAATCTGTTTAAAAGGTTTTCCTACTTCACATACGGATATTTGTCAATGATGATATTGTTAATAGATGGCAATATAGATATGTAATTAAAGTACAGTTTGAACTAGAACTTAGTGAACAGAGTAAATTCCAAATATAATTTTTTTTAAAGATAATCGATAATAGAGTTATGTGATTTGTATTATTTGTGAGATAATATTTAATATGAATGCCTGAGGCTAAATTCTATATTTTGTTCTCTAATTCTATTCATTAGCTAGTGCTGTTAATTCTTCAATATTCTTTGATCAATAATCAATAAATTTTAAATAGTTTTTTCTATAGTCAGCTTGGTTACAATTTTATTCTTAAAGGTTACAAGCTTTTATTGACTTACGACCTTTCAAATACTTGCATAGACTAGTCCAGCCTTATTATCTTACATAGACTAGACTAGACCAGCCTTATTAGCTTACATAGACTAGACTAGTCCAGCCTTATTAGCTAACATAAACTAGTCCAGCCTTATTATCTTACATAGATTAGACCTTTCTTATTAGCTTACATAGACTAGACCTTTCTTATTATCTTACATAGACTAGTCTAGCCTTATTATCTTACATAGATTAGTCCAGCCTTATAAGCTTACAAAGACTAAACCAGCCTTATTAGCTTACATAGACTAGACCAGCCTTATAAGTTTACATAGACTAAACCAGCCTTATTAGCTTACATAGACTAGACCAGCCTTTTTAAATTACATAGACTAGACCAGCCTTATTAGCTTACATAAACTAGACCAGCCTTATAAGCTTACATATACTATACCGGCCTTCTTTGCTTAAATAGACTAGTCCAGCCTTTATTATATGGCATAGACTAGACCATCCTTAGTAGCTTACATAGACTAGTCCAGCCCTTTTGACATTGTATAGACTAGTCCAGCCTTTATTATATGGCATAGACTAGACCATCCTTAGTAGCTTACATAGACTAGTCCAGCCCTTTTGACATTGTATAGAATAAATCAGCCCTGTTAGATTATATAGACTAGATCTTTCTTATAAGCTGGCATAGACTAGACAAGCCTTATTAGCTTACATAGACTAGACCAGCCTTATAAGCTTACATATACTAAACCAGCCTTCTTTACTTAAATAGACCAGCCTTTATTACATGGCATAGACTAGACCAGCCTTATTAGCTTGCATAGACTAGACCAGCCATATTAGCTTTTGACATTTATAGACATAGATCCAGCCTCTTGATTAGACTTATATAGACTAGATCTTTCTTATAAGCTGGCATAGACTAGACAAGCCTTATTAGCTTACATAGACTAGACCAGCCTTATAAGCTTACATATACTAAACCAGCCTTCTTTACTTAAATAGACCAGCCTTTATTACATGGCATAGACTAGACCAGCCTTATTAGCTTGCATAGATTAGACCAGCCATATTAGCTTGTATAGACTAGACCAGTCTTATTAGCTTATATTGTCTTGTTCAGACTAAAGGTGCAGTTATGTAGAATGTATAATTTATTTCTAAAAGGCCACAAATAGCAGACTTTTTACCCTTTTTAAGAAGATAATAAAATGACTCCCAATTTGTTCAATTAAGTGCCTAAATAAAATCAATGATTTTATAAGAATAAATGCAAAAAATGTTTATATTGTTATAAATGGACATCTAAATGTCAGCAGACAGCTAAATGGCAATAAATTAGATTTCAGTAACAAAAAATTCTGCTTTAATGTTTCTATATTTGTATCATTATTTATTTATGACCTTTTAAAATGCTTGTATTTAATCTGATTTATTTTTTTATTATCATATGGGTAATGATTCTACTATGGGGGATCCAGATTTATAATAACTTTCATAACCTGAACGACAGGTGTCATGACGCCAATTAAAGGGGTGTATTCTATGTAATGTAATGTAATTTATGTAGCATCAGATGGATACGACTGGTTTTAAGGCTTCTCAACCTTTGTTCACTGGAATCCAGTTTTATCAGCCTTTGAAGTCTGTTTCAATTGGAATCTAGCTTTATCAGTCTTTGTTCCTACTGAAATCCAACTTTATCAGCCTTTCTTCCTATTGAAATCCAGCTTTTTCAGTCTTTGTTCCCACTGAAATCCAGCTTTTTCATTTTTTATTCCTACTGAAATCCAGCCTTTGTTCCTATTGAAATCCAACTTTACCAGCCTTTGTTCCTATTGAAATCCAGCTTTTTCAGTCTTTGTTCCCACTGAAATCCAACTTTATCAGTTTTTGTTCCTACTGAAATCCATCCTTTCTTCCTATTGAAATCTAGCTTTATCAGTCATTGTTCAATTGAAATTCAACTTTACCAGCCTTTGTTCCTACTGAAATTCAACTTTACCAGCCTTTGTTCCTACTGAAATCAGGCTTTGTCCACCTTTGTTTCTTCTGAAATTCAACTTTATCAGCCTTTGTTGCTACTGAAATCAGGCTTTGTCCACCTTTGTTCCTACTGGAATTCAGCTTTATCAGCCTGTGTTACTTCTGATATCAGCCTTTCTCAGTCCATGTTACTACTGAAATCTGGCTTTATCAGCCTGTGTTCTTACTGAATTATGGCTTTATCATCATACTGAAAATCCTGCATCTGTACTTTTAAACAGTACAGATGTTTTTTTGAAGTTTGTTGTGGCATTTATGATGGAATACTCTTATATATAGGTTTATACTGTTTGACTTTAACTCCATTGTTAATGGACCAATAGTTCTTTAATTATTATATTTATACAATAACAAATCTTTTTGTGGACATGTGTTAAAGGTACTTTTATGATAGCCCTTGTGAAATGTATATTGGCATCACCCATGTCTGTCTGTGGGTCTATAATTCTTGACAGATTTTGACAAAACTTGATTAGATTTTTTATTATCACGCAAAAAAATGGAATGTCAATTTGATAATAAAAATATATTTAGAAGATTTGTTAGTTTTTCTGATTAAGATCCTTTCTTGTTATTAAATTTACCAAGTAGTTTACTATAGGTTATCTTTATCTATATAGTATGCTATATTATATGGCACATGATATAAATTTCCATGATAATGTTGAAGTGAAAGAAATTGTGTATTTATAGTGATGTAAATCAGGCTTGAGATAGAAGCTATTTTAAGATTATTATTGATTAGATGTGGAATGACTAGAAGGATAAAGAAACAAATTTACATGTCAAGAAAGGTTTCTTGTCACATTTTGAAAAAATGTCTCTAACTCATCTTACAACATTTAAGTTTTCAGTAATATTTCAGCGTGAGAATTTTATATATTCCTGATGTGTTCATCAGCTTTTCCTGTTTATTTCAAGTGGGTGGAATCCTTTTTAAAGGCTTCATATTTACATTTTGATATTCCCATGACATGTCTGTTTAAGAAAAAAAAAACTGCACTCTTAAATGAGAGAAAATAATAAAAAATTCATCACTTTTTGATGTGTAAACCTAATCTTTAGACTTGATTCTTAAACAAACAAGGTTGGAATTGTTTTTGTAGGACAAAGGTAAATTACAAAATCATTTCTGAACAAGCAACACAACACCAGTACAATCTTCTTGATAGTAGAAACCTAAGTTGAAAATTCTAGATCTTTCTACCATCAAAATGTATAAATATAGAATTGATTGTTTGTGAAGATTTTCAACAGAATTTTATCAGACATACCATTTGGTTTCATTCATAGCCAGCTAGTGTTCTGGTTTATTTTATAGTTTATATCAAGTTAAAAAAAGATATTTTCAGAAAGGTCATATGTATTGACCTTATTATTTCTTCTCAGCTGACTCCAAAACTTGACTTGAGAGGAATAATCAGTTGTTACTCTGACGTAAGTTATTTGGAAGATTTGTGGTTAGGTTACCCCCATTTTGATTATTTCCAAATCATACTGGCTACGAACTAGATCACCTGCACGAAAAATCAACGCTTTTCTTCCTCTAATATTAGAGAATGACCACATCATTGCTATGGCAACACATGATATGAGAAGATTTATAAGAAAATGTTACCCTAAGCCATATGGCTCTTACTCACTGTTATAGCTGGTTGGAGAGTACACATTTAATAAAGTGAGTGCGTGCATTACATGCTGTGTAAGTTTGTGTTAATGGAAGCACTGTCCTAGTGTGTAATTATCAGAATAAGTGTTAATAGTGTTAGAATTGAAAGTATGAGATAACACCCCAGTGTTAATACTGTAAGTTGTTGATAATGTTATTGTAGTAAATACCTATACAGATATAAGTAATTAATAATTATAAAGAATAGATAATACTATAGTACTGTTAGATAACTTCTATTAATTTGCTGGTTGTATCCAATTTCGTGCCATATGATATATCTTCTCTCATACCTCAATACTGCTGGCAATTATGAAGATGATACAACAATTCTTTGTGACCATTTTAATCTAATAGTCAAATTATTGTATAAAAGTTACATTAAACAGTACCAGAACGAACAAAATTCAATTTATCAGGTCTACTTACCGAGTTGATTAATATGAGAGCAGTAATCAAATACTCAACTCTAGAGTAAGAATATCACATAGATTTTGAGTTATTTCACAAAAAACACATTGAAAATATGCATGTCACAGGTTTAATATATCTTATAGTATTGTAAATGTCTTTGAATATGTAAACCGAATGTATGAAACTTCATGGAATCAAAATGGTAGTCCTGACTGTGATTGTTTATGGCATTCACATGTGCATAAAATGATGTCTTTGTCTCTCCCTCTTAGTTTTGGAATCACACATTTGACTTGACAATATAATGCCTAGAAGTCCATGTATGTAAAAATATTACATGATTGCTCAGAGGTAGTTTTCTGTTGTCATATGTTGTGGTATATTGCAGCAGTCGACGATCTTGCTCAAGAATTTCTTATGCAGTCAGTAATCCACTAAACATTTCATTGTTAATTACTTCATGAGCCTCATTATGCAATTAGCTAATTTGCCAAGATATATCATGTTATAGATGATAATGGTCCTCTGTTAAAATGGCATCCGACCATCTCCTAAATAATTCTTTCACCCTCATTGTCCAGATGTCAGACTAAGATTATTTATTTAATTTATAACTAAGATTGTTCTGAAATTTAAAACTGAAAATTAATTATATGACAAATAATAAAAAGCCCTTGTGTGAAAGGATACAAAGAGCTCTTCAGGACATCTAGTTATAGGCTTATATTGTTTTCACATTAACATTTTCTCGTGCCTTGCAATCTACATAAATTACTGTTTTAAACAGTTGACAATGACATATAATTTTAGATTAAGAGGGGAGAAGTTATTTATTCCTTAATTTCATGTTACTTGTTTGATTTCATAGCTTGTATGATTTCATGGTTTGATTTCATAGCTTGTTTGATTTCATGGTTTGATTTCATAGCTTGTTTGATTTCATGGTTTGATTTCATAGCTTGTTTGATTTCATGGTTGATTTCATAGCTTGTTTGATTTCATAGCTTGTTTGATTTCATGGTTTGATTCCATAGCTTGTTTGATTTAAGGTTTGATTTCATAGCTTGTTTGATTTTATGGTTGATTTCATAGCTTGTTTGATTTTATGGTTGATTTCATAGCTTGTTTGATTTTATGGTTGATTTCATAGCTTGTTTGATTTCATAGCTTGTTTGATTTCATGGTTTGATTTCATAGCTTGTTTGATTTCATGGTTGATTTCATAGCTTGTTTGATTTCATGGTTTGATTTCATAGCTTGTTTGATTTCATGGTTGATTTCATAGCTTGTTTGATTTCATGGTTTGATTTCATAGCTTGTTTGATTTCATGGATTGATTTCATAGCTTGTTTGATTTCATGGTTTTATTTCAAGATGTTTACATATAGAACTACAAGGACATGACTCATCAACACTATTTTAACTTTTTCCAATTTAACAACATTTTATTTAATATCAGCATTGAGTAGATGTGTGATTAGAAGGAAACAGTGAATTTGTTATGTTTACATCCTAGTACAGAAATAACTCACATAAAACACTTTGACAAAGAACTAATAGCTCTGTAGTGCGGTTATTTTTAAAGACTTGTTCTGTATTTAGTCTTGATTGTTGTTATTTATAGTAACTAATGATCTATTTAAGGCATTGTTGATGTTATTTTTAGATGTCATATTTCTATAAATAGCGCCAGTGACAGTGGTAAAGACACTTGACTAAGTCTACATGTAGTCTACTATTGATCACAAACTATCTGATAATAATCTAGCCGCAAGTCTTCAAATAATTGGTACAAATCTCTCTAGCATCTCTGAAAACCTTGGACACACTAATATACCGCTGGCAAAATCTTTCTGATTAGTTAAATTTTATGCCGTCATGAGAATATCTTGCGTTCGTTACTGTTGTAAATTAACCATATTTAAGCTATGAATGAATATATCCTTACACATTGATAAAAAATGAAACCATTCATAAACACTTCCAGGTAGGATCTACATTTGAAATTTATTCATGAATTTTCTGTCTGTTGTTAATTTGAAATTCATAGCAGGTTCAGGACTTTTGATATAACATTTGAGTAGGATGTTATGTCATGTATTCAAAATTCAACAGAATTTATCTACCTGCGTTTTGGCAATGCATGATTTTGATTCTTTCATTTGAAACAAAACAAAAGTTAAGTACATTGATGAATATAATACTTTGTAGATGATAATAATTTGAGATCTCTTGTTTCCATGGCATGTCAAGTTGTAAATGTGATGATTGTTTCAACAAAAAGTTTCGTATTGGCTAAAAACAAATTAGGTTTGATGTTTGCAAATGTTTTTGATGAGTGGAATGTATTTTTGGGTCTGTTTTATTTTTAAAAGATATCTGTGGATCTTAAAGGAATCTTAGAATAAAAATAAAAATACAACTGATATGTGTAACACAAGGTTCAATTTTACGATCCAATATTTCCCATGACGATATCAAATCAGAATGGTTTATTTTCGAAAAAATTTTCAGAAACCTTGAAGTACTATTGTTATTGGCAAAATCAATTTGAAGTCATGAACGTTTTGAATTGCCACCAAATTTTTCAATGAATTTGAGATGTCTGATTGTAGAAGTCTGACCTAGATTCCACCATATATTTACAAAATATAATGGGTTTGTTTATGACTATGTGTTTATATCAAAAACTCGGGCTGAAAGATAAACCTATAACAATTTTCTAGTCTACATACATTATCTTTTCTCATTAAAAGTGTCTGAAAGTTAGGTTTATGGAAACTGTACGCGCCCATTGACTCATTTTCAATCAGAATATTATTGATTTAGAATGTTGTTTTTGTAGTCACATTGGTGCAGTAGGTTTGAAATGAAATGAAATGAATCAAACATAAATAAATCCTAAATCTTAACCCAAATTTAAATTCACAAGTCACTGGTATAGCGCTTGTTTAAATACATGTTGTATTCCACGAAAAGTTTTTCAATTTGTCAGCCTGTATCTAATAAATATCTACAATTGCTGAAGATTATTTTGTGTTTTATCTGTTTTGTTGTTCAGATTAGTTTTGTTAAGTTATTTTGTGTCACCCTCCTTTGTTAAGTTACTTGTTGTTACCCTCCTTTGTTAAGTTATTTTTTAATGATAAATGATCATTAAAAATGTGCCATATATCATATTTATTGTTGGGTTAATAACCTCCAGTTTTACTATTAGAACATAATTGAGTCTGTGCCTCAAAGCTTACATGTAAATGACTTAACTAATTGGTATATTAATTATAATTAGAAAGATTGAGTGATTAGCCAGGTAATATTACAAATTAATAAAACCTTTTATGATTTGGATTGGTTGTATCTTGTACGGTATCATTAATATCTGTTATTATATTATTAGATAGAATAGGCAGGGTACAGTTTGATAATGTTTAGGTCTTGGATATTGTATTCTTGAAAACTTTAACACTATTATTTTTTTCTACCGTGTTTTATTTTATTAGGTATATCTCATAATAGGGACTAAGATAACAAATATTCATGATATCAAATGAGTAGAGTTTTACTTGTATATAAGAAACAAAATAACAAACACAAAACTCAATTTGAGTACACCCCCCCCCCCCCCCACTCTGATAGCCTAGTTAAAGGGGCACAATCTTGATTTTTAGTGGTCGTTTTGGGCCTTTGTTACATTTAAACAGTCCTCAGAAATACTCAAGCTCTAAGAAAATCGCAAAATACCTTGAAATATACCTCAAAAATTTCACTTTTTATTTTTTTCCGTGCTGTACGCGGCTGGTCTTCAGTCAGTCTGAAAATTGTGTGTCCTGTTGACAAAATCTACAATTGTTATTACATGTACTTTCTTTTTGTTGTATCAGTGTGGGCGCAGTAGTCTATTTATAACTCTTTGATTCTCCAATATGGCGTTCATAATATCTTAAAGGATATGTGAAGAGATTTTCAAAAAAGGCTTGAAACCACCTATTTGAAAAGTAAAATCATTCATCTATCGATTGCAACCAATAAAAAAAATTAGAAATAATTCTAAAATAGCTAAAAATCCTTTTAAAAACACAGGTCTGAAATATGCAAAAATGAAAGGTCGTTTCCGTGACCTTTTGTAAATGACGTCAGAGATGCCCAATCTAATTCACCCGCCATATTGTTTACATTGACGTTATGCCGCAGTGTGTGGCCTATGGCTGTAATAATCGCGGAGGAAAGGGCTCTGGTGTTCATATGTTCCGCTTTCCTAAAGATGAACATCTTGTGAAAACTTGGATTGTCAAACTGAAGCGGAAGAATTTTTCCCCCACTAAATATTCCAGGCTGTGTTCCGATCATTTTGCAGACGATGCGTATGACCGGAACCAAACTTACTAGCCCAATATGGATATGTGAACGCCAATCCAAAGTTCACATGCCACATGAACACCTAGGGGAAAAAAGAAACATAATTCAATTATATTCGGCCTAAGCTAATCTAAACGATCCATCGTTTCCATTTTTCTGAATTTCGTTTTGATCACTACACTGCAACACTAGACCCTCCTCGGCCTATCAGTGAGAAAAAGGCCTACGTCCATAATGATAAATTCGGCTCTAAATTACAGTTTCTCCAGAAAATTATTCACTTATGCCTCTTTAAATAATGTATAACATGTCCCGAAACAAAATTGTGGGATGTGAATAAGATCTTTTAAAGACTTTAGTGGCGAGTTCCCCATTTTAGAACAAATTATGTAACGCCATTTATTTGTGGCAGTGGCTCTTTTCCACAGCGTGGTAACATTTTATATTAGCACACAACAGCACACACACGCAGATTGCAAACGAAAGCAATTATCCCGCTATATAAGCCTAGTCGAGATTTCCACTGCAATATTACAATGATTTGATTTTAAAAGTGCCAGCTAGGTGTGAAAACGGTAGCCTAGTAGGCCTATTCAAATTATCCTAAAGGCAGTAAAGCCAAAGGAGAAATTTCGAATATGCCTGATGCAATTTACGTAGGCCTACATTTCTGGTACTTCTGAAGGCTCTTTACAAATATTCAAGATCAAAATCAACCCATGAAAATGCCGACTGTACTCTTCTAACTTCAAAATTTTATGAAAATCGCAACAAGGCCTAGCCTAATTATATTTACCACGACGTGGTTTTTAGCCACTGCACTGAACGGCAACTGTCGTAATGAAGATAAAAAAAAAGAACCTATAGGCCTACTACGAATTTGAATCAGCAAAGGCCTCTTCCGATCAATTTTATTGTTGAGAGCCAATTTAAAAGAGTTTGTGAAAAGTTTTTGCCTACCATGTCGTATTTCCAAGACGGGGATCATCCTCTTCTTCCGTATCTGTGTCAAGTTCTGATGGATCGGAAGAATCCGACTGGGGGGAGTCTGAAAGCTTGGCAGTTTCGTCAGATATGGAGTGTTTTAATGGTTCGAATTGATATGGCTTAATTTCTAACTCTATACCAGCTGATAAATCCTCCATTGCCCACATATGATCAGAAATTAAAGCCAAAACTCCCGAAGGTTAGAATAATATTAGCTAGGCTTAGTTCTCCATTTGTTTTTATTTTAGTTGGGCATCTCTGACGTCATGCGGTCACGTGATCGCCTAGCTCATTAACGTTCGACTCATGCTAAAGAAGCCTACTTTGAAAGCCTTTTTTTCTACTCTAAACGTTTTTTGAAAAAAAAAAATTTGTTGGAATTGATAGATATGTTAGTTTACTTTTAAAAATAAATGCTTTTGATCAAATTCAACGATTTTCATATTTCTTTCATAATATCTTAAGACATTGTGATTTTCAAACACGGAAAAATATGTATACCCATGGATTTGAAGGCTCAAATTTCAAAGGTAAGCTCTGTAGACTATGTCTGATTAGCTAAACAAAAGATTTCATGTGTTTGAGGCTGTCGGATGATTGTCCGAAACAAATCAAGCCTGTGCCCCTTTAAGTGTGTTTATATGTCTAAATTTGTAATTGTAGATAAAGATAGTGTATATAGTGGTGGTAAGGTGTTAGCAGTACCAGGAGCTGGCAGTATATCTAAAAGCCTTTCTTTAAGACACACTACAAGACAAAAGGTCAGTTGATGAACTTTTCTACATCGTTTAAAATATCATTTTGGTTTTGTACATGAGAAGCCCACAAATGCACACTCATTTAATAAATATATAATATATAATAATATATATAATATACTCATAAAAATATGGAAAACCCCATTTGACTAAACCAAATGTGCAGAGTTTTTGAGCATATGAAGTTAAAGCAGAGGTCATTAGGTTAGGACAGTGGTTATTCATACCAAGAAAAAAGAAGGGAGTTTTAAGACTTTTATTGGATCGGAAAATAAAAACTTAAATATATATCATAAATAAATATATCAACTTTATAAAAGAATCTTGTTAACCATGAATTAAAATTCTATAATATTATAAAAATATTATTGTCAGTTGGTTAATGTATATTGCTTAATCTTGGTCATATTGAGTTAAGTCTGGTATCACATATCCTGTGTATTCTTGTGGCCTCTGTAAATAGGTACAGATAATCTGGCTAGATTTTGTTCAAGAATTAGTTGGTGTTAAGGATATTCTAAAACAGTTTTTATATTTTATAAATAAGATGTATCCTTCCTCTCTTTGAAAGTTATTAATTCATCAATTAAAGTATTAGTAGTAAAATTTTAAGCTGGGGACACATGAATGGCTTATGTCCCTTTTCTTTTCTAACTTACATAATAAAATTCAAATCTTGCTCCTTAAATTCAGACTTATTAGAAAAAATGGCCTTGACATTGAAAAGCTGATTCATTGATTTTCTTTAGAGCACCATTAAATTTCTTTTTTTTTTCTTGAATGTAAAGAATATATTTCCACCTGATCACATTACCATAGAGATGGAATCCTGATAATAAATAATGTTAGTTTAAATGGAATTGACATTCACGTTCACTCTTCAAACAAACTTAAGTGAATTCTCTCCCATGTAATGAAAACCAAGGAAATAGAGTCTGTATTGAAGATCAGTAGCGACTATTTCTATTTCTTACATTTCATTGTTTGTCTTCGATCTCAATATCAATGCATTGATTTCATTTAGTGGAGATAGTTTTCTGTTTCTAATTAGTGTGGTAATATGAAGTGGGGGAATGTTTAGAAGCTAATTTTTATAGCTACTCAAGAAAATATCCAAGCCTATAAATTGATTTTATCTTCTCTGGTTTCTACTCTAACATGGCTTTGGTTTTCTTTCTTTAATAGTCTTCAGTTGTAATTTTAGAATGCTGGAAATGTTTTCATTTGAAATGTTATACTCTCTTTATCTTATTAATCTCAGAAAAGTGTCAGGCCAGATAAATGAGATTGACTCTTGCTCTGTAGTTAAAGATTTTTATACACCATAAATATAATTTGGTAGTAGATTTCTGTTGCCCCCGCCCACCATTAGCTTGTAAGCGCAATAGAGACTACAGTTTTTGATTGGTGAGATCTCAATTTCAAATTTGATGATTACTTTTTTAGTTGTTGCCCTTAACTTTGTAAAAATGTATCAAAATTTTGTATTTAACATTATAGTGATAACAGTTTTAATATGATGGGAATAAAATTTGATGTGATCATTTGTAACAATAAGATGGAAGTAAAGTATGGATATATCAATACATTGTTGTATTATATACAGTAAAAGGCACATATTATATCATCAAAACACTGATAAAATGTCAACAAATTGAGTTAGATTTTATATTGATTTTCCTAGTCTTCACTCATCTCAAATAGGCTACCTTCTTTCCTTAAGCAGGAAACTAAAAGTTCAATATTGGGAGTATATTCTATAGAAACCCGACAGTAATATTCCTGTAATTCAACTGGACTGATAGATGTCACTTTCTCATGTCAGCCATTTCCTGTACAATATGTATTTTGTCTTAGATTGAGATCTGAAGACATTAATTACACTCAGATAAACACATTCTATACTTACAATAAATAGAGCAGACTAGTGCCGCAGTCATACAAAGCCATACATGTGATTTAACCATTTTATAAAGACAATGACAATGCACTGAATGTACATATATGTATATAAAATGCACGAAGGACCTTGTTAATGATGAGTTGCCCCCTCTGTAAAAAGTAACCCCACGAATCTGTATAGTGGATTGAACTGGGTCAATCTCTATGACTAACAGTCTAATAGAATTAAATTGATCCTAGAATTATGGCAATGTACAAGTTTATGAAGCCATCAAAGAGAAGAACTAGGATGAATACCCTTTGGCTTTAGATTTAGGTTTTCCTTGCCCTACTTTCATCTTCCTCTTGATGAACTTATTCAATCAACTCAACTGAAAGGTAATGAGAAATATGACAAAATAAACTTATGCATAATGTAACTGAAGCTGTATAAGGAAAGTAGAATAACATTTTTGCTGTCTTCAGATCTAAAATTGCAGATATTTATTTCTCTTATGAAACTGCCATGAAATGATCAATTGAAGGCTGGGTCATTATAGAATACAATTTCCTAGTTTATTGTCAGGTTTCCATTACCACCTCTTTATCACCTATGTTTATTAACATTTCTAATGGAAACTTTTATATGATGGCTTCAACAACTGGTAACACAAGCTTTCTAGTTTCTATGTCAGGTAATAATAATCGTGTTTCCACTTGGCCAAAAAGCCGGCTTTAAGCTAGCTTTTCTGTGTTTCCACTTGTTAAGTTGCCGAACCATTACAGTTCGGGAGCCAAAAACCTTCCTTTCTGCATTCAGCAATTTATCTTGGGCCAAATGAAAGCCAGCTTTAAAGCCGGCTTTTTAAACAAGGAGAAATGCAAAAAGCCCGCTTTTTCTCGTTCGGCAATAGAGAAGTGCTAGTTTTAGGGTCCCACACACTACATCGGTAGTCTTGTACATCGCGACCTGTCAATAATGTGTCACCTTTTTGATCAAGATTAAAGACGTTCTGGAACCAGATAAACTCAGTGGAAAAGCAGCAAGTTCGGCAATAAAGCTGGCATTAAAGGTAGCTTTACTTCACAATTCTAAGTGGAAACACAGTTATTGTTGGGTAGTTAGAATTACTGAGGTACAGATTGGGCCTGATATAATCCATAAGCTAAAACAACCAATTTTAGCCTTTTATCAAGTAATCTGAATATTTTTGGAAAGAATATAAGTGCAACTTGTGAATTTTTTACAGGGTTTATATATCTAAAAAGCAAGATATTGTTCACATTTCAATGGTAAAGCTTTAATGCAGAATTTTCTTGAAAATATAAATATTGATTCATTGTTGAAATTGTTTTTGTCCCAAGATCTACAAATAAATCAGACTAATTTATAGAGCTTTCTTATTTCCATTTCAAAATCAATTGACCTTATAATTATTTGTCATCAACATGTTCATAAGAAGGCTCCTGTCATAGGTGTGGTTTTATTATCTTCATAGTCACTAATTAGTACTATAGTTTCTTGGTATGTAAATAACAAATCAATTATACATCATTTTGTTTCCTTATTAGATCTAATTAGTAAATAACAGAAACCTGTGCTATATTTGTGTATTATTAAAGACTAGCAAGTTGACAAACCAAGTTACAGATTGGTAGCAGGTGTTCTGCAAGATTGGGCATATCAATTTTATAATATGTTATTAATAATGACAATGATTCTCAGTGATAATAGAAACAGATCTGTGACATCCATCAAAGCAAAAATAATAACAACCATGGGAAATACTGCTAGGAATGAAGATGAGGTCGATTTGCTACCATTGAGAGATCCTTAAAAACAAACAAAGATATCCTAAATAAATTTCCTTTCTTTCAAACTACATTGAAGTATTCATGAAACAGCAGCGCATAATGAATGACCTCGTGTCTGATTTGAAAGGTCAAAAATTTTCAATAACTAGCAAATGATAGGTCATTATATGAATAATGTAGAAAAGAAATTACTGTTATTTAAAACAGTTAATAAATATTATTTGAGATAATTGTGAATTAATTCTGATCCCGCTTAATTTTTTTAAGAATAAATTGATGTTATGCTTAAGTTCTTAATATTTTACCACTAGCCTGTACAACACTTATTGCTCTTTCCCTAAAGTCATTGTAACATTATTATGTACATTAATATAATAACATTGGTGTCAGGTCAATATGTACCATGATATAATAAAGTTGGTTTCAGGTCAATATGTACAGTAATATAATAACATTGGTAATAATATTAATAAAATTCATTATGTACAGTCAAATAGTAAAGATGGTTCATTAGGTACAATAATATAAAAAAGTTGATTTCAGGTCATTATGTCGAATAATATGATAAAGTTGGTTCATTATGTACAATAATATTATAATTTTGTGTCAGGTCATCATGTAAAATAATATAATAATGTTGGTTCATTATGAATAATAATAATATAAAGTTGGTTTCAGGTCATTATGTACAATTATATAATAATGTTGTGTCAAGTCATTATGCACAATAATATAATAATGTTAGTTCATTATGTACAATAATATAATAATGTTAGTTCATTATGTACAATAATATAAAAATGAAGTTCATTATGTACAATAATATAATAATGTTGTGTCAGCTCATTATGTATCAATAGAATAATAATGTTGGTTCATTATGTATAATAATATAAAGTTGGTCAATGTACAATAGAAGTCATTATTACAATAATATAATAATGTTGTGTCAGGTCATTCTGTTCAATAATATAATAATGTTGGTTCATTATGTATAATAATATGATAAAGTTGGTGTCAGGTCATTATGTACAATGATATAATAATGTTGTGTCAGGTCATTATGTACAATAATATAACAAAGTTGGTCAGTGACAGTAGAAAAGCTTGATGGATTATTGATACCTAACAGGGCTCTAGTCTGCAGCTCATGGATCCAGTGTAGTTCTGCTCTACTGATTCTGAAATGAAATGAATGAATATTTTGCTAGGACAGCGGCATTAGTCTGCTCTTTTTCGATTTCCAACTGTAGCAGGATCTTTAACGTGCACAGCCTGTAGCACACAGGGCCTCAGTTTATTGTCCCATTGGAACAATCTACTGATTCTGATAATGTGTACCAGGCAAGAATGGGAGCCATAAATGAGTTTGTTGATGTGTTCACTAACCAGTGTGGAACTGTTAAACCTATTGTCCAATTGAAGCTTATGTTGTGTTCTTCATTCAGACTACTGAAGAATACTAAGTGAGGCAAGAAATAACTAAAACTTGGCATTCAATAACTCATCTTCATAATGTCGAGGTATTACATACATTTTTGTATACCTGGACTGTAATTGCAATCTTTCTTGTATCACTGAGGTTTGTAAATTCAGTTATTTGGGTATATTGTATGTTAGGGAATACATGAAATCAGGAGCCCTTAACAGAAAGTTTGTAAACAGTAAAATGTAGTGTTTACAGTTTGTCTGTCTCAGGCTATGATTGTCTGTATTTGCTGGCTAGAATCTAACCAAATTGCTGTATTCCATGATACAAGAAAATGGTGAAAATTGAAGGTATAAGACAAAGTTGGTATTATCTTGCCTTTATAAAGATGAGGTGTTCTAGAGACTAAACATGTCCCAACTAGTTTATGCGTATTAGATAGGTATCGTTTAAAGATATAGATTTTTACAGAAGACGTTATATAATAGCAGATATTCCTCTGAGGACATCAGTTTGTTTGGACAATTTTTAGTAGTCTGATATAAATTTTCGAATGACATTAGATATAAAAACCTAACTGTATAATCTGTTAAGAGTGGTATAAGCCTCTTATCTGTTACTTTTATTCCAATCCATTTTCTATACGTCTTCCAATAATAGACTGTACCATGTGATTGTTAACAGCTATTGGCAAAGACATGAAGTTCTCCAGTTGACGATACAACTTCTTGTCTGAAGCTTGTGTCACTAACGATCATATAGCTACTACAAATTGCTAGGATTTTCACTTAGTCTGCTATAATAAGAGTATGTTATCAGTTTGGTTGGAAATTACTGGTGAAAATTTGAATCTAAATTGACGTAGACATCAGTAAGTACATTAAAAAGGTGCTAATTATATGTTAATGGTGAAGAGTTGGTTTATTGGATAAAGTTAGAAGTTCTATTAATCTCAGTGTCATTCGTGTGGAGGGAAGTTTATTTTTAACTGAGGTGACGTCACTTTTCAACAGTTTTTTTTATTTGTTTCGGATTTTTGGAAGTTTGATGTTTGGAGATTGTTTTTGGACTTTTGGTGAGAAAACTATTGACGTCAAATTTCAACTGGACATTAACAGTTTTCATTCTTATTTTTACCAAAAATGAATCCCAGTGCATAATACAATCTGAATCCAGCAGATAAACCTGTTTCCGTGGTCTAAGAATATAACCACAGGAAAGAATCTGAAACTAATTGGATTTCAGACTGACTCAATCAATATCTTGGGGTGACGGTGTTCTTTTTCTACTATTAATTAACTATGGTGAGTTGGTAGAAATAGCAGATATTGAGAAGGTGGAAATAATTAGAAAGTACATGGATGCCAACAACTGATTTGTATCAATTACAAACTGGATTATATTCATTTTAACTGTCCACTGTGATATGATAAATAAACTTCTATAGAAGTCAATTACAGGTTTACTTTATAACCAGTGGACAGATATTGACAATATCAAGACAGTTGTCTGAAGGACAAGGAATATAGCTGTTATTATTGACAATTTCCACAGAATAGCCTACTTGAGACTAAATTTTCTAGATTGACATTGTTGTAACAATTGACTAGCAAATCTTCAGTGTGTAGGCCAAGTCAGCCAGGCAGACAAAATGAGTGGATTACTCTGTTGTTATCGATGTTTTAAAAGGAAAAAGGATGAATCTAAAAGTAAAAAGGTAATTATCAATTTAATGTTTTGTGTATGAATTGTCTAATTACCTGGATTTGTACTAACTAAGAATTTACTTCTTAGCAATAAAATTCTATCACATTAAGATTAAACAGATTTTGTAATTTTTCTATCTTTTTCCCTTTATTTAATTTAAATATGTCACACAAAGATCTTTAAGCCTGACACAAACAATTCATTTTTATCTGCAAAACAAACTTCCAAACAAAAGTTTTTGAGTCTGTTATGTACGGTACTTGATCATCACAGCTGTTTATATTAATATGTACAACATCAGATAATATTTACATCATCAGATCAAATTGTACATCATGAAGACATGTACAACTTCATTAACTTAATGGTATTTACAATATCCTTACAGTACCGGTAATTACATCTGTATTAACAGTATTTATTTTAGGACTAAAGTGGACAACATCATAGCAGTACTTACATCTGTATTAACAGTGTTCATTTTAGGACTAAAGTGGACAACATCATAGAACTTCTTTCATCTGTATTAACAGTATTTATGGTAGTATTAAAATGTACAATATCATACCAGTATTTACATGTGTATTAACAGTATTTTTGGTAGGATTAAAATGTACAACATCATACCAGTATTTACATCTGTATTAACAGTATTTATTTTAGGACTAAAGTGGACAACATCATAGAACTTCTTTCATCTGTATTAACAGTATTTTATTGTAGTATTAAAATGTACATCATCATAGCAGTACTTACATCTGTATTAACAGTATTTATTGTAGTATTAAAATGTACAATATCATAGTATTACTTACATCTGTATTAACAGTATTTATGGTAGTATTAAAATGTACAACATCATACCAGTATTTACATCTGTATTAACAGTATTTATGGTAGTATTAAAATGTACAACATTATAGCAGTACTTACATTCTGATCAACAGTATTTTATTGTAGTATTAAAATGTACACTATTATAGCACTTCTTTCATCTGTATTAACAGTATTTATGGTAGTATTAAAATGTACAACATTATAGCACTACCTACATCTGATCAACAGTATTTTATTGTAGTATTAAAGTGTACAACATCATAGCAGTACTTTCATCTGTATTAACAGTATTTATTGAAGTATTAAAATGTACATAATTATAGCAGTACTTACATCTGATCAACAGTATTTTATTGTAGTATTAAAGTGTACAACATCAAACCAGTATTTACATCTGTGATGATTTGTATGTCTGTATTGTTTGAATGTAAAAAAGATGTTTACAATATGAGAAAAGTATATATCATAGACATTTTTTATGTCATAAATTTCTATAATCATCATAACAGTATTTACAACATCATAAAACATGTATTTAAAACATCATGAAAGTATTTACATCATCAAAATATCATTTTGCTTCAAGATATCACGAAAATGATATTGAATTATTTTGAAGGGGCTGTCAGTTACCTAAAAATCTATAAAGTGATTGAAGAGTGAGAGACAGTCGATAACAAGTAGGGTATATTCATAGGTTACTGAATAAATTGTCATGTCAATTTCCTCTGAATTATCTCTTAAAAGAAATATTGACTTCCCACTACTGAATTGGTTTCCATTGACCTATTTCTTCTGTAAATTAAAGCATTAAAAGCATTCGTGTTATCTCTGTCTATCTCGCTACTTCATTCTACTCACAGATTTTGGACAAATCTGTTTCAAATTGAATCCATTGATTTTTGTAGAAAAACTTGCCTTTTCCATAATGCAGTATCATTTGATGATAGTTCCTACATTTTTTTTAACATTTCTCAACTCTTTTGGGAACTGGCAAAATGATGAATGCCTGAACATTTCTTTTAGACTTAAATAAGGATGTATCTTGATGATATTGAAAAGAAAAATTTATGTTGACGTACATAAAATTTGACTGATAGTCAAATATAATTCTATATAATAATGACTTTGAAAATTGGTTGTATTATAACAAATTCACAAAATTAAACTGTATTCAATGAAGATACTTATTAATATTTTGCTCCTGAATTGTTGTGGCAAGAAATACATCAGATTCAATGTTCAATATTATGGTATTTAGATGATAAGTAAAAAATTAGGAATGTTTTTCGGAAGAAGGAAAGCTAGTATTTTTTTCTGAAATGTTAAATTGTAATATGTTACTGATTGAACTTTATATCAGCTTTGTTCTCATTTAACATTTCCAAAAACAACTTACAGCGTTTTGTTTTATTTCACAATATCTATTAGCTATCTGCAGGCAAAACAAATGTGTAGAACGCAGTTCCTGATGGCATATGTCACATTACAAAATGATTGATATTCTATGTAGTTGAATTTAAATAATTGTTATTTATTTATATATAATCTGATGTAAATAATGTTTTACTAATGTTTTACAGGGAGCTACAGTGGCTCAGTGAGGTACAGGTTTGCTTGTTAACCTGAAGGTCTTATGAAGGGTCAGAAGTCTTGACTCGAGACAAAACTTTCAATTCAACCCTGTTGAACCAGTGATTCAGATCAAAGGGGCTGACATGTAAAAAGGGTCTAGTCATTAAGACGGGACAATAAACTGAGGCAGTTGTGCCCGTTAAATATCACGCAACAAGATGGAAATCATGAAGAAGTAAACTTATGTTGCTGCCCTGACAAAAATTAATTTCACATTTCACAGCCAGAGCCAATTAGGTGCAGAAGAGTAGGATGTAAAACTCCATTTATGTAATTTCATTTCACTAATGTTTGACAGATAATACTCAAAAATGTGTAAATGTTAAAATAATGGAGTGAGATAAAAGATAATATGATAAGATATTGAAGATAATTTGATATTTTAAAATCCATCTAGCTCATCAGATTAGTCTATCTATTCATTCAATTTGGTGATATTTTTAGATGAAAAAACTAATCAACATTAATTATCAAGGATATTTGTGTACGTGAGTAGGTTTGTGGAGTTCCGTGTGTTCAACTATTATCTTATTTGTTTTTTGTAACTATATTGAGACATACTCTGACAGCCTCTAGACCATGATTCCATGTCTTCAGTTCATGAATTTAAAACAATGGTTCTTTTGCTCTCATCATCTTGTAAAAATGGTTATTATGGACTAGGACTGGCCATTGAATTTATATATGTATATTGTCTTCATGTTTCCATGGTCACAGTAATCTTTAAATGGAGTCACTAAATGCCTTTAATTAAGCTTGTTTTTTGACATTATATATTTTCTTGATAGATGATTTCAACTAAATGTGTGACAAACTCTGTATGTTGCAATCGATAAATCCGGCAATCTACCTATTAGAACCTGATACAAATTTGTTTATTTTAAAATCAGCGAGAAAAACTTGTCTATTAAGTACATACTAGGATACAATGAATGTTTTGAACAAATCTTAATTTCTACTTCAGTTCTAAAATGTTAAAAGTGCATTTGAGTCATTGAATGCCTCCAGCAAAACTTAGAAGCTTTTTCTTTGAAAATCTTATGACATAGTTTTCATGTTTTTCTTTTGCACTCAGCTTTATAAAAATTACATGTAAGTAATGGATAGTTTTGATATAAATATTTTATATCTATCACATATCAATTTTTACAAGAAATGATTAATGTTTCGAAAACAAGCTGAGGCTTATGTTAATCCAGCACCAGATGAGTGGTTTGATGGGAACTTAACTTCCTCTTTGACATTTCTTTCATGTGGTTTAAATATTTTTTTCAGTTTATAACATCTTTCTAAAACCCTTTTTTGTTATTTAACTGAGAATTGTTGATTATGAACTTTGATTCAGACAAAAGTACTTGAATTGTAAAAATGTTTCACTCTTGAATCCAAAGAACTGCATTAACTGATTCATTACTGCTAATCAGGTTTTCTCGCATCTGAATCTCTGCTTTAAATTGATGATTGTCTGCAGGGATTTTACTCACAGAATCGGATAAAGTACATGTTCTTCAGACTAGCCCTTGAGATATGCTGTAGGTTACATCATTTTCTTTCTCTTCATATAGGCCTATAACTTCAGTTGATGATTTTAAACCTTTAACATGTCTTCTATAAAGTCCATTCACTCTGACCTTAGCTTTTTTCCTACAGCTATAATATTATGCACATGAGAAGGGTCTCTAAGGGCAGTATTTATTGGACAGTTTTTACCTACCAGGAAGCAAAATATGTTAAAAGATGTTTCTATTTCTACTGTTTGACAATATATTAAGATGGATTTTGGCAGGAAAGGTTGTTTTGAAATAGTTTGTTTCTTTAAAGCCACTAGAGACATCTGTGACATGAAAACAGTGAACAGAATTTCCTAATTTATTAGTAGCTTGTACAGAATTAGACAGAACAGATCATAACAGAATCTTCAATAGCTGACCTTGACCTTAACACCTGTCTATCAAAACAGATGTCATATTAGCAGTTAGATGTTATGAAAGATCTGGTCATTGAATTGCTTACTAGTTACCATGACTATAGAAGTATTTTCATAATAACTTTATGAGTTGAGATAGCTTTAAGCTAGGCTTATTAATTAATCTGCTAACAGTGGTTTAAATTGATATTGGGAACAGTAATTGAGATATTAAGAATGATATGATATATGTATCAACAGTTATTAATGATAGCCTGTAGGCACTAATGTGACTCTTGTCATCAGATGACAATACCTAATTGCTTCATCATCTCAAACTTAGACACTTAAATCGATATATAAAAAGAAAATGAAAACCAAGATGAACTAATATTGTCTGTGTATTATGTTTCTGACAGAACCATTTTTCATTTTATTTTTTTGTCAATCCAAATATAGATTGACATTTTTAATATAAAATTTTTCATTCTTGAGAAGTTTTTTTTTTATGACAAAAATAAGAGTTATATCAGCATCTATTTAATCATATTATATTGTCAAAAAAACATCGAACCATTACAGAACTGATTTGGATAAGTGTAGGCCAATATTGCTGTTGTAGCAAACCTCCACTCATTGCGCAGTGCTGGGTGTTCCCTGATCACAAGGCCAGTTTCTGCAAATGTAAAACTTTTGATTCATTACCTCATATGTCTTTGGCCTATAAAGATTTGATATGGTAAAGTTATGTTGATGTTGGCTTCTTAAGCTGTTTGATTTGGTTCTGGCTTATTTTCTTTGTCTGTTGAAGGTCACAGAATTCCGAAGAAATTACTCAAAAATCTTTTTGCATGACTGGTGTAAGCCAAGAAGATATTTTCACTTTATCTTAATATATTGAAACAGATTTATTAGGTACTGTACTGCTAGTAAGAGGCGAAGGTGGACAGACAGACTCAGTTAAATAATGGATTTATAAGATGGTATAATTAATTGGTTGACAGTAATCTTTGATGATCTGTATCCTGTATGAATCAAGTCTTTGATCTGTCCTGTCAGATCAATCATGTAGCATGCTATTTACCATTGAAAACCATCCATCAACATTAAATACATCACATACAAAATGGATGGTGGACCTATCTTACTGGCTGGAAGCAACTAGAATACTATAAACATAGCGCAGAGGATATTGTTTATAAGAAATATTTTCATTTTGTAAATTGTAAATTTCATGATAATTTTCACAGCGTAAAAGAAAGTTGTCTGAGTTTTGTATTTTCATGTTGAGCATCATTTTATCCAAGGCATGCAGCATCATTAACCTTAAAATAGCATTACTGAAAAAGAAGGGTAGTATTTCTACATATTCTGTTATGGGGATTTGGATATTGGTATGGATTGAAAATTCTTGCATTAAAATTTGAAATTAGGAAACAGGAATGATCTTGTCCTGAAAACCTAAGGAAAATATCAGTTTAAATGGTTATATAATATATATGCCTATATTTGAGAAATATTCCTTCATTATCATCCAGTTCTTTTCCAGCAATTACATCTTTCCACAAGACTTTACATTCAGTTTTATTCCAATTCTTGTAGGTTTTAAGCCAATGAAGTAGAAAGTAGCTAAGTATACAGAGGCTATAACTAGGCAGTCAGTCAGGGCTGTAATCAGTATCAGATCATGCCTTTAATTAAACCTGAGAAATCAGATTGTAGAGAATGATTTGGTTGTCTCAGGTGTATATGAGAATAATCAATTATTTGTTGTCATTAGGTTCATCCAATTTGCATGAATTTAGATTTACGGTAGCATCATATAGATTTCATAGGCTACAGTTATCAGTTGTGAGGATATTGTGGCTATATAGTATTCAAATCATAATGAATTGTTGTAAACCTTTCTATCAAATTAGCAATTTGATATTCAAGGAATAGTAGGTCTAATAATCTAATATTGTTATTAAGCTAATAACCTTTTATCAAATTGATAAGCTTCTGGAAGTTTAATAACCTATTCTAAGAGATTGATAATCTGATAGAGCTAATTTGATAACCTAAAATGATGTTTGATAGTGCATTGCTGTAGAATGCACATTACATATATTTCTTGAAGTATGATAATCTAAAGGCATATATTGGACAACTTGAGATTGGGTAATTTTGATAACCTATGATTCATTAGGATTGATAACTGAAAATTATGTAATATTTACAACTTATAGCATCCAAAGTGCAATAACCTTATGTGGCCTTTCTTACATCATAAAGTTAAATTTTAAATCTTAATGATATTTTAAGTAATAATACACTTCTATGGATAACAATCACTTTTAATATAACAAATTTACGATGTTTCGAACAACCTCATTTCCTTATTCATTGTACTTGACAACGATCAGTGAAATCTGTTCGAAACGTCGTAAATTTGTTATATTAAAAGTGATTGTTATCCATAGAAGTGTATTATTGTTTATGTTCATGACTAAATGCCTCTCAAACAATTGATATTTTAAGTGTTTATAATCATTGTTTGATATGTCAAACACTATGGCTATGTCAAACACAGTGGATATGTCAAACACAGAGGATATGTCAAACACTGTGGATATGTCAAACACTGTGGCTATGTCAAACATGGTGGATATGTCAAACACTATGGATATGTCAAACACTGTGGCTATGTCAAACACCGTTGATATGTCAAACACTGTGGATATGTCAGACACTGTGGATATGTCTAACAATGTGGATATGTTAAATACTATTGATATGTCAAACACTATGGACATGTCAAACACTGTGGACATGTCAAACACTGTGAATATGTCAAACTCTCATGAGTACATTATATAAAAATAAAAACAACTGTCAGATTGTTTGTGGAAAGTTTGGTTGTCATATCTGGTTGTCATATCTGGTTGTTTTTTGTTGTAAGAGGTCCCTGGTCAGAAAGACTGAAGAATTGTTGTCCTCTAACTTGGCAGAAAAACTTTCCTATTTTTATTCCAACACCTGCTTCTTTATTATCACCTATAATTACAGATGTTTCTCTGGCTAGCTTTATTTATAGCATTATTGATTTTTCTTCTACAAATCTTCTTTCCTAATCTCTTACCAACCATCATTGTTCATTTAATCTTAATGTCTTTTTCTCATTTCACATCAGTTCTGACAGTGAGTATGTCATCTGTCTTGTCAAAGATGTCACAGTAGTATCAACAGGGTTTCTGAATTTCCTCTCTTACATTTGAGAATATAATATGCAATGATAGAAATATTTATGACATCAGTCTGATAATGAAATATAAGAGTGTCTCTGATTCTTATGAAAATAATTTAACAACTGATTTTCTGTCAATTCCAATGTCTGAAACCATTCTGTCACTATTCCTTTTGTTTCATGAAGGTTACCAATTGGAAATCATAAGATGATTTACTGTCTGAAGGTCAATAAAGTCTTTTTTTATTTAAAAGGAATAGAAATATAATGATATAAATTAACATCAAACATCATTTCTAATTCAACAAGCTGATTCCAGAGGGTTATTGCCCATGTCACAGAATAATTCAGTAAGTGTAATGTTTTGGGAGATATTTTCTAAAATTAATACATTTAAATATAGTGCCTAATGAAATTTTTCCATTCTTACCAAAGGCATGACAAAAATCTGAATATGGTTATGTCAAAATCATGCAAGTTCCTGAAATTGTAGAGTCTTCAGAACTTAACTTAAACAATTTTTTTCCTTAATTCTCAATCTATTCTGTCTTACAAACAGGAAATACTTTTTGACGGGATTGTTGACTCTAAACATTCTCTTCAGTCAGTATTTAATAAAAAGGGAGGAAAATCTTAGATAATCAAACTAGAAAAGATGTCAGGAACATTTTCAGCTGTTAAATGTTGAATTATATTAACCACAGAATTAGATTAGATGTCCTCCTTGGTGATGAGGTCATGAAAAACATCTTTTCTCTCGAGCAAGGTGAAAAAAAACATGGTGATATGTGTTAGCTAGAGGGATGAGTTAGATGGTAAGATTGATCTTGAGTTATTGACTATTTCTACAGGATATTTTCGCCTGTTATTTCACTGTCTGGTGATTCTATTTCCAGTATCAAGTATCCCATAATGTTGGGAAACATGAAAATCAAATATCAGATTGAAAAATTGTGATATTTAATTGACTATTGAATTGACTCTTGGGAATAAAATAAGTTTTTTTCTTGTTGCCTGAAGACCTCTGTACAACAATAGATAATTTGACTTATCACTTCAATACTGTATAATTTGATTTAGTAACACTAAATTGTCTAACACAAACCTAAAACAAAGCAACTACAAAGGGAGAGCTTCTGGATAGACCAATTAGAAACAGTTGTACCTAACGGCCTAAACATCCAGCATGACAATCAAATTATACCTTTTGTAGCAACCTACAATTCTACAGCCAAAAGTGCGGCGGTGATTGTGAAACGGTTTTATAAAGAACTCCAGGATGAATTCCCCAACATATATACCAAACGTTTAGTGACTGCTTACAAAAGGAATAAAAATCTCTGTAATATCCTTGTACGTGGTAGATTAGACCCCCTTCCTTTACCTCCCTGAAGTAATCGCTTTGAAAAAATTCTCTTTGAAAATTAATCAATTGTGTAAATCTCTCCAGAAGAAGACAATTTCTTATCAAACTGATGTGTGATGTAGTCTCTACTTGTGACCTAGGCCAGTGCTTCTATAAGAGATTATCTCTTATAACACCCTAAACTACAGGTCCAGAAGTTGTTTTCATCATATATCTTCTATATAACTTTTTGATTTAAAATTTTTTTAACTTTGAAAATCCAATGACATCTTAGTAAGCCAACAACTGCAATTAAAACCTTGAGTCATTATGTTTAAGCTAAGGAAAATTTGTGCAATAAGAAAGGTGTATTTGATTTAATTTTTGACAATCATCTTCTTCAGCAGCCTAAAAAATCTGGCCTTACTTCATGTACATTGCTTTTCTTGTGCATTCCTCTTTGCTATCTTCCTGTACATTCCACTTTACTATCTTCTTGTACTATCTTCATGTATATTCCACTTTTTTTTTATCTTCTGTACTATCTGATTGTACATTCCACATTTCTATCTTCTTGTACATACAATTTTTCTGCTTCTAATTAGGCTAATGAAGTCCTTCATAACCGTGCAGTGAGTGAATTTTACCAAGACACATTAAGAACAAGGATTAAATTCTGTCAATATAATACCAATCATATAATTCACATAGTAATTCATGTGGATAAAACTTTCATTCTGTATTGTACAATAATAGAAAATAAACTGTTGATTGATTTTTTATGTAATGAATTGTTCATGCAACTCTGTTCCAGTGCCTTTTATTAAATAGTAACTTGTTAATTTCAATCACTCTAATCTTGTATTGGAGGGCAAGCAATAAAAACCTGCCGAAATATCTGCACACATATCTTTATTTTTGGTTTGAAATTTTGTACCACTACTAGACGGTAGCAAGACCTGGCTGGTTAACTTTTTGAGTAAACCATCCTTTTTGTCAGGGATATACCAAGCTTGCTTACTTTCATATAAGATATTGACAATAAATTTAAATACTTGTATGAATTTCAAAGATCAAACTTTCGTGCAGCTAAGGTTTCTGCTGTTCTGCTAGTGCCTTGTTCCACTGTTGTGACAAAAGCCATCATCTTCATTAGCCTAGTCCAGCAAGCTGCAGTACAACAGTTAGTAGTCAACAGTCAACATTAAAATTATTGCATTACTGTAGACTGGAGGAGGAGAAAAACAAATTGCCATTAAGAAATAGTGTGTTAAGAAATAGTGTGCTGAAACACTAATAGGAGTTGAATTCCAGCTATGTGTTATAGTAAAATAATTATATCTCCTGGCTATGGAAGTAATTTCTCACACTCATTCGTCTTAAATTTTTCTGTTAAATTAAAAGTGGGATTCATTACAACTATGTAATGTTCATATTAACGATGTCACTTGTCAGCCCTATCAAGCAATGAAAATGAAAATGAAAAGAATAATCATTCATCAGCATTAAGTTGTCTTCTTTGTTAAAATTATAAATTTTTGCACTTTTCACCCCACTCATTTTTATACACACACATGAATATGTGAGTTATTGTCATATATTATTCAATTCAATGCTGCCAGTGGGCATATATTACCTTGTCTAGCAAGCAATCTTTAAGAAATGAAATCAAAGATATGACAAGTGTGTCGTGTTGCTTTTTAGACTGAAAACAATTAATATTGTAACTTCTGAACTAGCTTTCTTTTAGTATTGTGATAAATAGGCTCCCAAAATAACTACTTGCATCATAATTTATTATGATTGTAGAATAAAATTCTCACCGTTTAATTTATATAGTCATGACAGTTTGTTTGATTAGATCAGAGTGCATTTTTGTCAAGTCAGCATTTTATGTTGCAGCTGCAAGCTAATATTTTACTAAATAATTTTAACTATTTGCACACTTGGATATTAAGATACATATATTTTGTCAGCTGATAGAGCCCAGTTTTAAGTTTTGCTTTTCAGGATGAAAATTTTAGGACAATCTGGTCTGGTTTCCTCAAATGATTTTAGCACCAAGATAAGACCCCAGGATGTCTTATCTTCTAACACTGTTTCAGAAATGTCCTAGCGCTAAGAACTTTTGGGAGAATACGTAGCCTGTTCTCTTACAATTCAATTCAACCTTGTTATCAAAGGTTTTCCAAATTCCTATTCTAATAGCTTTATGTTTTAATAGATATAATGTTTTATTGTCCTTAAAGGGATAATAGGTCTTAGCATGAACATATAATTTTGGTTCTCAAGAAAGGTCAATATGAGGGAACTTACCTGGTGTCAAAAAGTAACAGAATCTCTTAGAATCTTGAAAACTCACAAAACTAAGTTATTTTTGAAAAATTCTTAATCAATTTATTAGGCGTTTTTCAATAATCAAATACATCTTTATGGATAATTACTTAGTTTTTTGGATATTTATTATTTTTTATGCTATTTATGGTAGCAGGTATATTTACTGATGAATAGAGCTAACCAAATTTAAAATTTTCAAAGATTGTGTTCATTCTAAGACCTATTATCCCTTAAAGCATGTTAATCACCCAAAAGACCCTTTAATCTTAAATATAAAAGGATTATAAATATCCATATCATGAGAGAATGATTGAGTCTGTATTTTGGAAGGGATCAGAACAAGGGAGTTAATTATAAAGAGTAATTAAGGTAATTAGATAGAGTATGATACTAATCATGTTAATCACGTCATGTCCTATCTTGACATACATTCTTTTCTTATTTATTATTTCAGCATAATAGTTCTCCAGTTGAATTAGACTCTCAACAACCAAATACAATCCAGAGAAGTGATGGTGAGTAACTGTGTTCTTTTTCCAAAATTCTAGGAGGTGCTTTTTCGTGTTAATAAGTTTTATATTGGAAACCTTGGCTACTTGATAGTTGATTTGTTTGAATATTGTGTACAAAAAAAGAAGTTTGCTATTCCTCAAAAGAGCCATTCGGGTTGAGAAATTAAGAGAATCAACCCTGTGTCCCCAATGCCTATCCTTTCCCATGCCAGACTCTTCTTTGAAATGTGTAAATGTCAACACTTCTTTTTAACGCTGAGTTGGAACACTACCTTAGTGTGGCTGTGGAATAATTTAGCTGGTAGCAATTTGGATTCATGTCTGCCAGATGAAAAAGTGCCTTAAGGTTTAATCATGCTAACAATAAAACAAATTCTGATGCTTGTGCTAGTGCATTCTGGGAGCCTTCTCCCACCCTTATATTCCTAAATTTTCCACAATCTTCCACTGCTATTAACCTGATTTTGTGATTATTTCACAGCATAAAGTGAAGTCAGGAAAGAAATTTGAATTGAAGGATTGGATGTGAAGTAATGTGTTATGAGAATAAGATTCTTGCCTTTAAATACTACAAGTCTTATGTTTCTGTATACTGTTTTTGATCTATTTCGTGAGAGGTCATGCATAACAGATAGTTCAAAATGGATGGTATTAAGTTTTTAATCAAGGTTTATATGAAACACCATTATGGATATACTACTTCTTGAGATAAATGAGTAGTAGTATATCTATTGTAGTGGTTTTTTAATATAATGTTCTATCTTCTCCTACATGTTGTTTAAGGATTATGACTTAATACCTGTTTATCTCTTTTGTAAGCACATACTGGAAAAGTGGACACTATTAGATTGTCAGTTTCTTTGTTGATCTGTCCATTCGTCCATAAATGCTTGTAAACATACTAGCCGTAAAATTCTTGACTGATTGTGACAAACTGTAAAATTGTCTATAAAATCTCAAAGATTAAAGGCCATAACACATCTTAAATTTTTGATATTTGGGTTTACCTTTAAGAAGTGTTTAAATTTAGTTTTTGAAGAAGTCAGAATTCTTGAAAGTTTTTAAACTTGGTCATAAAATGATTAGGATATTTATGAATGAACCTATAGAGAAAGTTCTTATACTAAAAATTCTGGTATTGGCTGTTGAGTTGTCCTGCTAGTAAATGTGTGTTACCATGTCTGCTAAGCTATTTTAAACTCTAAACCTATGAGATAAATTACATTTATTAGGGTCTTTTCAGATTATGTCATCATGCCCTTCAATAAATCATATAAGATTAACTATCAATTGTGTTTGACCCTATCTGGAAAGCATTATCTACCTATGTTTTATGTCATGTCAACTGAGAGATAGTTAAATTGTTATAAATGAGTGTCACAGATGAGCTGGTAATTGGAGATTTAACCTTGGTACATTCTGATTACTATTCACAAACTCAGCTTCACTTGGATAATTCTACTCACTAGACATTATTTTATATGAACTGTGTTGAAGACAAGTGTATTGTGTATTTTAGTTGGGGTTTGTATATGAATTTGATATGCTGATAGTTATTTCAATTTTTTAATGACAAATGTTGACAAAGTTTCTTAAATGCACCAAGGTATTTGTTGCATTCAAGTTTCTCTTTTATTGCTTGACTTCATGAATTTGTTTTTAAATGTCTTTAGATTTAGTTATGTATGATAATTCTCCCATAATTAGTCCCCATTTAAAAACTGTACTGAAATAACATATATTTTCTGAGGATAATTGTCACAAATTTCAGGTAAAATTTATATATTTTCAGCACATTGTAATTTTAGTATAAAAATTGTCTTTATTTTGAAGAAAGATTGTCAAAAATTGATTAGAATTGATTACAGGGTTTTGGTAGAAGGATTGTAATATCTTTGTAGGAAGATAACTTATCTAATATAATATATGTTGTGACCAAATATAGTTTGATGTTGAAATTTTGCAATAGTTGTTGGCACAATCCAGCTAAAACATACATATTTAAATGCTGGTTCAGGAAAAATCACGAAATAAAGCCAAATATAGAATGAAATTATTCCATAACAGCATATTTTTTTTTTTGCATTACAATATATCAAATATACACATATGTTTTTAAGCTTATATCAAATATAAACACATGTTTCAGCTGATATCAAATATAAGCATTATGTTTTTAAGCTTATATCAAATATACGCATATGTTTTTAAGCTTATATCAAATATATGCATGTTTTTAATCTTTTATAATATATATGCATATGTTTTAGCTTATATCAAATATACACATCTATTTTAGCTGAATTATGCCTATGATCATGGTTTCTTTTATATAGGGATCCTATATAATAATTAGGCATTATGATTCTGTACCACAATGACATAACAATTAATGCTATGCTATATGCTATAACAGGATATTTAATTTTATCAATCATAAATGTTGTGCTTGACATTAATTGCTAGACAATAAATTATGTAACATAAAATAAGCTTAAACATGCATAGTTTCTTATGATTAGGTTAGGTTAAAAGAGTATGTGTGAAGACTTAAAGATAAGAATTATTCTAAATTAAGTGGTTTTAACATTGTATGACGTCAGTAAACTTTGCAGGAGACTTTATAGATTGACAGATATCTGTAAAAGTATTTCAAACTTTGGCTTCATAAACCATTATAAACATCAAGTTATAAATCGTTGTGGCTTGCTGTAGATTTGGTAAAATAAAAACTATTCTATGACGTGCAGTAGTTAATGTTTTGTCTTGAAATAGCTTTAATAAGTGTTTAATGTTTGACATTACTGGCATCTAGATTTATGAGATCATATTTTTTAATGAAAGATTTATTGAAATGACAATGTTGAAAATTATTCTGGATCTGAGTCTGTGTGAACTTAGTGTAAAAATTTGGAGTATTGTATGATATATTGTCTACATGTGTGAATACCATATATTAGGTATGTTATATTAGATTTTGGTTTGTCTTTCTGTTTAAATAATGTATGAATGGTTCTAGATATAACCAAAATAGCAGTATGAGAATAAATGATAACCGCAAAGTATGAAATATCATATTTATTGTAATATAAAACAGTATTCATCATACCCATATGCTGTAGTTATAATAGTGTAAATAGGCTAGTATCAAATTGAACAATTAACTTAGTTTTAAAAAGGATGTATTTTACACCAAAGTTAAAGAATGACGTATTTTAGAGTCTATTTGTGGATGATTAGCCTGAAATCACTTTTCCTTCTTCTTGGTCAGCTTCTATAAGCTTTTGACTTCTCATCTAGAAGCTTAAAACTTAACATTGAGCTTCAGTAGACTAGTATGATTACCTAGAAGTAACTTCAGGTAGGATGATCTTATACAAAGTGATCAGTTACAAAACTTATATTGAAAAGTTAATTGTATTCTTAGTCATCTCTTAACAGTTATTTTACAGCCAGTTCACAATTTCACATGAAATTAATTGCATCTTGATATTTTTTGCTGCTTAGAGATGGAAGGCATCTTCTATTCGATTTTTAAGGTGTGAAATCTAGTCTTTGTGATTTTAATTCTTATTACATTTGAGCATGTTGACTATAATTTTATGAATAATTTATTTTTTTTAGGAGGGGGGAGGGTGGACTCCAACTTTAATGTTTATTAAAAAACAGCTGATTCATTATGTTAATGAAGAAGTTTCGTTCTCAATTTTAGAATCAGAAGCCAGTGTCTCTATGCCAGTATCTACAGCTAGTTCTAATCCAGCATCCAAGCTTCTAGACTCTCAAGCTTCTTCACAGGGCAAACAGGAAATACAGCAATCAAACGTCACACCAATAGTCGAAGTGTCTGGTGATATGGCGGAAGTGGCAACTCTGCATCCAGAAGATACAACACGAAAAATGCGTCCTTTAAAAACATCGAACAGTGGAGCTGACATCACACTAGGTTTAGAAGATGCTGATGGTACTACAGCAGAAGTGGAAATTGATGTCAATGATAATGAAAGTGAAATAGCACCAGGTAACATATATTAGTTGAATGGTTCTTTATTGCTTTTCCCTTCTTGAAATACAAAATATTTAATAAGAGGTGGTTCAAAGCATTAGCTTTTTTCAACTTAATTTCCCCAGTGATGTAGGTCAGAGTGGTCAACATGCCAAAATATCTAGTTGTTTCGGTTAAACATGCTTGTTGGTTCTGGTTGAAAATGGGTTATTGCAGTATCCGTTTGACTGTTCTGGAAAAATCTTTATCATTGCATATGCCATCTAGATTGTACCAATCAGGAAAGAGAAGTAGACTATAAAACAGAACTTAATTATTTCAGAGGAAATTCCTAGAGGAAAAGTTCGAAAAGCTTCCATTGTAGAAAAACTAAGTAAGACTAAAGCCTCTGAGGCCTATGTAGCAACAGTGAAGGTGAGTTTTTCATTCATAAGATCAAATAAAAGGATTAAGGATTTAATTTTTGCTATTCAATTGTGTGTAGTAATAAAACACAACAAAGAACTAATTGAATTTAAATCATAAAATAATTTTGTACATAATGAGATCAAAAATACTTTAAAATAAGACAATAAGAATCTGATTAATTTTAAAAATGTAGCTTATATACTGGTAGGCTAGACCTGATATGAAAGCAAACTAGGCTTATCTTTCACACAATCTTTGAATCTTTTAAATAATTTTCCAAACACATCCAATTTATAATAACTAGCATGACAGAAGAAAAATTAAAAAAAAATTAAAAAGAAATATTATACATGTGGGAGTATCATTATGGCCTGAAATATGACAAGGTACTGGGTGACATGTTATTAGATTCTCTTATGATGTATAATAAAACATGTTAAAGAGGTTGAGTGGCCATTCTGTGTATCGAGGACATCTTTGTCTTCTATTTGTGACATTCAGATTCTGTTTCCAATACCTAGGGCTATTGCAATTTCAGAAAGAGAAAATGTCACAGAGCTAGAAAACTTCTTTACTCTTCCTTCAATGAGAACAGTAAAACTTCCAGTAATCTTGATTTATGATCTTTATATAGAATTAGAAACAGGAAGGTAACATTAAAAACACAAAATGTATTGATATACTATTTTTCTAAACACATACAGGTAACATCATCCAGTTAATCAATCTTCATACATTTCTTATTTTTTAGTCCTCAGCAGAACAGAGAGCAAAAGATTTTGAAAAATTATTAAATGAACATGCAGAAATCGTCCAAGAAATTGGGAGAACGGCCAGTGCAGAAAATCTTACTTCAGATGAGCGAGACCCTTAGTGCCATAAGATCATAAACAATAAAATTTGATAGTGATTGTTTGACAGCCCATGTGTATATAACATTATTTTGAGTGAGTGTGGTATATACAACAAGAGTTTAGAACACTTCAACAATTTACTCCATATTAACTCGATTTTCACATTGTTTATGATGGTTACAACTACAGTTTATGATGGAACTTGAGTCTATGGTGAATTGGACAATCATTTTCACATAGAGTTTATTTTGATTATGGAATTCCTTTGATGGAAATTTAATCTGATTTCAATGGTAATTGATGGAACTCTATTCACTTATAATGGAACTCTATTTCCATTTTCCATGGTTTATTATGGAACTCTATTCTGATTTTTATGGTTTATGATGGGAAGTATTTTCAATTGCTTATGATGGCAATTCCTATGTAGAGGTGAAAATTGTTTGAAAAGGCTATGATCTATTGCCTATTTGTGAATGAAGAAAGTTAAATTCAAGAGAATTACATATGGTGTACTGTGTTCATGAAATTACTTTGCTTATTCATGAACTAAATGTACTTTCAAGTGTTCTAATTTATTAGTTTCTATATCTATAATAAATACATCAATATTGTAATTATCTCCCTTTACTCCATACATAATGTACCTCTTCAACTTTGGAGATTTGAATTATTTTGTACAAGAAATTACTGCTATAAATATGCTTTGAGAACATTTACTGATTTGTTTTGAAAAAGATAATCTTACTTTGTAATATTCTGTAAAATGTAATGTTTTGTAATTGCTCATTGATAATTCTACTTGTATATTATCAATACCCACATACCGGTTTTGTACATTTCTTTAATCAAACGTTTAGCTTGTAGTAATCAAATATTGACTGAATCTAAATTAGGCCTACCAAACAAACGATAGAAAATCATTAAAATTGGACTGAAAAACTAGGAAATATAAATTTTAATGAAAATCTGACATTTTTTCATGATTAATAGAATTCTATCCAGTTTTTCAAGAGCTATACAATCCTTTATGTTAGTTCATTAACTTTTGCCATTTTATGGTAGATTTTTTATGGTTGTGATTTGAATTTACAAGTCTAATTCCATTTAAGCTTTTGGCGTATTCAGGAATTCTGAAGGTAAAAAAATTTGCATTTACATTTTGTGAAATTATGCTTAGCCAGTTTCATTATCCTGGAAAAAGACATGATTATTCTGTAGAGTAACTTTACTGTTTATTTTAAACTATCCTTTGTTTCTATATTATTCAGTGTGCAAATTCAAAGTTTCCAAATCCTTATTTTATTGTTGTGATTTGAAATAGTACAGTTTAAAGCATTCCGTATAGTATATTATAGAGTCAGCCAATATACAATTGTAGATAATGTTATATATCAAGATTTCATTCTAAATGATGGAGTCCAATTACCACATTCAACTTTGTATCATTTTAAAAAAACAATTTGATTTGTTTTGACACACAGGCATTTGTAAACAGAATCTTAGACTTATCAATGATGTGATGATTAATCTAGATGAAACCTATATTCTTTTACAAATGCCTGCGATTACGTTTGTACAAATTTGTGTTTGTTTGCATCATTTTGAAAATCAACTCTGAAAATTTAATTTGTTTTGATCACAGGCATTTGTTAACAGATTTTTGCTAGTTTTAAGGATTGTATATTCTTGCAAATGCCTGTGATATTATTTGTACAATGATTTGTTTGTTAAAGATTAAGATGTTTATTTAGAGTTATTATAATTTATCATGATTGTTGTATGTAGACATCATTTCATGTTTTTATCATTGATAAAATTAGACTTGTGTTGGCAAACAAGACAAAATATCAAAAAAATCAAAAGTTGCTATTTTTGTCGGTAATGTACTGAAGAGTTTGATACTGGTGTTGTCAAGTTGTCTACAAGCAATGTATCTTAATCAGCTGGGATCTTCTATAGATGCCAATTTATGCCAACTGGAATGGGCACTTGGGCAATGATTGGGTATACAAGAATAAAGAATTCAACTTGCACTTTAATTCTAAATATCAACAGCAGTAATTCAGAACAGTTTTGTAAGCTGTAAGAATTTTGTGTCAGGTATTTAATCCTCTTCATTAAGATATCTTCACAATGTCAAACTAGTACTTCCTTCAGCTTATACAGACTCCAAAAGCTGCCTTCTTTTGCAGCAATTTTGATTAAATTGTACGCCAGAAAATACAGCCAGTTTGAGCTCTTGACAGAAAGATTCAACCATATGGCTTAGTGCTTACAGATTGTCTGTAGTTTCTTGTGTGCAATCCAGTCCAAACAATGTATTTACAAATTATCTAATACAACAAAAATGGCTATTGCAGTTAAGGTAGAAGACAAAGTTGGTTGGTACCAGCTTCACATTGTGATAATGCATTTAGAAGGCACTCTTTATACCATTTTAATTCAACTAATTGGCTTTATTCATATAATATATCAAACATGTTTAGAACAGTGTATAATAAGCCCATGTGACTCCTTTCTGTTATATTCAACTTAGGTTTAAAAATATAGAAATTTCTCACTTGCTGAATATCAAAATCAAATTTTTTATATGTAGAAAGTCAACCAAAAACAATTATTCTTTGTCACTTTCAATTTTTTGTTTAGACAATGTTTTTAAATCAATGTCGTATTCAATTTGGGGTCCTGTGTAAAAACTAGCTTGTTTTTGACTGAAAGATAACCTGTGTAGACTTTAGATTGAAATGAGCTGTAATATCAAGTACAGCAATAAATCATTATGTACATATGAAATATAATGATCAAATAAATTATTAAAAGACATTTGTATTGTAAAATTATATAAGCCAGCCTCAAAAACAGGAAAAATAAAATCCAAAATTTAGGGATGGAAAGACTTGCTCATTGAAAATTTGGTGGCTCAGTGAGTTAGACAGCTTGCTCACTAACCTGAGGGTCCTGGGTCCAATCAAAGCAAATGTCCAGATGAATTTTTCAGTCTAGTTTCTTCTTGTCAGTGATGCAGGTCAGAGGGACTGTGTACTACAGGCAGTGCACATTAAAGATCCCCCACAGTTTAAAATCTCAAAGAGATAAGGCTTATACTGCTGTCTTAGCAAAATTTTCCATATTGCACACTGCATGGTGTTGCAGGTCTTTATTAGTAGAAGAGTAGGACATAAAACTCCATGCAATTCATTTCAATGACAATTTAATATCTGTCAAAAATACCTATCTTAGACAAGGGGAGTAAGTTCCAAGTTTAAAAATAAAAAAATAAGTAAATAATTTTATTGCATAAATGGAAATAATGTACAAAATAAATTGTATATTCCTGATTGGTTGACTAGGATTTTGTTTTTTTAATACAGATAAATAGAACTTCATTCCGTTTAGGTCAAAAGGTCAAAGGAAGTGACAGTTTAAGGCCACAAGAAATCTTTAGTAGTTTTCTGTCGAGTTAGCATGAGATAGTCCTCGGGACTTTTGGAATAATAAAGATATTGAAAAATTGTTTCGACAATGAATTTCATATGTATGCGTGAAGAAATATTGCCAAGTGAGGCATTTAAAGGCAGTGTAAACATGTAAATCTACATCCAATATAAAATATAATAATAAAATCCCCAAATATACAAATATAATATCTTTACAAAATACCAAGTGAAAAAAAGCAAATTTATTAACATTTATTGTATAAAATATAATACTGATTAATATTTGACTATATTATAAATATTATTTATTCATTTTATATTCCGCAAATTAGAAAATTATTTTGGACCAATCATATTCTTGGCAACAACCCATTCATCAAATTGAGATTCTGTTAAATATTGTAGTTTTAAGGCAGCTTTTTTCAAAGATGTTCCCTCAGAATGTGCAAGTTTAGCAATCGTACAGGCCTTGTCATATCCAATATGGGGATTCAAAGCAGTCACTAACATAAGAGATTCGTTTAAACTTTGGTCGATCTTCTCTCTATTAGCTTCAATACCAACCACACAGTTAGAGCTAAATGATACACAAGAATCAGCTATCAATCTAGTAGATTGTAAAACATTCTTCACTATCATTGGCTTAAAGACGTTTAATTCAAAATGGCCATTACTTGCACCAACAGACACAGCTGTTTGATTGCCTATGACTTGTGCTGCCACCATTGTTATAGCTTCACATTGGGTTGGGTTCACCTTTCCTGAAACACAATACAAATTAAACAGTGAACAGTGACCAAAAAGTGAAATGGATATTTTTACAAAGCAATATATTTTGTAGTAGCTTTGTCTTATGTAAAAGTATATGAAATCCCTGTATGCCTTTGATGTGCTATGATAAGCAACAATTTTTTTAATCTTTACATTAAATGGCACAATAATATATTTACGTCATGTCTACAAATGACACACTGAATTGAATGTGAGTAAATAATTAGTTTCTAAGGGGATGTGGTCCTCTAAATGTTAGCTTTACCAGCTGATAGATTTAAATTTCTGCCATCTACAGCACATCTTAGAAGTAAAATTAGACATTTAGTTTGCATACAATTCAACAAAGGATACTGTAGGGGAAGTCCATTTGCAGCTTCTAGTATTGGAAGATATTCTTCTGGAAGTGTCTTCCGTCAAAATCGAGTGAGTAGCAGAAAAAAATATGGCACACATCACACTCTCTGCACTTGAATGCTATTTTGCCAACAGACTCCATTTTGTCTTCTGTCTCTTCCATCTCCGACTCGGAAGACCCAGAAGACCTTCCAGGAGCCAAAGAGGACAAATTGAGCAGATAGAATAGATCTTCAGAAATAAGAAGTGGACGAATCGAGACGACCTTGTGACATCTCATGAACTATTTCTTTGGAAATTCCAAGATTTAAGGTCACACAGATAACTGATATCACGTAAATGTCGTGGAAAGGTTGAAAAAAGAAGATGAGACTTTACCAGGCATAATACTGCTTCCTGCTTCATTTTCTGGAAGACTGATTTCACCAAGACCACATCTTGGTCCTGAGGCTAGAAATCGAATGTCGTTTGCGATCTTCATTAAACTACATGCTACTACATTCAAGGCACCATGAACTTCTACCATTGCATCATGAGCAGCTAAAGCTTCAAATTTATTTGGTGCTGTTACAAATGGTAACCCTTTGAAGAATAAAGTACAAAATAACAATTTTGTTACCTTCATAGTCTACATAGTATTTAATGCAAGCCATGAATCATACAGGTTAAAAAATGTTTATGCCTGAGCTAAAGATGCTTGACATTTCATCAGATGATTGTAAACTTCTTGCGACAACATTCTTGCCTTAATCCCTATCAAAACATTCTACTTTTAGTTTTGAATAATATAGTATGGTTTAGTCTTTTCATATCACATCAACTACATTCCATACTAACCTGTATAGTCTGCTATTTGCTCTGCTATTTTTTCAGCAAAACCAATCCTTGTATTTAACCCTGTTCCAACAGCTGTACCACCTTAAAGCAAACCAACAAAAATGGTCAATATTTTAAACGTATTTCTGTCTTGGGGATCTGTGCTGAGCAAGAATGCAGACAGTTGACATCATCTTACCAATTGTAACATTGTGTTTAAAGAGGCCCAGGCTTTACTTGTTTCGGACAATCATCCGACAGCCTCAAACACATGAAATCTTTTGGTTAGCTAATCAGAAATAGTCTACAGAGCTTACCTTTGAAATTTGAGCCTTCGAATCCATGTGTATCCATAATTATCCGTGTTTGAAAAATCATAATGTATTAAGAAATTACGAACGTCCCGCCATATTGGAAAACGGTTCGTCTTGATAATCAAAGAGTTATCCTTCCCGTCGTGCAATAGCGGTCATCTATATAAATAGACTACAACGCATTTTCAATTGTAGACTTTGTCAACAGGACACACAATTTACAGACTGACTGAAGACCAGCCGCGTACAGCACGGAATAAAAATAAAAAGTGAAATTTTTTGTTTGAGGTATATTTCAAGGTATTTTGCGATTTTCTTAGAGCTTGAGTATTTCTGTTTAGAACTGTTTAAATGTAACAAAGGCCCAAAACGACCCCTAAAAATCAAGCCTGGGCCGCTTTGGGCCGCTTTAAGATAAATATAGCAGAGACAGAGTTTCACTTTCTTATTAATATGAGCCTATAACTCCAGGCTTCAGTTTTGTACATGATACATTAATAAATATCTTAATAAAACCTAAGCACATCCCATGTTCTTACCAGCTGCTAAATAATATAGTCGGGGTAAAGTTGATTTGATTCTTTCAATACCAAACTCTATCTGTGTAACATACCCACTGAATTCTTGTCCTAATGTCAAAGGCACTGCATCCTACAAAAATCATTGGTATTACAAATGAAATTAGAAGATGGATTAAATACTATCTCTGCTAGAATCACATTAAGATAAAAACATACTATACTAATATCAAAATAATATAAAAACATACTATACTAATATCAAAATAATATAAAAACAAACTATACTAATATCAAAAAAATATAAAAACATACTATACTAATATCAAAATATCAAATTAAGATGAAAACATACTAAAGTGACGTAATATCAAAATAAGACATACTTTACTAATATCAAAATAGGATAAACATACTATACTAACATCAAAATAAAAACATGCTATATTAATATCAAAATAAGATAACAAGGTTGCCTAGCAAGATACGCCCACTTTAAAATATATTTTCTGTTTTAACACCGGCAGAAACTCCAACATTATTTAGGTCTAATCCAAGTTCTCAACAATATAAATGTTCATACCAAATTTGATTCAAATCAGATGAAACCTCGTCTCTATTGTATTTACTAGCTAATTTTCATGAGTTTGGACTAAGTCAAGGGCAATAACTCAAATACAGTTCATCGAAAAATAGTAAATATTGAACTTGTTCAAAATCTCACCAATAAAAATGATAACATCAAATTTTATTTCAATTTCAAATCGTCTATCGCAATCACAAGCCAATTTGAAGTGTTTTGACCAAGTCAAGTGCAATAACTCAAAAACCTTTCATAGAAAAATCGCCTTTTTCAAAGTTGTCTAAGATCTCATCAATATAAATGATCACAGCAAGTTTCATTCAAATCCGATGAAAAATGTAGTCTCTATAGTGTTAGCAAGTCAATTTTAATGCATTTTGAATAAGTCAAGGGCAATAACTCAAAAACTGTTAATCGAAAAATTGCCAATTTCAAACTTGTCCAAGATCTCATCAAAATAAATGATCACAGCAAGTTTTCACTCAAATCCGATAAAAACTGTAGTCTCTATCGCGTTCACAAGCCAATTTTGATGCGTTTAGACTAAGTCAAGTGCAATAACTCAAAAACCCTTCATCGAAAAATTGCCAAATTCGAACTTGTCCGAGATCTCAAAAATATAATTGATCACACAAGTTTCATTCAAATCCTATAAAAACTGTAGTCTCTATCGCGTTCATAAGCCAATTTTGAAGCCTTTTGACTAAGTCAAGTGCAATAACTCAAAAACCATTCATCGAAAAATTCGCCAAATTCGAACTTGTAGAATGTGGGCGTATAAAAACATCATACAAAGTGCTTTAAATTTTAATTTTATTCTCATATCATAAGGCCAAATTGCTGGTAGGTTTTTAAGTCTCTTTATTTGTGCCTCACAGACGATAAAAAGTACTGAAAGTAAGCTTAACTTAACATATACTCACCTGAGTGTGAGTTCGACCTATTTTCACAATATCTTGGAAATCTTGTGCTTTATGACTTAAAGAACTATGTAATGATTTTAAAGATGGTAATAATCTATTGTTTATTTCTACTGCTACTGCTATATGCATGGCTGTAGGGAATGTGTCATTGGAACTCTGTAATATATAATTAAAGGTTATTCTTGTTAATCTACAGCAAGACATATTAAGTTGAACTAACCACATATCTCTAGGATGTCTAGCTGTTATATGTTAACAATATGATCATAAAGATGAACTATACCTTCCTGTACATATTGACATGATCATTATGATGAACAATACCTTCCTGTACATATTGACATGATCATTAAGATGAATCATAACTTCCTGTACATATTGACATGATCATTATGATGAACAATATCTTCCTGTACATATTGACATGATCATTATGATGAACTATAGGCCCTACCTTCCTGAGCAAATTGACATGATCAATTATGATGAACTGTATCTTCCTGTAAATATCTTGGCCCACATGATCATTAAGATGAACTATACCTTCCTGTACATATTGACATGATCATTAAGATGAACTATACCTTCCTGTACATATTGACATGATCCTTAAGATGAACTATACCTTCCTGTACATATTGACATCATCATTAAGATGAACTTAAATACCATTTCCTTTGTACATATTGACATGATCATTAGATGAACAATACATTCCTGTACATATTGACATGATCATTACTGATGAACAATACCTTCCTGTACATATTGACATGATCATTATGATGAACAATACTTTTAATATTTCCAGAATTATGATGTTATACAAAATGTTTATATTTCCAATTCCTGTACATATTGAAATGATCATTATGATGAAAATAAAAAAAATAAAAAAAAAAATAACAAAAGTTATTTACCTGTGACATGTTGACATGGTCATTGGGATGTACTGGTTTTTTACTACCCAAATCACCACCTAATATTTCTATACCTCTATTACTAATAACTTCATTTATATTCATATTAGTTTGTGTACCAGATCCTGTCTGCCATATTACTAAAGGAAATTCATCATTTAATTTACCCTCTATAATCTACAAAAAATATCAGCCAATTAATTTGCACTGTACACTGAATAAGAATAATTGAATAGATAGTCCTGTATATTTAAAAAACAAAGATATTTCACAATCAGATTATGCAAATCCAACACTTTATTTAATGTTTTTTTCTGAGGTGACATGACATTAGGACATGGTGAAAGTATCATTCATTTCCTATTCAAGGTAATTTAATATTCAAGAAATTAATTGATCAATAAAAGACTTCCTTAGAACATGTGAAGGTTGGATATTCATTGACTTGAGTTATCTATTATACAAATGAATTTAAACTTGTATAACAGAAATGATAGCAGTAAAGTTCATACCTCATCACATACTTGAGAAATAACATCAGCTATCTTATCATCTAATCCAAATTCTTTATTGACCCTTGCTGCACATCTTTTTAATACACCGAATGCTTTAATAACTGGTAGCTAAAAATTAATCAGAAAGAAAGAAAGAAACAAATATAGTTTACAAGGATAACAACTTAGGTTCACAAGTCCGCCGTGACCGACAAACCTCTTGGCATTGATCTTTCCGGAATTATCCGTACCCAATAACAGCTAGGTGGACTGGAATTATGAGTGAAGATGACTTATTCAAGGTCATGGAACTTTCACATATGAGATTAGAACTCATGTCCGTCATTTTCTAAGTATCCAAGCAAATGATGTTCATGACGTTAAGAACCACATCCTCTAACTGCTGTGCTACAGAACCCAGAAGACTAATTTGTTTAGTCAATTTACATTAGTATTTTTATACATCAGAATAAACATAATACTGTAAATCAACTGATCTTTAAATGCAACCTCCCAAGTTTGCATCTAAGAATGTGTTGATCCAACTTGTTTTACAAACACACATTTTGTAAAGAAATATATATATACTTGATTAACATTTATTAAGGTCGGAACTTCATCTTCACTTATAATTTCAATCAACCCAGCTATAAATGGGTAAAGATAATCATTGAAGATCAATCCCAAGAATTTGGCCAAGAAACCACCTGGTAGAAAGGTTCTTAAGTTAACAGCAGTTGTTAAACTGTGTAAAACATGTTTTTTGTCTTTTACTTACTGGCATACGTTCACTATCTCCCCCAATATCAAAATTGATAATAGATCGGGCTGTATTCGCTCCATAATATCTATCTTTACACACTTTAATTTCACCAAAACTATCTGTTTCTATTCTAAAGTCAGTCTGAAAAAATTCATTGAACTCATAAGTAAAAAAATGCCAATCTTCCAAAGTCAAGACTTCTTAATATTGCTTTGGGAAAACCTTCATTCCACACCACAGTAAGCTTCTAATTTTACGTCAGATAATGTTATTCTGGGTTTCAACCACTGAAATCACCAAGGTGACATTAAACTTGAAGATACTATTGCATGTATGGAGTTTTAAGCTATTCAATTATAGGACAATTAAAGTGTAGCTATATTGAGAATTAAATAAAGTTCCCTTTAAGATGTGTGGTCGTTTTGAGTTACACTTTGCGATTTCTGGTGTTTAGTCATAACTGATTTATATTTGGCTTTTGAAGAAGTGGTTGTCCGAGTCCATAAATTGTTTAAAAAAAAAACATGCGATTAAAGGCCTGGATCTATCAGTTTTGACACAGTTAACAGTTGGTGAAAGAAAAACAGGAGTAAACTAATTTTTCATAAAGTGAATATCAAATCATATTATGCAAACCATTTCAATGAATTATCAACTATCGGATTTTCTTCAGTTACAAATCGACCCCTGACACGAAACATCCAATGTCAAATAATGGGAGATTACTCTTCTTTGTTTACATTTTACTTCTCATGATTTCCCAACTTCGTGCAATTTCGCAAATTATTCTATGATTAAAAGGATTTTTCGGAGATAAAGCTAAAGAAATATGGCTCATAGGGGAGGCAGAAGACAAACTGTAAGTTATTTTCATTTTACATATTAAGCAAAGACTCGTACCGGTATATTATATTTTTTTCAATCCAGAAGAGTGTGTCTTCTCTAAAATCAGGCAAGTTGACAGACTTACAGGCCACAATGGATACTAAAATAGTGACACTGTAAGAGATAAATTGTTAATTTTTTTCTAATTTATAGCAGGGTGGAGATCCAACAATTAGACTCTCAAAATCATTGTCTTGGTTATTACGACATGGTGCAGAGAAGGAAGGATTTAAATATTTACCAGGTTTGTATTTCAAATATTTCATGTGGTCAAGGCTAATGTATCTCAGACAATTGTCATGTATAAAAATCTCTTAATTAAATAATAAGGGTGCTTTTAGACTTAGTCCTGAAACCATTGTGATCACATTTCATTTCTATTGTTAGACATTTTACCATAGAGTAGTATCTTTTCAGGTGGGTTTCTATATGTCGATGAAATATTGAAAAAAGATCAGTTTAAAAACTATACAGAAGATGACATCAAACACGTAGTAGCAGTCAATGATAAAAACCGATTTGCTATTCAAAATGATAGTGAGACAGGTAGATTGTTAATTAGAGCTAATCAAGGCCATAGTATACAGGTAAAAAAATTTCCTTGAAGCAATCATATAATTAGCAAGTACCGGTAGTGTTGATTTACCTCTCTTATCATCTAGCATTTGATACAATTTTTAAGTGTAATTGTAGATTTTCGCATAGGACTACCAGTAATTTGTTTTGGTGAGAAAAATATATTTTTACCTTCTATAATGTGTGAATTCATTGGTTAAGTGGAAGGTAGGCCTAGGTTTGACAAGCTCTAAGATTAATTGTGATAAATGATTAATATATGTTTGTTTGGTTTAAGGTAGATGATTTAGAATTAACCCCAATTGACAATGCTGATGATTTTCCTACTGTTGTACATGGTACCAATTTAATTGCATGGTCCTCAATAAAAACACAGGTTGTATAAAAGTTACTTTCATTCCTCTTTGCATATGCTTTTGAGACAAGTCTGTACAATAAAAGTACATGTATGATTTAGTAAAGATGTAAAATAAAGTTCTTGAATTTTTTCCCTGGCTAGTAGAGCTCAAGTTTATTATTTAATGGAGGCTTGCCTCTGGAATATCAAGCAGGGTTCCATTGTCATGTATAGTCACATTTGCCCAGGGAAAAGCTAAGATCCCATGTTGTGATGCAATTCTTTGGAGTAAATCAATTTAAGATAACTTGCCAGGTAACATATGCCCACTTCAGCACACAAAATATTCCATGTTTTTTCATCTAATCAAGGGCAATAACTCATTAACTGACATCTGGAATCACACCATTTTTGAACTTTTCCAAGATATTATTAAGATGAATACACATTCAAATCGGATAAAAACTACAGCTTCTATTGCGTACACAAGTAAATTTTAACATTTTCTCATTAAATCAAGGGCAATAACTCATAAACAGACATCTGGCGAGATATTATCAAGATGAATACACATATTAAGTTCCATTCAAATCGGATGAAAACTATAGCTTCTTTTGTATACACAAGAACATTTTAACGTTTTTCCATTTAATCAAGGGCCATAACTCATAAACCTACATCTGGAATCGCACAATTTTGAGCTTGTCCGAGATGTTATTAAGATGAATTTACATACCAAGTTTCATTCAAATTGGATAAAAACTACAGCTTCTATTGTGACACAAGTAAATTTTAACGTTTTTTCATTTAATCAAGGGCCATAACTCATAAACCGACATCTGGAATCGTGCCATTTTCATGTGGGCGTATAAAAATTGAAGTCTTGTTTTGTTTTACGTTGTCAACCTGCTCTCAGTTACCTGGTTAAATTAAAGGGAAATTAAAGTTTTCTTTCATTAAAATCAGGGATTAAGTAGAAGAAATAGAAATCATATACATTTTGCTGTTGGTGAACCTGGTGAGAATGGTGTTATAAGCGGTAAATAATTTTAATATATGTACATCTTTTATCATAAAATTTCTAATTTAGAATTTTCACTGATTCAGACCAAGTTCATAACAAATTACAAATCAGTAGTAACCTATAACATATTGTTGCTGTAACAGCATTGCTTATGGTATCGTGGTTAGCCTTAGAAGATTTTTATTTCAGGTATGAGACAATCTAGTGAAGTTGTTATTTATCTCAATCTACAAAAGGTTCTTGAAGGTAATTGTCTTACAATTAATATTACTGTATATACTAACATTATTATACAATTATTATTTGTTTTTAATCTTAGCCAACTGAATGATTAAATCTTCAAACTAAAATGAAAAAAGTTAAAAGTTGTGTTGTCTTTGTAGATGGTATCAAGATGTTTAAATCAGTGAATAATGTTATACTCTCTCCTGGTAATCAACAGGGATTTATACCACCATCATATTTTACACAAGTTTTAAACAGGAAAACAAGTACGTTTATCACTTTAGTTCTACATTGTACAAGTATAAGTTTATTAAAGGGATAATAGGTCTTAAAATGAACATAAAATTAGAAAATTTTCAACTTGATCAATAAGATCTCCTTTCATCAATAAATATAGCTGCTGCAATAAATAACATAAAAAGAAAAATAATTATCATAAAAACTAAGTAATTATCCACAAAGATGCATTTGATTATGGAAAAACGCTCAATAAATTCATTAAGCGTTTTTTCAAATATGACTTAGGTTTGTGAGTTTTCCAGATTTTACAGCGATTCTGTTACTTTTTGACACCAGGTAAGTTCACTGATGAATATACACTCATATTGACGGTTCTTGAGAACTAAAATTTTATGTTTATGCTAAGACCTATTATCCCTTTAAAATAACTTTGAAATAAACTGAGGCTCCATATTGTTTGGTTATTTTCAATGGACTTGTTATATCTTTAAACTATCAGGGAGGGAGAACTTGTCAAAATAGTGGAAAACTAAATCATTGATTTCATTCTCCTGTCTGTTCTGTTTCCAACTTCTATATTGAATATTTCAAGGTTCTTCCATTTATCAGTTTTACATTTTTGTATTTCAGGAGAGAAACTGCTCTAAAAAAAATCCCTAAGAATGAACAAACTTGATTTCTACTCTCTATGATATACTAACTGTGATACTGATTTTATATTTCATATTTTTATGTAATACATATCATATTAAATAGTTATTGCAGAAACCTTGGTTTTATTGCACTGTAAGGTTGCATGTCAGGTTTATATATATTACAGTAAATGTCTGTAAAATGATTTCACATGTCTCAGTCCCTTTCTCAAGTACTGTATGATAACCTATATGATAATATGAACAAGATATCTTAAAAAAATATATGCCCAGTACTATATAGGAAATGTTGAATGATCTATAATCCATTTTAGATCATGTTTTAATGCATAGCTGATCATTTTTCTACAAGAGCAGCTGTATGATAATATGAACAAGATATCCCTACTGCTTTATACTTAATAAGTTCTTCAACCCGTTTCGGAACATCTGATCTGTATAAATAACGGTGTCCAATACTCTCTGGATGACCAAGTCTCCCATCACTACCACATCCCCAAGTAAATACATGGCCTTTCTTACTTAATGCACAACTATGTATACCTCCTGAACAAACATCTATTATATATTCATTATCAAAAGAACATGAGTCAATCTGTTGTGGTTCAGCTACAGATATTTGATCTCCATGGCCTAATTTCCCTTTGTAACCATCTCCCCATGAATATACCAATCCATCAGTGGTAACTGCCAGTGTATGACCATGATGTTCACCAACACTACAACTTAAAACTTTGAATCTCACATCCTTCACAATCAATTTCCTGGGTTCCAACTGATTATGGACATCATTTCCTAACCCTAAAGCACCATCAATACCTTTACCAAACATAAAGATCTGTCCATAATCAGTTACTGCCCCTGAATGATTGTACCCAGCAGACATTGATGTAACTTTGTGTCCTTTTAGTTTCTCAATGATTGTTGGGGACAATGCATCTTCAGCTGATCCATGGCCTAAAACCCCAAAATGTCCACTACCAAAAGAATAAGCTGTACCATCCAATGACCACATTAAAGTGTAATTAAAACCACATGATACACCAGATATTTGAATACCAGTAACTATTGTGGGAGGTACTGCAGTTATTGTCCAGTCATGCTTCCCACATGCCTTAGGATGTCCCCATATACACAAGTTATCATCCTGGTTGATACAAGCTCCATGCCAAATTCCACTGGCTATCTGGAAGAAGGAAAAGGCTGAGGATTAGTGACTATAATCATAGAACTGTTTTTAAATGCAGGCTTTTTTGATAACAATCTTTAACTGAGCACTCAAACTATCAAGTCTGTTGCAAATATTACACATTGCTTAATTAGCCTTTAAAATTATACAAACCCATTTACTATTTTTTCCTAAATTTGATATTTCTCGAAACTTTAATTGATTGGTGGTCGTGCCATTTCCAAGCCTACCATTTTTACCACAACCAGACGTAAAAACTGCACCATCTACCATTAGAGCAGTGGTAAATAAACCACCACAACTAATTTGAACAACTTGTGGTTTTGGTTTATCATCATATTTTACTGCTTGAGGAATAAGGCAATTCCTTTTATCACCAGACCCTAACTGTCCTGAAACTCCTAGTCCCCAAGAGTAAACTGTTAACCTCGACATCTTGTTTATTTATAAACAACATTAAACATGTGTGATACTTAAAATAGCCATTAGTCATACATTAGAAGGGAGATAACAATGTATTCAATTACTTCTGGCCTACAGATCACAGCCAACTGGCCTACAGATAACAGCCAACGAAGCCTAGTTTGATACCAGAGCCTATATTATACATTCTATAGGCTCTGTTGATACATGGTATCTTATTATAAGTGCAGTAAAACATTGAGTCCGTTCTATTTTTTAGAAACTATATTTCTCCCTTCCTTTGGTTTTTTTTTGTATTCTTATATTGAATAATCTTTGGTCCAGATTTGGAATTTTATGTCTGAGAAAATTATGAGAAATTTGATTGGCGGAAGGTTATTTCTAAAAATGGTGGTTTTGTGTGCAGTGACAGTCAAGTGGATGTTGATAAAATGTAGTGGACATTTTATTTTTACTTGTTCAAAATTTTCATGGACATGCCATATATTGAATTTTTATACAGAAACCAAGCATTGGCCAGGGTTTCATGTGACATATTTGAAAGTTTTCAATGAGATTTCAGGAAAAAGTAATAGAAGGTTTAATTTCGTTATTTAACATAGAAACAGATGGCAATTGAATTACTGGAGCGAGTCCGGTATCCATAATGCTGTAATATAACCATTGTTCATACATTTTAAGGGAGATAACAATGTATTGAATTACTTTACGGACCACAGCTGACGTAGCCTAGTTTGATATATTATTATAGTATCGATAAAAAACTGTTTACTGTACACCCACAGAGTTATGCTTATCAAAATGTGTAGAGGTGGTTAATCGAAAATTATCTTATCTATTACGTTTATGTAATACTAGATATAATAGAGTTATCTACACGTAAAAATAAAATTAAATAATCTATTGTATAAATATGATAACGGAGATATATCTTCTACCGGCTTTACTTTATTTTTTACGGTACGAACAATATGTTGCCTTCACTAGAACTATCCACCCCGGCTGTTATATTTACAGCATTGTCAACTTTAGCTATAACAAAATACGCATTTACAAGTTACTTGAGATGGAAAAGAAACAAGGATTTTGTGAAAGTTGGTACCATCGAATGTGTTTATTGTTTTCCCATTAAATCATGCAGTGGGATGAAAGTACAACAGGCCGAATGTTCGAAATTAGGTATAAGAGTTCATGGTGTTACTGACAGGTGGGTACAGTGTAGAAAAAAAGAGGGGCCGATACTGACAAGGCATCATGCAGTTCAAATGGAATATAAAACACGATAGATGGATAGTTCAAAACTGATTGTATACTTACTGCTGTGTGGTCGTGCTCAGCTTCATTGGCCAATGATGTTCACAAAAGTTCTGAAAATCCATTACCAGAGAAGAGAGAACTCTTTGTAGATGTACCAACAGCAATTAGTAAATAAGGTCCATTGAGTAAATCTGAATATAGTACAGTTTTCGGAATAGAACTAACCATAAACTTGTTTTAGAAATCACATCATATACTATTTACTCATTACTCTTATTCCAGACATTACCTTGTCATTCAACCCAATGGAGACTTCATAACACAAAGACAAGAACCTAAAATGGCTTTAATTAAGGTTACTGCTTTAAATGGAGGGATACAACTTACAGCAGATGGAATGCCATCATTGATTATACCGAAAGATTTGTCAGAAGGCAATCAAATCATTGACTGCAGGTATTTAATAACTGTTTCTAACATTGTCTCCTGTTCCATTGAAATCAAACAAGTAGGAATTCTTCCTGATCTTTTTTTCCATACGTGGAATGACAATTCTCTTTCTGAGTATAGAAGAAAAAGACTCATTACATATTGGCATTTACGTGTTCTATATGTTCGCTAGATACAAGAAACATATAAGAACTAATACGTATGTAAAATCTTTTATGAACCCCCAGAAAGCAAATCAACCTTTATCGACAACAGGGTCTGGAATGATAGAGTAAAAGGTATTGACTGTGGACAAGAAGCATCCGATTGGTTAGACAAGTTTTTAGGCATCCCCGGGTTGAGATTGGTTCATTCTTCTCCTGACCTTCAGAAAAGAGACTGTACGAAACCATCGAAACCCTGGGGTAACCCTGCAAAGCCCGGTGATGAGGTAAGCTAATCTCATATTTTGTATGAACCGTCATCAATATTTAACAATTTTTTATTACACATTTTTTCCCTACATCATACTTTACTGCCTTTCAACTTTGATTTAAAAATGAAATAAAAGCAAAAACCTTATTCATTATGATTACCAATCAATTATAGTTTTAATCATTTAGGTGGCGTATGGAGACTTCTGTGCTTATCTAATAGCTAACACTGCTTCGTTAGAAAATCTGAATGAAAGGTTGTCGGATCCCGTTACTTTCTCAAATTTTCGACCAAATATCGTGGTAAAAACAGACGTTCCCTATGATGAGGTGAGAAATTCAGCTTTGACCGAACGTTCGTTTAATCATGGATTCACATTCTCAGTTCTCACAGTTCGTCCATGATTGTGAACTCTCAAACATATCCAAGAGTCATTCACCAGGGCTCTATGCTGCTGTGACAGAATTTGAGTTTCCCTCCCATCAGCGCTGCAAGTTACTAACAGAAGTAACAGAACTCGAATGTGTACTCTTATACATCGTTTCTCGATTGCATCAAAAGCTAGCACGTATTTTAACACATTCTTTTATTGTCTTTTGGAAATGTCTTTTAGGATAATTGGGCCGAGTTAAGGATTGGAGAAACTATTGAAATGCGAATGCTGGATGGCTGTACAAGGTATACCATAATATATTTAAATTATAACGGCATGCATAGGCCTATATATAATTTAATAATGGTAATAAAATAATATAATACAATATTTAAAAGCATCATCACTAATGAGTACATAATTTTATTAGATTAAATTGACATTTGAAGTCTATGCCAGAGTTAATGTATTGATATTATAATTTCAGATGCCAATTAACAACTGTCAACCCTGCTTTGGGTGTTAAATCATTGTCTGGAGAACCATTAAAAACTTTAAAGGAGTGAGTATATTGTGGTTTCAGAAATGCGTTTATGGTCATGCATCTCGTTTATTCATATTCCATTGATTTCTCATGGCAAGTGAGATGATTTAAGGAACCTCACGAATAATATACAACTGTTTCTGTTTCAGATTCCGTTGTTTTAAGCAATATGGATCGAGTCCTATATTCTGTGTCAATGGTACAGTAGACAGCCCGGGAGTTATAACAGCTGGAGATCCTGTTTATGCCAGAAGAAAATAATGTTGAATTATGCACTGATATATAAATAAATAATTATCACATTGTTTTTGTTTTTGGCATTGTAGTCCGATAAGAATCTAAGTAAATATTTCTAACGTTACTCGTTCGAAAATGTCCTTTAAGACATCCAGACAAATCAGAAAATAACTAAACCTGTAGTCCCTTTTTAGAAAGTTATGTCTTGCTGTGGTTTCCTGAGAACATACACCGGATCTCCTGTATTTATTGGCCCTTCTTCATCAACAGCAGCAAGCACCCCAAAGAGAGGGAAATTCCCATACTTTTCTTTACATCGCATCCTGAAAACATCAAGATTATAATCATATCTTGTCAAAAGACTATTGACTTAAACAGTAAACCCTAATATTTTCTAAGCAAACACAATATTTAGTATTTTGTTGAAACCATTGACAAATTTATAAAAAATATTTTTAATCTTACCTCCTTAATGTTTTAAGCGGTTCGCCATCTTCGCTTTTACCTCCTCTTTCTGGATTAATTGTAGCAAGTTGACATCTGAAATATGAAGTCATTTATTTCAATCGGTGTGTATTAGTCTCTAACCTGTTGCGATATTTAAAAAAATGTTTTTTCTATGTTCCCAAGAGCACTAGCTCTTTGCTCAGAAGTAGCTAGAGACTTATAAGCCCACTTACCGAGCGCATGGTTCCAGAATTCTTACATTTAACTGTTCTCCTATAACCAATTCTTGCCAAGTGTCCTAAAAAAAAAAAAAAATCTTCAAATCACAATAACGTCGTATTGCTTTCAAATGGTGACAAGCCAATTCATATTGATTTTAAAATGATATTAAATATGAAATACCATATTATTCCATTGCTACATTAATTATACATCGAATTCAAAGGCACTGTTAAGAAGCAGGTAATTCCAATCTGTATTTACCTCATCGAATGGTGGAGGTCCATCAATCACTAGATTAGGTCGAAAACGACCGAATGTTACAGGGTCTGCTAGTTTTCTATTTAATTCATCTAAAGACTGTTGGTTCATTATCAAATAACCACAACATTCATCTTGATATCCTGCCTGAAATCACAGTTAATTTTGATTTTCAACATGAAGTTCAATTCCCACACATACAATTTGTATATCAAAACTCTATTGGTAACAGTGCAACGATAAATTCTAATCATTAAAATACAAGAAGCATGAAAAAAAAAAAAAAAAAAAAAAAACAATACTGAAGACCAACCCGCTATCGGAACCATTCTCTGCAGTGTTATACTATTATGGAGTGTAATATACCATAATATGGTACATGTAACTTATATTCTTAAACACAGCGGATGTATACGATACATCCAATAAATGGTATATGAATCTAATTTTGAGGAAATATGTATGATATCAAGTTAGAACAAGAACCATATTGACATACCTGATCTCCAGGTGAAGCTACAATATTCCCCCATGGATGTTGTTTAGATTCTGTTTGTACTTTCATTAATTCTGGTGCCGAGAATAATAATCTGATACCATCTGTTTTTAAATATTGACTAAACCATTGACTAACTTCGTCCCCACAGTCCTGGCCTTGGAGTTGATTGTCCCATACCCTAAATATATAAGCAGCCAAATTTCAACATAGTAATTTATTATTGTTAACAACGGCGTTGGTAGACTAAACATATATCCATTACTTCACTATCCCATGTTATTTGATCCTATTTGGCGTACATTATATTTGTCTGAATTGAATTTGCATAAATCAGTGCTTCTCAACCTTTTTTATGAGATTCACTAACAGCACGTTTATTTCTTTTGATGATTATAGTTCAAAATAAATATCTTATTTTTCAGTCATTCCACAATCACTCCTTCCTTCTAAATTCCACTCCAGGTGAGAGGCACTGATATAAATCTTGCATCATTCTAACGTCAATTTCTTTTGATGCCATTCCAGTAACGAAAGTTGCATTTCACCACCGCAACTTTTTAATGATCGTAAGCGTGTTAGTTCAATCAAGATCCAATGAGTCTAATTGAATTATACAAATAGAATCAAGTAAACATACCTACATCGACGAAGTTTACTTCTGTCTGTAGGTGGCCGCAATGGTATTCTTAAATCTGCCATACTATTAGCTATTACTACCAAATCATCTTTCTCTACCCGTGTTTGTATTAAAGCTAGTTGTGGATATTGTCTCATGGTAAGAAAATCCCCATTGGGGTTGACTACTAACCAATGCCTATAGTCATAAAAAGAGAACAGACTTGCAAAATGTCCTCACGTAATTTGTTGACTTGCAGATTGCTTTAGACTTTTCCGATCGATCACTGATTTTCGTAGTTTGGGTACTGTTTGACACAGCGGTAGAATGGCACTCTTGTGTCGGCTAGCATGAATACGAGAGCAGGGTTATTTACACAGTAAATACCTTGAAATATTATACTGTAGTGCAAGTTCATTCATTGTGTTCTGGTACTGTAAACTAAATGTAAACAAGCAGAATGGTATTACCTGTTCGTGCTATAACGAAACCTACCTATCGTACAAACCATTAACTCGAATACCGAGTCTAGTAGCATCGGCAGAATATAGTCCAAATCCACCACAAGATTTGATAGGATACGTATTGATTTCAGACACTTTCCCTATTAACTCATATTTCTTCTTTTTCTGTTTCCATAATACCAAACTAAAGGAATATTTGATCGCTGATGTAAGAGCTAGCGATGTTATAATTGTACCAGGATTGTCCATTATGACCTCAGTCGATATCACGTCCTCTACAGCACTTATATCACTAATTAAAATCCAGTTTTAATGACCTTGGATATGGAAAATCATACATATCAACGTCTTGCGAATATCCTATCGGGTACATAACAATATTATGAAAAAGATTAATGTCAACCAGCTGTGAGTATGTTTGTTTCCGACTATTTTTAGCAAAATTCCAGACCACAATCATGACATGCTTTGGATCGACATGGTAACCCCCCTTTATATAATTCATTGGAAGACACGTCGTAATTTTAAGATGACTGATTAAAAACAAATCAGAATGATAAAGTATTAAGGCAAAAAGTTTTTATTTTCTAATCACATAAACAGGGTCTCCGACTTTTATCGGACCAGATTCATCTACTGCAGCCAGTACACCAAAGAATGGTGACTTTCCAAGTCCCTCGACGCATCGGATCCTGAAAGTAAAACATATTGCTATAGTCGGATATAGGTAGTTATTGGTTCTAAATTCATTATGACACCAATAATGAAATTAAACGACGTTTTCTCCCTATGGTCAAAAAGGATTAACATACGTTGAAAGTGTTTTCAGAGGTTCACCATCTTCACTCCTCCTACCAAATATCGGATCTACGGTCGTTACTACACACCTGTAAAATACATGTACGTGATATGACAACATTGCAACGATAATTATCCACTAAGGACACCATTGTCATTCTTACACTCTAACATTTGATATATTAGCTTCTTTACCTGGCACAAGGGTCTAAGATTCGAACATACACTGATTCACCAATCCTTAATTCCTTCCAATAATCCTGCAAGATACAATCAATTTGTTAAGAAATGATATCGTTTCGGTATATGTTAAAACACACAAATAGAATAGTAAGTACATACATTACCTCATCGAAAGCATTGGGACCATCAATAACTATATTGGGTCTAAAATTCCTAAAGGTAACTGGCTGTTTCAGATGTGTGTTCAGCTCCACCAGTGAATTTTCATTCATAATGAGATATCCACAGCATTCATCTTGGTATGCTCCCTAAAATACATAGAGCTTAGACACAAAAAGGATATTTACTGAGATACTGCTTTGTTCAGAGACATTTCTGGTAAACATGGAGTAATGTCCGAGATTTCTAGGAAGTATGTTTCACGACAAAACGACGACGATTATAGTTTGAAATATTATACAAATCTAAATTAATAACTTTAATAAATAATGGGAATATTATCAACGAATATTATAATAAATCTACCTGATCACCTGGATCCGCCGAATTACCCCACAGGTTGTTCATGGAGTTCGTCTGTGATTTGATTAATTCAGGCGCCGAGAATAATAATCTGATACCATCTGTTTTTAAATATTGACTAAACCACTGACTAACTTCATCCCCACAGTCCTGACCTTGGAGGTGATTCTGCCAAACCCTTGAAAGGAAATAAGAAAATTTGATTCTGAGAATCCAACAGTAACAGATTTGAATGCTTATAATCGTCACAATTGAAGATTGAGCTTTAATGTTTTGAATTATATGTAGTTCAACATGCTATTCCCATACCCCAATAACTACAAAACCACAGAAAGCAGTAGGTGTTCCAAAATTGCTACATCGCTACCGTCCTTATGTTTGGTATAGTATGTTTGAAAAGCTGAGAATTTGGTAATAAACCTACCAATTGTGGTATTTAAACCTTTCGAAAGGTTTGCTGACTTGATTAAACTAGTCGCAAAGTGAACAGTTCATATATATCATACATCGACTTACCTACATTTCACAACGTTGCTTCTATCTGATTTAGGTGTGATAGGAAGGGTTATTGTTTCCATTCCTGGAGCTGTCAAAATAAACTCATTCTCCACAGGCACGACAGTTATTTCAATACATGCTAATTCTGGGTGCTGTCTCATTGTTATGAAATCTCCATTTGGTTTTACAACTAACCAGTGTCTGAAAAAAATGAAAAATAGAAAAATGGTTAGCTAAAGTAGGCTATGTTGGTGAAGTATTTCAGCCCATATTATACAAAGCACCTGCAAGACTTTTGCAATCACAAAATGATTAATATTTTGTATGTATGTTTTTGAGGGTTGTCTCCCGTGTTTCCATATGCATGCATAAGCAGACGACATTTTAATTGCACAAAGAACCAATACTTGTAACATACCTATCATATAAACCATTAACTTTGATTCCAAGTCTTGTTGCTTCAGCATTCTTCAGAGTTATACCCCCACAGGATTTGATAGGATAGGTATTAATCTCTGAGACTCGACCGATCTGTTCATACTTTTTCTTCTTATTATTCCATGATATTACACCAAATGCGTACTTCAAGGCACTAGACACCGCCAATGCAGAAAAAATAGCAGCAGACTCGTCCATTTTTTATTTAAGTAACAACGTTCAATTTGAATGAAGCTATATTAAGCCTGTCCAGTCTATAACAGAAGGTTAAGAAGGCCTACATCATTGCCGAGACTCAATATACTTAATCTCACTGAGCTACGCAAATATAGGTCAGACACAAGATAATTCAGATAGTAAGACCACAGTTAAAATACTTTCACAATTTCCCAGCATAACCTTAATTTGACATAAAATATAAACTCTGGTTTAAAGCATCAAAGTCGTAATGTCACTGTAAGTGTAACAATATCTTTCAATAAAGTAATAACGTAATGTGAGCTTTTGCAAAATACCAATAAAGGTGTAAATTAATGCCCCAACTCTCATTCTTCAGCCCGATTTCTTAGAACATTGCAAATTAGTGTTTCGAACATGTCCAAGGTTTAAAGGAAACCAATTAATGCTTAGTTGAAAGCTTCAGAATATGCAGGAAACACATGTCTTTACAAGCGTTTATATCTTACATAATATAAATGATAAGATATTTAGAACTACATAAAAAAAAACCCAAAACTTACATTTCACAACAACCAAAAAGATAATCAAATTAACTTGGTTTCATTATCGGATGTACCACCATCACATTCTCAATTCAGAGTGGTACCACCATCATATACTCAATTCAGTGTTGTATCACCATCACATACTCAGATTATTGTTGTACCACCATCACATACTCAGATTATTGTTGTACCACCATCACATACTCAATTCGGTGTCGTACCACCATCACATACTCAATTCAGTGTCGTACCACCATTACATACTCAGATAAGTGTGTTACCAAGATCACGTACTCAATTCAGTGTTGTACCACCATCATATACTCAATTCAGTGTCGTACCACCATCACATATTAGAAAAGTGCGTTACCGCGATCACGTACTAAATTCAGTGTTGTACCACCATTACATACGCAGATTATTGTTGTACCACCATCACATACTCAGGTTGGTGTTGTAACATCATTACATACTCAGATTAGTGCTGTACCCACATCACATGCTCAATTTAGTGTGGTGCTACCATTACATACTCATTTCGGTGCTGTACCACCATCACATACTCATTTCGGTGCTGTACCACCATCACATACTCAGATTAGTGTGGTACCACCATCAAATACATGTACTCAGATTATTGTTGTACCACCATCACATATTCACATACTTAGATATGTGTGGTACCATCATCACTTACTCAGACTAAGGTGGTACAGCCGTTTTACATAATTATGTCACTTTTAATCTATAAGTTCATTTCTAGGATAAATGATACGAAACATATTTATTCCTCTTCTGAATGCATCTATCTATCAATCCATCTATATATTATATGATTCATATTTTTCTGTATTATTTCATGTATGTTTGATTAATATTTGTATATAAAAATGTATATAATATTCAGCTTGTTTCTATACTTCGTTATTTATAAATGTACATATTATGCCTAACTTTACTGAAATAAATATTGTTTAAACCCACAATTTGCTTCATGTGCAGAAAAGTACTATTTATTTTCCTTGAGATCACGCTTAAAACGTTTAAATTAATGAGCTACTCATGGAAAATCATGTTTCATGACTGTAGCAAATTAGCATGCAGGACGTGGTTTGTAATAACTTATTAAGTGATAAATGACAAGCACATTTCACAGATAATCTATCGGATTTAACATTTTAACCACCAGCAGTAAGCAATCCATGAATGTAAACGTTAATGATGTATGACGCGAAAGGAAATTCTTACAAGGAAGCGGTGGAAACCGATCCTTTGTCCTTGCAACAAGATGCTGTTGAAGCTGAGGAAGATGCTGTGGTTGTTATTGAAGAAATACCTACGTCTAGGTTGATCTATAAAGTCAGCGATAATCCACCACCTCATTTATGTTTCATGTTTGGAATGCAGGTACATTTCGAAGTTGATGTTTAAGAGGACTGTCTGTGTTTATAGATACAAGTAACACAATAATATGTTTCTAATTGGACGCTTTCGTACGTGTATGTCGCTCTTAGAATGATCATGTTATCCCCCCGTACGTTAAAGACACCTCCGAAATTGCTAATGCCAATTTCATTGCAAACTTGCCTTAAAAACAAAGTGCACATAGCGGCTCACCCTTCACCTGTTATGTGAGTTCGGTGACTTTACTGGTAAGTTATAGGAAGGAATTAAGAGCAGTCGGTAAGACCATAAACTAAAAAGATTGGTAAGCGTATGTTTTCTCAAAAATAAGGCGAAACATAATCTTATAATAAGCGTAGTAATCCAGAGAAAAGAAGGTTCTAACGGATTTCATTTCCTTACATTTCAGCAACTTTTAACATCTATATCCAATAGTATGTCCATGTCTTTGATAATAGCGGATTTGGTTTGTGCTAGAGATGATGATACAATAAAAACTCAAATTTTGAGTACAACCCTATTTATGTGTGGTATCTCAACTTTCTTTGTCACTACATTTGGATTAAGGTATGCACAAGGTACAGTAATGATCTGATGGTTACTCTGTGAAGATTTCTAAAAGGAATCTGGAGACTACATCATATATATGTTTTAAAATATATACATTATACAGGGCTAAGCATTGTTCACAGCCATCACCTTCTCGAAAGTACGATTAGATAAATCTGATTGTAAAAAAAATTGAATGGCAACTTTACTATTTTAGGTTGCCCATTTTTCAAGGTCCATCTGTGATATACATAGCTCCACTCCTAGCAATGACAACGATGGATGAATTTCGTTGTCCAAATTACGTCATGGAATCTGGTGAGTCATTCATTGAATTTAAAATCTTGGATCTATAAGATCATTCTCCGTACAAATAACAAAACAGCACAATTCAAATAATTGATGCTCGTTAAGATTTGCGATCAAATTTATTGTTACAGATTCTGATCATCAAATGAACTAGCTGATACGGTCATTAAAATAAAATAAAATACGAGGAACTACTATGATAGTTAAGTTGTCGATGGTGTCGATGTAATTGTTAAATGCACCCTTTCCTAACACATATTTCTTCAAAAAGGGATACTTACGATAATGATCTTGGCTTTGTTATAGCTTATTCAGATCTACAAAATTCAACAATTCGTAACATGTCGAATGCATTTGTACGAGAGTTAGCTTACAACAGAATTCAAGGAGTGAGTAAATGATTTTTTATAACCAGCACATGGCCTATCATTTAATGAAAGTACATGATGTATGTATCACATGAAATTACCTGCTGTATCAAATGAAAGTTTATTATGTATCAAATGAAAGTACATTATGTATCAAAAGAAAGTAGGCATTCATTGTGCATCAAATGAAAGAACTGTACCAAAAGAAAGTCCATGATGTATGTATCACATGAAAGTACCTGCTGTATCAAATGAAAGTACATTATGTATCAAATGAAAGTGCATTATGTATCAAATGAAATTTTATATTGTATCAAATGGACGTACATCATGTATCACAGAAAAACCATGATTTACGAACATCATTTTTTTAAACATAATATGAAACATCAGAGAAATGACGCATATGTCATGCAATGTAGAAATATTATGGTAATCATTTTTATTAACAATAAATTGTACATTTTTTTCTATCCCATTTCATAATCCTGTTTTTCTCATCTGGTACCACAATATAATGTATTTTGTTTCTTTAGATCTCTGGTGCCCTGATGGCTGCTGGTGTGTTACATACACTGGTCGGTCTAACAGGACTGGTAGGAATATTTTCCAGATATGTTGGACCAGTTACAATAGTACCCACCATCTTACTTGTTGGTCTGGATCTCTTTCACGTTGCCATCAAATTTACCGAGAAACACTGGGGAGTGGCTGCAGTGTAAGAATTATTAGTTAAATTGGTAAAGGGAATAGAAATAACAAACTAAATGTTATACCAAGATCTTCTCAATGGATTAAGCTTAACCGATTTTAAAGCTTATTAAATGGAAGAATAAATCAAATCTTGGTATTAAATAACTTATATTAGTTGATCAACTCAAGAACCAAGAATTGAATGAATGAAACTATTGAGGTCAATAATATCGGGGAATAGAGGAGAGGTTTTGCTTCTCAAAATGTATACACCTGCAATGAAACAATTACTTCATTTAAGAATTAGGAATAGAGATAAATCTTTTATGGGTAGTGAATGTATTCGTTAGAATTTGAAGACATTCAAAACTGTGCAGATGAACACAGTTTTTAATTTAGGGGGGGGGGGGGCATCTGTTTGGGATCTATGCAATGTGTGACGATATGAACTGTATGGTTGTTGATGGGTAGAAAATTGGTTTACGTTGACCAAGAACTAACAAATCTCGTCCTGTTCTTCGTAACCAAGCAGTCATTATAGCAATGATGTTATTTTCAGGACTTCGGTTACTGGGTTTATACTAGCTATTTATTTAAATGGAAGAAAAACTCCTTTACCAGCTTATAACAAAAAGCGGGGATTTTACATCAAATGGTATCCACTACATCAAGTTTTCGCCGTAAGTTTTGAAATTTTACAAAAAATGCTTACATTAAGAGTGATTATTGGTTATTTAACCTGCTATACGTAAAATTAACTTCATTCGAATGAAATAAGTAAGAATAGCAAACCATATTTTAGCTAATTTTTTTTACACCAAATTACCTTTTAACACATTCTGCTTCCAAACCATTGGCACTGCTTTCCTTCACAATTCTTTTCCAGATATTGATATCTATATTCACCGGCTGGTTATTGTGTGCTATTCTCACAGCTTCAGGTGCTTTATCATCTGATACTAATCATATACATCATTATGTTCGAACTGACAGTAGAAATGACATCGTGTTTTCTAGTCCTTGGTTTTATTTTCCATATCCAGGTAGGAATTCGATTTCGACTTAACTTTAACCAGTTCGATATTTATATGAAATATCCTAAATATAATGAATTTAATATCTTTATGTTTCTTATTGCTCCAAATGTTATATAAATATATCTTTCGTTAGATCAAGACAAATTCGTGGTCTTTTCCAGGTCAATTTGGACCCATGGGATTTAGTGTGGCTGCCTTTATAACATGTTTTTTGGCTACAATATTGTCTGTAATAGACTCTATTGGTGATTATAATGCTGCTTCTCGGGTTTGTTGCGTACCTCCTCCTCCAGGCCATGCTGTTAATAGAGGGATCTTCTTTGAGGGCTTGATGAGCTTTTTTGCTGGAACTACAGGAGCTTGTCATGGTACTGTATCATATGGTGGTAATATTGGCGCTATGGGGATCACAAAGGTAATATTGGTGTTCTAAGAATTGCAACGTTCTCTTTTTAAAACTAATGGTAGATATTTTGACATTTAATCAAAGTCATTTGGGATTTCTGAACCAAAAATAGACCTGGGAATGAACTTCACAATTGCTGCAGATCCATATATTATACATGTACCTTCTGGACCTGCTTATACAGATAGATATACTTGTAGTTCAATCCACTTTCCATATCTCTCGTATTCTTCCTCGCTGATTTACTTGTTTAATAATATTACAGGTGGTCAGTAGAAGAACGTTTCAAGTAACAGCAGTATTGTATATACTCTGTGCTGTTTTACTCAAGATCAGCGCAGTGTTCGTTACAGTACCCTATCCAGTATTGGGTGGCACTATGATTCTAAGCTATGGCATCTTTATTGGGCTGATACTGTCCAATCTACAATTTGTAGATTTGAATTCTACAAGAAATCTAGCTATTATTGGTATAGCTATATTATTAGGATTGATGTTACCATTTTGGGCAAAAACTAATCAACATGCCATAAGAATAGGTAAATAATTCTTCTGTTCTTCATGTGTTTGAACTACATCAATTTTCTTTCTATCCTTATAAGTGCATGTTAGCTTGAACGATGTAGAAGTGAGTCTTAAATAACGCATATATTCTCACTGACAATGCTATCGATCTCCTGTGCAATTCAGCTGTATAACGAAAGTATCTTTTCTATCGAAAGGTCTTAAATTCAATTTCTGTTATTTTTAGGAAATGCTTATGCTGATAACATTATTCTAACTCTAATTTCAAATGGTGCTTTCGTTGGTGGGTTTATAGCCTTCTTCTTTGATAATACGGTTAGAGGTAAGTTGTTCTAAGTCCTTATTAACGCCGAAGATCAAGGCAAAACCAATTTGAACAGAATTCTAGATATTCTTTAATTCTCTGAATTTCGTTTCGTTTTCGGGGAAGGGGGGGGGGATTTATTCTTCCAAATATACAGGCCTGGGATGGAAAAAATATTGAGGAATTGGTATAAAGGATCTAGTTCTGCTTGATATTTTTCTTCTGTTCTGATCTGAAATTGTAAAAAAAAATAATAGTATAGAACCTGTAATGTACAGCTTGGTGTATATTTCAGGAACACGAAAAGATCGTGGTTTAATATTTGATGAAAAAACTGAAAATGTAAATGATAGTGTGTTCTTAGAGGGACGAGAAGTGTACAACCTACCAAGAATGCTAGACTTTATCCAAAATTGGAAGATCTTTAACATATTACCTATATTTCCTAAAGATAAATCAATCTAGAAATGTGTATCAACCTTTAAATTGTTTATGAAATAAATTCATATATTCAAACTTCTATCATATTTGTGAAAAACATTTAAGCAGTTAAATCTTTGATGGAACACTCTAAAATATATCAGTGAATGACACCTCTTTTGTTCCCGACGCTTTTGCCCAAATGTCACTTAGATAAAAACCCTAATCCTACAATAAACATCGTGTGTAATTTATATGTAAGTATTTCACAATAGGCGATATCATATAGTGATAGGATAATAAAGTAATGACCTATATCAAACATAAATTTTAATCGACCTACATGTATTTTTATATTGGACGAGATGGCAAAGGGAGTACTTTTCTTATTTTACTTAACATTTTTGTAAGTTCAGTTTTTACGTTTACATGTAGTTGAAAAGGCAATACACAATATTTTGAATTTTCAAGACACAAACACCGAGAAATAATTTTGAGCGGTCGGTAAAAGCAAATAATCCTGCTTTTTAATGTGATCTTTAATGGAGATTAGGTGACAATATGCCCACCCCGATTAAGACACAGTCTAACCATACTCTCCAGGTTCACAACTGGACATACTTAGCTCTATCAGTGTGGTTGTTACACGTACAATGATTTAAAACATTGACCAAAAACAGAATAAATCCGCAAAGATAGGTTGGAAACAAGGGCCGTAGATGAAAACTCAAGGCACAAACATATTTCAGGTACATCAACATCGTATCCGGTATTAACATAGTACCACTGACACAACTAAGAAACTATGTATTTGGTGGTGCAGATTTACAATACAGGATACATTATCACAACTGTTCACTGAGTTTAGCACATATCTCACCTTATGACTGGGAACATGAGCTGGACGAGATAGCTTTTCTAAATTATAATGATACATATTGGATGGTTGGAACTGGTTTTTCTAGAGACGTCAGTGGTAAAAGACTGACACTGAAAGGTAACCAGTTTATTCTAAAACGACTGCATTTACAATATGAGAACTGTTTATAAAGACATGTCGAGTTAAGCCGATTGATTTGAGATCTTACAAGATTATCATACTCTTCAAATGTTAAGATTGAGAATCAAACACCTGCAAATCATAAGTATGTAAGAAATCAGATCATCCAGTTATCCACACAACAAAGGTTAATACGATTTGACTTTGTCAGTCCTTTGACATTGAAGATATTCCAGAAATACAAAATAAAAAATATTACAGTTTAATATTTCAATTTTTATAATATTGGAAATACGTAAAGTTGTCTCATAAGATGTTAAAAGCGCATATATTAAAGAACACATGGGAATGGGTTATGGTATAAAACTTCTTTAATATTATTGTACATAACGTTTATACATGTCGTCATCAGATGAAAAGGAGAAGAGTGACTGCACATATGTCTCTTCTACTGACAATCTTTTATTTGGAGGTTTGCCATTTGAAGCGTTATTTATTCACATCATGTAATGATCTTTTCTGTACTTCCTGTTTGTATAGGTCAAGGTCTTACCGACATATCACGTAAATCAAATAAGTGATGTATATAACTTCTGTTCTAAAATATCTTTGACTTCTTATGTAAACTGCAGACCTACTTCCTGTTTGTATTTTTCTTATTTAAATGCTCAGGTCCTGTTGATAGACTTACCTTATCTATATTCAATGCTAGCGGTTTAACCAATACATTGTATGATAGGAATCCTGCTACTGGTCAATTAATCATACCAGGATTCATCAACTGTTATGATTCAGGGTAAGTAGTACGTATGAGAACAAACTAGAACATTTGCAGAAGTTTTATAAGTAATAACTTCCTTGGAGACCACCCTTCGCAACAGGGGATTGGAACGGCTTTGTCCCGACTTTGTCTCCAACATCCTCACATTTTAACAATCATTTTACATATTTATAGAAATAACGTTGCCCCCTGGAAATATAAGTGACCCCTGCCCATTCCTACACCTAATTTTTCATTGAAACGTCAATCTCTTTCTTACTGAAGATTCACTATAATCTATTAAAAGTCACGCATGCTTATTTATATCAGATAACCCTTATAAATATGCTATCAGATGGCCCTAATTAGTATGCTATCAGATGTCCCTAATTTATTATGCTAGGAAATTGTGATTTAGTTGTTCATATTAATCATATTGTGTAAAATCTACCTTTTTTGGTACATATATTTGAAGGAGTTATGATATATTGTCTCGACATGGAATAGGAACTGAATTATTGAACTTTGAAGCAGTGACCAAAGCCATTGTTGTGGATGGCGTTCCGCTGCGGTTTAATCTCGATTTAATTGCCTGTGTCAGAAACGCCTCAAAGGACATAAGAGATACTGTACAATATAGCTATGCTGGAAAGGTCTCAGGTATGTCATTTATTATGTACTACTGATTGAAAATACTGTTTGGTTAGTTGGTAATGTATTATTGCCTTTATTTCGAAAGTTAGCATAGAATTTATCTTCTCCTCTTACTTAGGCTAATAGTTTTGAATTCGTGTGTTATACTTAGCTAATTGGGTATTATGACCTCCATATTTCACTTTAAGAGCCATAATCTCAAAGAACAGCAAACCGTATCGCAAAATATTTAAATGTAAGCACTCATTAGAATCGTGAACCGGTATGAATTAAATAATGTCATTCGTTTGTTTTAAAAGTGAAGGTAATCAAATACTTCTTAAATGCATCACTTTCTATTCGGAGGTTGTAACAATTTTACTTTTCAGATTTATTTGTGGACGAAATCCACGTGTACCTTGTATTATTATTTTGATAATTGATTAGTTTTTTTTTATATAAATTTAAGGATATAGACTTGATTTAGAAAGTAGCATCACCTTTACTACCAGGTATCTGATTGGTGATGGATACCATGTTGTTAATGTGAAGATGCTGAAGAATAATGAGGCCACTGTCAAAGAATATTTTGTTGACCAGATTTCAAAACATTCATCTGATCCGAAAACATGGACTTGTGGTATAGGTCCTCAAGGACAGCTTCATTTATTTCAACATTTGTAGAGCTTATTTATGAACCAATGTATTTTTTTATCTTGATATTTGGTCAATGAAGCTAAATTTTCCGGGTGTAAAATAAAACTAAAGTTTATATCTACGAGATTGGTCGATACTGAGGTTGATAACGATTTAGATTCGGGAAAGGTTCCGTATATAAATTTAAAGATGATTGTTCTTAAAAATTGAAATTATGATATAAATTGTATTAACCACTGATGATTTTAAATCCTTCAAAATTTTACAAAATTTTAAAGTTTCAATGGATTATCATTGAAATTAGTAACTGAAATTATGTTTTTATGCATATCTCATTCTCATCTGGGAAATCTCAAATTGTAGAATATTACGTGTTATCTCCCTTTAATAAAAGCTTTATTGCAAAGGATCGAATCTTTATATATATATATCAAATTGGTGTAATAAATTGAACTTTCCAATTTGATTGTCAATATTCTAATAGAAGAAGAAGTCAAGTTAAAATTTTAAATTCTTGAAATTTGATAATAAAAAAAAAGAAGAGAAAAATTGCAAGAGCTTAATGTTATAGTATCAAACAAACGTACCTATTAACTAAACTCCTTAAACGAGGTTAAAACTAGAGTATTAGACTTACCTATACCAATGTAACGCTAGAATATAAAACTTAACACTTATATAAACCAGAGTAATACACGCACTTACACAAATTAAATCTAGAATATAAAACTTTACACTTATATAAAGCCAGAGTAATAGAACCTACACAAATTCAAATCTAGAATATAAACTTTACACTAATATTAAGCCAGAGTAATAGACGAACCTACACAAATTTAAAACTATAAAGTAACAGTTTGCACCAATAAAAACTTAGTGATAGACTCACCTACATCAATGTAAAACTTAGTAATAAATTCACTTATACCAATGTAAAACTAAGAGTAATAGACTCCACTTCGCAAATGTAAAATTAGAATATAAAACTTTACACCAATATAAAACCAGAGTAATAGACGAACCTACACAAATATAAAACTAGAATATAAAACTTTACACAAATATTAAACTAAGGTATTAGACTCACCTATTGTGAACTAGGAGTAATAGACTCATCGATGCTTATGTAAAACTAGAATATAAAACTTTAGGCAAAATATAATATTAGTCTTAGAATCGCCTACACTAAAGTAAAACTAGAATATAAAACTTTACAAAAAAATTAAACTAAGGTATTAGACTCACCTATACCAATGTAAAACTAAGAGTAATAATCTCCCCTCTGCTTATGTAAAACTAGAATATAAAACTTTAGGCAAATATAATATTAGTCTTAGAATCGCCTACACAAATGTAAAACTAGAATATAAAACTTTACAATAATATTAAACTAAGGTATTAGACTCACCTATACCAATGTGAACTAGGAATAATAGACTCACCGATGCTAAATTAAAACTAGAATATAAAACTTTACACAAATATAATATTAGTCTTAGAATCTCCTACACAAATGTAAAACTAGATTATAAAACTTTACAATAATATTAAACTAAGGTATTAGACTCACCTATACCAATCTGAACTAGGAGTAATAGACTCACCGATGCTTATGTAAAACTAGAATATAAAACTTTACACTAATATAATATTAGTCTTAGAATCGCCCACACTAATGTAAAACTAGAATATAAAACTTTACACAAATATTAAACTATGGTATTAGACATACCTATACCAATGTGAAACCAGGAGTAATAGGCAGGCCTACACTTGTGTAAAACTAGAATATTAAACATCAACATAAAACAAGAGTGCTAGTATTAGACTCAGTTCCATTATTGTAAAACTATACTGACTTAACTGTTGTCAATATAGATTACAAAAAATATATAAATTTCTATGACATTGATAGATGGAGACTATTACTGTAGGGACTTGGTATCTGGCTTAAAGTTTAACAACAAATCATAAATCGATTCATTTACAATTATGACAGCGCTTAAGAATCTTACAGTCCTTAAGGCATTATTAAAACGAATGATATTTGTGTAATATTCTTCTTCGTAATCTTGAGTGAGAGCCTAAAGGAATGAATAACCAAACATAAGCTGTAGACATTAGAATCAAATATGATTGTATAAATTCACATCACTAACGTTGACGTAGCGAGACAAAGGCTTATTTTTGTTAGTGATTATGATAAGTTATCAGTTATTCTTATGAACTAATAGTACACATATACTACCAAAGTACTTATGTGGATAAGAAAAACAGTTTTCCTCAAAAGAGATGTTATACGCGTTGCCAAATCATTGAACAAAATTCACAAGTCTGTGTTATATCAGACTTCTTAATGTCAAAGTTCACTTATGAAGAAATTCAAAGAGTTTCAAATGAAATAAACATCAATAAAACGTATTTGAAACGATCAGAGCAATTAAAATATAATTAAATTTATTGATAAAAGTGATAAAATTCTGATTTTCGATCAATAAATTTATGGTAATCGATAAATCCATTCATTTGCCTGTGGTACTTAGACTCCGTCCATTTTTCCAAGTTCGGGAAGGTTACGGAATATAAATTTCTCATTAAACAGTGAATTTTGCACTTTTATATATTGAAAGAGCCCAGAGTTGACATTATTAAGACAGACGATTTATGAGTTGTTGCTTCTGACTGGGGATAATCTGACTCTAAGCAAGATAATGTAAATAGTGTCCATCTGGGGACAATGAAAGTTGATATGAATCTCTCGTTGTTGGTAGCCATGTTCATCTCTTGATCCATAAGATTTTGTGCTTAATCTTTGGAATAAAACTCAGTATCTATGTATTCAATCCGAGAATCGTTCCAGTTTCAGGCGCCAGACGTAAATTCACTGAAGTGATGAGTTCAGATATTTCTTAAAGAAAGTCGTTGAAGTATGAATAGAGTATTATTATGACATGATGACATTCTATATACCTCGTGGGAAATTACATGATGATGAATGATTAAAATCTAATCCTCAAACTACCATACATATTACATAAATATTATTGGACAAGGCAAAAATATAATGCTGAAACATAATGAAATATTTATATTTATTAGTCAGGTATTATTGATATTGAGTAGTCAGGTATTATTGATATTCAGTAGTCAGGTATTTGAGCCACTAACATAATTTCAAATATGATCTCAAGCGTTGTCTGAAAAGGTGCACCTCCCACTTTATACGTCTATAGAACAAAGAATATACTTCCCAATGTATCGAACTACCTATCTTACCCATTAAACGGGCCCAGGCTTGATTTTTATGGGTCTTTTTGGGCCTTTATTACATTTAAACAGTCCTCCGAAATACTCAAGCTCTAAGAAAATCGCAAAATACCTTGAAATATACCTCAAACAAAAAATTTCACTTTTCATTTTTTTTCCGTGCTGTACGCGGCTGGTCTCCTGTCAGTCTGAAAATTGTGTGTCCTGTTGACAAAGTCTACAATTGAAAATAGGTTGTAGTCTATTTATATAGATGACCGCTATTGCACGACGGGAAGGATAACTCTTTTATTATCAAGACGAACCGTTTTCAAATATGGCGGGACGTTCGTAATATCTTAAGGCATTATGATTTTTAAAACACGGATAATTATGGATATACATGGATTTGAAGGCTCAAATTTCAAAGGTAAGCTCTGTAGACTATTTCTGATTAGCTAAGCAAAAGATTGAATGTGTTTGAGGCTGTCGGATGATTGTCCGAAACAAATCAAGCCTGGGCCCCTTTAAGTAATCGATTTTAAATGAATTGTGGTGTGCAACAAGAGGCACATTGTACCAACTAACCTACTCCGGAATCTCATCACAAGGTAATGTTCAACCAAACCAAATATTATTGCCTTGTGTCTGTTTAATATCATTCCCAATTGGAGTAAATACTTTGAATTTACAATGTATATATTTTGAGTGCGCAGCTGCATCGACCATAAACTAGAAAATGTTTCAATATACATAGATTACACACTTAGAAGCCAAAATACATTTTACTTGGCAATTCTTTAGGGACGTAAATATCTCATCTAAAATCATTTACAATCAAAAAACAATCAGACTTAGAGAGTTTTATAGGACTGTATTTTGCCAAAGTAACTAAATCGTGAATTTAGATATGCTATAAACTTTCAACGTGGAATTTCGTTTATTTGTTAGATGATGTTAGGTGATGAAAGATTATAAAGATAAAAACATCTGAAAAACTGTATATATAAATAGGAAGTCTGGGTTTATTGACCACCCGACAAACTTTGGACTTGTCAGTACACAACCATGTTTCAAAAACCGATAGGATCATCTTGATCTAACACGATTTACGAGTAAGCGAGTGGGCAGTTTAACTCGTAACATAAACAGCTCAGAAGCTTATGACAGTAAATAAAGAAGTTCCTTGGTTAGTTAATTACATCATGTACTGATTAGTACAACCTATCTATTATATATAACCGTAACATAGTATTATGTGTTATTATTTTTTTTGATGGACATCCATTTTTTGGATAATAGTACCCTAGGTTAAAATATTATGGATGCCGAGTTCTGCTTTATATTCAGACATCAGACGACACAGATCATTATTAATTTCATTTAACATCATTTTTCTCTCCAAATTAGATTTCTATAGTTATTTAAAGCAATTCCAGTCGACCTACAGTAATGGTAACTATCAAATTGAGTGTTTAGGTCTCCTCCATCTATATTCAAATTAGATGTTTGGGTATCCAATTGTGACCATCGATATAGACGAGCAATTCCCGTTAGTAAATAATACCAATTTTATTACAGTTTCATAAATAACTATGGCTTATAACTAGGACTAATTTGAAAGTTGACACAGACCCTTTCTTATCAATTACACGGGACATTAGAAATAGAAAATGACTTATATAGAAACAAAAAACTACATGATTATTAACTGAATAGTTAAAAACTAGTTATAAGCCACAATGGTTGTATAATAAGGGTTACTTCGACCTAGGTTAAAATGACACACACCTCTGCCCTTTTGGGCTTTGATGTTAAATTGAGGAAGTTCTGAACAATGGTAACAATGCTTATACTTAAACGGTAAACATCAAATAATACATCCTTTACAATAGCGTGATTTGTCAAAACGTTCGAACTAAATGTAGGCAAGAACATAAATCAGATTGTTCAGATTGGGCGTTTACAGGTATCTTACATTCATTGTGTTCTATTTCCAGATTGATTCCAATTATAACTATCCTTAATAATAAAAATAAAAACTAAGCTTTATATCAGAATATATATCCGTTTTGACCCAAATAAAAAAAAAAAACACGCGCTTTTATGTAATATGACATGTTCTAATTCAGGATTATTCTCAGCTCTTATCACATTAACATACATTGTGATTTCAATATAAATGAATTATCAAAAACCGTTTTATGAAAATAAACATGATAAATGTATAAAAAAGTTCACATAACCCATCACTTTGCATGTTATTTCTGTAATAATCAAATATCCAATTTGGCTTACAACAAAATAAAATGCTTGCCAAATTAAATTATGACAAGGTTGAAAGCATAATCGACTATCTGATTATTTTCCTTCAAATTATGGTAGCAATAAAGCTAAACTTGCTCTGGGTGGGTTTGTTATGCTGGATACAGCACACTGATTGGCCATAGCTTACGTATAGGAAATATTTTGAGAGACAAAGATGAAATTGTGTATTCATTCTATAAGCGCAGGAGGAAGAGCCATGACTCAATGGTAGTTCCCTAACCAAGAACCACAGTTCAATACCTAGTCGAGCTTTAGAGTCTTTTTCAAACCAGTTTCCATTTGTCAGGAACGAGGTGGGAGGGGCTGGCATTGAAATTAATATGAATGTTTTTTTTGTTTTTTGTTTTGTTTGCGCTGCAATAAACCGAGGCCCAGTCTGATAAATGATATACAAGATAAAGATCCTTTGACTGCTGGGAATCCAAAGAGAGTCGACTTATGCGCTCTCCAGGCACAATTTTTCTCACTGTGACTTGACGTCGTTGTCCAGCTTCATATTCACTATGTTGATCTAAAATGGTTTAAGTATTTCTGTTTAAAACACAATATCAACACAAAACTTAAAACAACTTGCAATCTTTGAATCCATCTTCCGGGTACCGTCACTTTAAATAGGCAATCATTGGTTGATTTGAAATTACTCTTGTCCAATTAGATCGGTAATAGAATCAATTGATTACGATAAATAGTCACGTTCAAGCTAGCTAGAAGCTGAATTAACTATAATTACTTTTATTTACTAAGAATTATTGCTTATAACCTGACACAAACTTTTACTTAATGGTTATATAGAAATACATTGTCATTTAACCTTTCTACATCAATGAGCTCATAGTGTTAACTTCCGTCATCTACAGTATTGCTTGTGCAAACGACAATAGAGTAAAGATAGAATCCACTCAACAGATTCTCAAGCAGACGATTACCATAAACATATTCCTTTTAACACTTCGAGAGAAACTGGTGCCTATGTATAGTTAGTTGATACTCCAATTTCCAAGTTAACTGATAAACACGGTAAGTGTATGATAGGAAAACAGAACTTCTCTTCTGTGTTACCGTTTGTCGTCTGCAGCATGCCTGGATTTATAATGTATAAGATTAAGATTGCGTATGAGATCTATTGTACCTATTATGCAACATCATGACAAAGAAGTTTCTACGTATAACGAAAAAACGTGAAATAAAATACTCTATCTGATAATATCTTTATAACAATTCTCCAAGAGAAAACATTATAAATGACTTATATTAAGAAATAGATCTATCACAAAAAAGGTACATTTAAAAAGCGAATCAATATGAAAATAGATCTTAATCTAAATTATCTATATTTGATTATCTACATACATGTAACATATTACTAATCACAAACAACTCACGTAACTTCTTATTTAGCTGAAGTTCAGCTTTAGAATATAAAGTACATGTAAAGTTGTTTATTTATTATGTTAGTAAAGTTCAGCATATCCAAGGCTTGACATTATTAAAGTGTCCCTCGTATTTAAAACCATTTGGTTCTGAATAGTTTGGCATACTCTATTCCTTTGTTGTACCTATAACAATATTTCTTATACGTGAAGTGACTGGTGGGCTTATTTTCATTTAGTTCGATTGATTAATGGCATTGGAAGTTCTTATAAATCATATCCCATGGACTTGATGCAGTATTATCAAAATTTATCTGATTTCGGCGTATTTAACCTGCAGGTAAACCCTTGGTAACGATCTTCTAACGATAATACTGCCGTAACATTATACATAAACACATTCGACACATTATCGGAATTCTTCTAAGAAATCAAGACGGATAATCTATTCAGTAGAAATTTCAATCAAGCCAAAGAATCGTTTTTATGAATGTAATGTTGGGCTTTAGGGTATAGTGGATACCGTCTTGTAGAACTTACAAGCCATGGTGTGAATTAAATACTTCATGATTGTATTCAGACAAAAATCAAAGGGATCAATATAGCCCTTCGTGTTTGTAATGGAATCATCAGGGGTTAATTTTTTCCTTGATCATTTGTATACTTTGTTCAGGCACAACATTTAAAATAAAAAAACGTAATGATGTCACCAAGCACATGTCTTAGTTGTTTTACTAACTCATTAACTATCGTTTACGCATACTGTAATTGGAACTAGCCCTGTTTTGCAGCAAAATCTGAACATAATTACAGATACATCCTTACTAATACACTAAGACAAGCGATCTCCTGGAATTATAATGTAGGATTACCAAGATGCAAAATGAGATTTCATTAAAATTATTCATCATCTTAATAATACTGTTATTGGAATAAATATTATTAACATTAAGGTCTTTCCAGTATGTTTATTAACTATATAACGGTATATCAAACAGTGACCTTATTCCGTTATACTCATAATATTGTCGTCAGAACTGAAGCTAATCGCTAATAATCTGGATTTTAGCGTTCTATTTCATCAACACATTTATTGATAAAGTCCAGAATACAAGAAACATCTTCAATTGAAGTGTGGCGTCTTTATAAAATAAAATTAAAGCCTGGCGTTAAAAATAATAACATCATCAATATCCTTTAGGGTTAACTGTGGTATTAAACCAGTTTAAATTTAGAATCCAATCTATTGCTTACTGTCATTAGTTGAAATGCAATATCCGTTTCCATTTTCTCACCAAAACAAGAGGGATTATATTTTTTCGTTCATATTGAACTAGAACATTCAACGATCAGCCCGATTTCTCTAGATGCATTTGTTTTTCATACCCTTCGGATGGTAGTCCACCACGTTAGATCGTGTGGCAGAATGTATTCTAAGAGGCAGATATCCTTTAATGCAACGTCGATCAGATACCTGTCAAATACTAGAACTACATAATTCTATTAAATTTGTTTCAAATAGCTAGCTCAATAGACATATAAAATAGTTAACCATGATTTAGTCGGTGTCTTTATGGGTTTCATTTAATGTGGTCCAGACGTTTTAATCGAGAACCTCCCAAAGGAAATTGACACAAACAATCGTAACATTGACGGATTCGTTGTTCATATATTATTTCGCTACAGCTGAACTGAATGTGTCGCCAAGGAATCGACAGTGTGATTTATTAGTATGTCTTGCATAATGGAATGGATCTATTAGTTTCCTCGACTTCGGTCACCCAATTAATGGCGGTTACGTTTTCTCATCGGTTATCTAGATATGGCGGGTAACTAACATAGTATGATATATTGCGTAGAGTGAATTTAATATTCCAAAGAAAACATCTATACAATAAACAAATACGATAAAAACAAAAAAACGTTTGTAAGAATCTAATGTTAAGGACAATTTAAACATGAAGTTTTATTTAGTGTTATTACTAAACCTATATCGCAGTAGCCTATTGAAAATATAACAAACAAAAAGGTACTTAAATCTATTACTAAAACACTATATGATGGGACGTGAAGCAGAATAATTCAACTGACTACTTTTTATGGCTTAAGGATAACATTAAGATACTATAGTAATAAAAGGTTTGACTCTAATAATTCCAATAAAGTAAGTGATACACCGGATATTAACAGTCAACGTCAATTTACTATCATAAAAAACTCTCACAAGACAAAAAACATTGTTCAATAAGTATAATATGAGGTATAAGAAGCATTCACACCACAGATAACTCCGGTATGACTATTTAGATGACGTTTTACAATAGTCGAAAAAATTTTGTGCTAAATTTATGAAAACTTTACACTTTCAAAAAAAAATTCAGTTAGATCAAGTAGATACCTGGATATACATATAGCTATTATTTTAGAAATATTTTAAGGTATCATTAACTAATGAAACCTTTGCACGGCTGAGGAAAGTCAAAATTAACCCCACTAGTTAGACTCCTAAAACATACTTCATCGGTGTCAAATAAACCTTTTTAATGGCCAAGAAAAAGAAATAGTACTAATAGTTGTTACTGACCTAAATCAACTCTTCGAATTCGGTTAAGCTATCCAAGAGGAAATATCGTTTTAAGCTTTTGTTTTTATTTTATTATCATCAGTTTGTGTTATTTTTTTATGGTACGTTTTGTCTGAATGTAGTTGAAAGGCACTTGACTGTAACTCTCCAGATCATGTAAAACACTACTGGCTTTGGTATTCGATCGGTTCCACAGTTTAAACATAAAAGATAGATGATAAGCATGGTGACAATATATTGGTTCAGGCAATTAATTTTATTAATTCTATCGCTGTTATGTCAATCTCTCTTCATTGTTCTAATGTTTGCACAAACCAGCGAAATCGTTCTTAAACAAGGCCGATAACATTTAGCTCTATTTTTAAACAACTGCAACGTGTTTGACTCCACAAGTTAACAGTCATATTATTGACTGAATGTAAAATAACCTGGATAGGAAATACAATTTCAAAATGCTCACGAAGTGTAACTATCTGTGAAGGTCATCAAAAACAGTTCAAGTGTCAATCTGTTGATCCTACAAGTCTACATTGAAAGATATTCAGTGACGAAAGACTTAGATAATATCGAGAATCCCGGTTTAGCTTCATTTACAGCCAAAGTGTAGTCCTCATACTATGAAATATTCGATTTTCTGAACTTTTGACATAAAAGTCGTTTTTATCCCATCTTAATCTGATTCGATTACATCAGGAAATCGGATCAGTTAATGGTATTCACAGCATTCATCTCAACATGTAATCGAATCGATATACGGTAATCTAACAAAGCTACTACCGAGCCTTGTAATTCTGCTAATTCCCCCTTTAGGAATGGCGTCTCCATATCTGGTAAAAGGGCTGTTATAACTTTGGTTACACAGCTCATTCGATAAGTACACCCGTAAATAGCAACTAGTTCAAGTTTGGTTAGGCTTTAATATAGTAAATGAATAAATAAGTCTCGATACACTCGGATCTAAATATTTTGTAGTGAAGGGAGGGGTTAATATTCACAAACTGCAATCTTGGAAAGTATCCAGTTCATTTCGTCCGTGGACAAATATTAGATTGCCTTTGCGTCGAATATTGATCACGAATCAGAATTAACAGCATAAAATGGCCTCAAGATTCACCTCATTTCATTATTTATTTTTTAAAAGTTTAATAACTGTCTACTCGACTTAAATTCCGCTGTTGTTTCTTATTTCCAGAAAGAGAAGACGTGTTGTATCAATATTGTTACTATTATTTCATTAGTTACGTTTCTACTAAAAACAATAACCGACAACTGAAGTAATTATAGTAAAGACATAAAATAGAATTATGAAAATTACTAGTATAAAATTGGTAGTTAAGAGAGTGTGAAGTAAGTTGATTAAAGGAAAACGACTACTAAATATGTCAAGAAGTCTTATTTATTTAGTTTTAAAGCCAATATATTCCACATATTCATAAGGCGATGGACAATAGACTTTCATACGCAACAATGGAAATACGTAGTTATCATAGGACGCTATGCAATAATAATCTACAGAATGCATGCAGTTCTAGGAATTAATTTTGACTGAACATTAACTCCGTAATATTGACACGTGAGGGTTCTTCTATATTCTGGTCAGTATTAATTATTATCGCGCATTCTAACATTTGCATTGACGTTCAAAAAACAAATTGTTTTAGTGTTTGTGGATCAGGTTTGTTTCGGGAACATTGATACTGTGTTGTTCATGACCTTATCTTAAGGCTTTTTTTTAGTAGCTGGGGCGTAACCGACCGGACCTCTGATACACGTATTACTCAAGAGAAATATAAACGATATACATGTATGTTGTAACCAAGTTACCGAATTATACGAAGTTTTTGGTGCGAGAAAATTAACATTATTAGTTTATCAGGATAAGGGATATAGTGCGTTAAATGTGATAATGAATATTTAATAAATGCGATAAACCGTTATGATTAGAGAGTGTTCATCCTAAAGATCCAATCCAAACAATTTCGTCTAAATACTTGCAATCGTAACATAAAAATTTTCTATATTAAAAAAATAAACAGATTATTTTATTCAATATTATATATATGATATTAAGATTTTTGTATCATATTAACAATACATTCAGTATTTGTAATTGGTTCGTACAAATATTGTCGAACTTACTACAATACCTGTACAGAAGTACAGAAACATAAAGCTAAACAATAAGTTACTGCATTTCGTAAAAGGATGGTGTTCTTCATTATAAAGCCATTTGAATAAAAACAGATTTATATTTTGCATAGAAATTTATTTTCCAGGAATAAGTTCTAAATACCACACATTCGTATGTCAATTCTTGACCAAGTTCACTTCAAACAAAACACTGAATTTGAAAACAAATGTTGTTTTGAAAGCAAAATAACAACTGTCACGCTATCGTGTAATATGAAAAAGCAAATTACATGACAAACTGTCTCTTTGAAGGATTACAGACTCGAATAAAAAACCCTTGTATGAGAACTTTATTTCGATTCACTTTTTAACCACATGGCCTTGAAAAAAGTAATTGGATTGGCTGTCAGAATGGCAGAAATTTAAAAATATTCATGTTTTTTTTTTTTTTTTGCTTTTGTTCAATTTGCACCCAAATATTTACCGCGAGAGAGTCGAACAGTATTCATTTATGTGCATATGGTTAGTAACGGTCAAAAGTATTTAAGTCCAGTACAATTCACCTACATACAGAGTTTTAAATGATGTATCTACTAATAAAAGGTCAGCAAACCAATAGTTTAAGAGATGTATCTACTGGTAGATACCATTTACTGTTCAAGAATTAAATGATGTATCTACATGTTCAAGTAAGTGTCAAAGAGTTTAAATGTATCTACTGGTTCAAGTCAGTTACAGTCAAAGAGTTTAAATGTTGTTTCTACTGTAACTTTTGCTTTGAGGATAAATTGAAAATGTGAAGGGGGTCATAGTACCACTAATTTTGATTATTTGGTGCAGCCTGAAGGAATAAAACGTATTAAAAACCATATCTCCATATCCGTTTAAAATAAAATTGGGATGCAAATGTTTCACTCCAATATCCCCCGTCCGCTACTGTCGCCGACACTCACATGTCCATATAAAAACGAAGGTTTAAAAAGTAAATCGGAAATATGAACATACCCTTGCTACATTGAATGTTTTAGACAATCTTTATCCATCCATCATCCACTTGCAGATTTACTTTCTTATGCTTTTCCAGAGGAACCCTGATTTCACTCTCTTGACTTCTATGCTCTCTTAGGTATCTTTAATTCAAGAAAGATATTTCATAATATTGTTAGTGTAAAGAGAATTGTGTTTGCCGATAATATTAGTTTTATTTTCTGTAGGAATTTAAGATGCTCCGTTAGTGTTACATTAATCTTTCCCTCGTCCACGACATCAAAAATACCCTTTCCATTAAAATTAGACTAGAATAATTGAATACACTCTGACATTTACTAAATTTATTTACCATTGCACTGAGGTCAAACTGGTTCTACTTGTAACATAATTCGTCTAAGATGCGAATTACTTGAAATTTAATTAAGTTTTATGTTTACTCTTCGAACTCCTGTTGAAAACAGAAACAGTTCATAATGACATACGTTATTTTCTATTATTTAACTTTGAGATCTTTATAAATCAATGTTATTTCACGGACACATTAAAAACGGAAGCAGAAAAAAAGTGTTTAACGCAAGAAATACCTCTACCACGTCACTTGGAATCTGTATGAAAACTTTTCCGGTAACAGATCTGTCCATGTAATGCAAATGTACTTGTGTAGTTTTAATGAATTGTATATTGAAGTATTGTTTATTTTCGCTTTTTTTCTCCAATGTATTGCCCCAATGGCTGAATGTGAGACAGGACCATGTCCTTGTGTATAATTATTATTATAAGAAAATCTTGTTTAATGGTTACATTATTTTCGAGACCATGTGACATTACTTCAAATATTAACAGATTTTTTGTCGTTATAGAACTTATTTTATTGTGTATTTTTATAATTCAATAAAACTACATCAGTAAATTTGATTTTTCTATCGAAAATCGGTTTGTTTAGAAACAAATCAAATGTACGGCAGTCGGGTTATATTTTCTATCATCAAAATACGTCAGAATGTATATATAGCATTTATAGTTATTGATTTAATCCTTCCTCACCGATCATTTAAAAATTTGCCAGGACAGCTTAAAGAAAAGAAACCCTCTAATCCTCTGAAACGTGAATTGGTGTTCGGGCGAATTGAACTAATTGTATGGAAATGGCATATCTGACAAAATAATCTTCAATATCTGTGAAAATGTATCATTTTCTGTCAAACATTTTTTTCTGTTTCATCAGCCTTTTCAGTGATGCAGGTTGGAACAGCGGAATGCTAAACTAGTAGTTTCAGGTCCTTCTATACTACAACTACAAGATTTTCGTGCACCAATAGTTGTAAATCAAATGCTGTTGTTCCAAGCAAAATTTCTTTCGTTTCACTTTGCATAACGTAAATGAGCGTAAATGAAGGTAATGCATTTCGTTTCCGAAATTTTACTCTTATCGGGAATCTTGTTATAAAGCCATCCAATATGTTGGAAATTTGCAATGAAACCTTAGCGTAGAAGATTTGTCATTTTCATAAGGTATCGAGAAATAATTACAATGTTTATACTGCAAACAGTTGATATGGGAGATGCGAGATTACTAGAGATGTCAAACAACCGGTGATGACGAATTTCTGATGTGATAAGTACATATTCTGGTCGTTTCATTAAAATACTAGAGTCCTGAAAGGTTTCTTGGTACTTTCAGAGGAAGGTCATTTGATTAGAAGTATTCGGTGCTTGACATAAATTGATATTTTCATAGTAGAAAATGTAAATGTACGATTTAAATTAAAAAAGTTACTTTCTTATGTAGAAGTTCTATTTTACACACAATATGATGATGCTAGACAAAGGTATAGAATGTGTATTTCATCTCTAAAAGCTGTATCTTCGTTATATCATTTAGCACAATTCAATAGTACTTATATCGTTGATAAAGCTAAATATGTTGTTAATTCCAAATTAGAATTTCCAATCGATATACAGTCATGCTGTCTGTGAATTTTATCATTGGATATGGTGCGGGTTATATTCACACTGATCTTTGCTTTCAATTAACGATGCATTAACTTGCGAGGTTGTCGGAATAATATAATCTGTTATATATATCACCAGGGTCCATTTCTATTTTTAACAATAACTTTTATCTACATACCATCTTATGAATAATTTAAGACAATTCGAAACATAGATAGGCTTAATGTTATTAATGTTGTTTTGTAAGCATAAAAGCATAAAAAGCTCAATAGCTTCCAACTTCCTTTCGATATTATTAAAATTTGCAAATATTAAATTAACCACGACATACATAGATTTCATAGTCTTACTGCAGTGGTATTTAACCTAAGAACATTTGTGAAATGTTTGAAGGTGTTATGATGCTATGTGCATATAAATATTTTGGAAAATTTAATTTCAGATAGGCTATTTACTCAGGAAATTAAAGAAGGGAAGGTGGTAATGAAATCGATCAAGGGTAACGAAAGGGGTGATAGAAATTGGATTTATTGGAAACTGGTCGTCTTATATTTTTCAATATAGAGAGTATACGAGTGAATTAAATGTCTAGAATGTGATAGATAAATTGTAAATGAAGTGTGTAAATGACTAGACATGGTTTGACTGCTTTTGTTGAAGTTTGTCAAGTTGATTAATCAATGCTGATTGAATGACTATCAATAGAACCATTACTAACAGAACTTAATCAACGTTTTATTGACCTACATAAATTGTATTGGTAAACACTCATGTCTGCCACTTCAAGTAAGTGACAATTCGAAATCTTCAACGAACTGAGTCAACTATGACATAATATATGTAATTTCAATGCTATGTATATTTTGAATAAATTTCAAATGTTTTTCTTTACCCCGAAACAGGAGATAAGCCTTCCAGCCATACCCCAAGGTGTCGTTAAAAGAAGCCAGGGGTTGGAATAGAAAAGATGAGCCAATCGATTTGAACAACCAAAACTTAAACTTCCGTCTTAAATTGGGTGTAAAATGTTTAAATGTACACTTGATACCAAACCTATTTCTAGAAACCACAGCATGAAGCTAATTGATTTCTCCCCAGCATGCTCTAATGCAATGAACAACCAAGTGTGTTGAACAAAACGTGTCCATGAACCTCTCTCTTTCCTGAATAAAGGTTATTTTAATATCCTATACTTAATGCATAGAATGTTCAGTGATGTACGTCCTTGATTTCAGTTTGACTGTGACATTGTTGTACAAAGATTCCGTTCACATATTAGAAATATAACCGAGAAGAAACAATTCAAAGCTGTAAATTCCCTTTAAAGTTAATTGTGACTATGGTTGGTTAATATATATTTAATATATAAACAGGTTCTTACATAAAACACATAATACCACAGGTACCACTTCAATATCACGATTTTATTTAACTGTAAAAGAAGACAATTGTGGCTGGCAATCCAAATTAATTATTCTTTCGACGATATAAGAAAATAGATTGCAGAAGATTTGAAATAAACGGAATATGGCTAAGTGCACACTTTAAACCAGTTCAAGAATTACTGCATCGCTTAATTCACTTACTGGGACAAACTTTCACCCAATTTTACGACCATTCAGGCTTTATTTACAATTCGGAAGTAACATTAACTGAAGAGAATCTGTCTTCCGTCGACTACTTTATATCTATAAGATTTAAGAAAGTGATAAACTAACATAGCTTTTCGTCGTCTCAAATTGTAAAGACCACAAACATTAAAGATCTCTACAGTAGTAAAGAAGTCTAGCCAAGTGCAGACAATATAAAAATAGTGAATATACTCATACAAATAGAATCTTTCATTTCAAGCAACACTGCTATTCTATATATACAAATCACTACTTGATACACCACCAACTATTCTAGAGCTCAATAAGTTACGGTATTCAAAGACATTAATAAAGAGCGTTTGGTATCGTTCAAATATAAACTGAAAAGTTATTTAGATTAAAGTAAAAGAACTATCAAATACGAGATATATTAAGACAAAAAAGCACAGACAAGTAGGTCTTTCAAAAACAAGACGTTAAAAGACGCATCAAGAAAGGATTCAGTGGTAACAAAAAAAGCCTAGAACAAATGAAATAAAATGAATGGAGATTACGTCCTACTCCAGATCGTCCAGATTGTCGAACAAGCATCTAACTCACTGTAAGCAAGGAAATTGATGATCAGTCATGATGGTCGTTTTGTTGAATATTAAATTACATTTTTTAAGTTGTTCTCATTTTGTGACAATGAAACAGGTTAACTTAATGTATCTCGTTGGGTTCATTTGGATCATAACTGCTACTTGGTAATGTTTCTATTAGAAATCGTTCCAATATACATATCATAACTAGTAGATTAAGTAGAACATCAGGTTCAATAAAGACCACAAAACCAATGATAATAATACCATTACCATATTTTATTAGGGTTATCACCTATTAAATAAATTAATATTATCTTCACGAACATGAACTTCTATTAACTATTATTGGGGTCGCATTAATTGCCATTTAAGCATAAAATATGTGATATGTCAATGGCCTACATGGTCTCCCTAAAATAGAAATGAAGTTATGACTGATTGACATGTCCCACTGAAATGTGCTGCAGTGAACTAGTCCTGCATGTAGTGTAGACACTGCGATAATGTCACTTTTAATAATCGGTTAATTGTGTGCGAAACGGCCAATAACCTCAGATAAGTAAAGTCTTTTTTTTTTTTTTTTAACCTCTTTTATCGTTATAACAATTTAGCAGAATATTATCACCTCATTTTCTATATGACAGTTTAAAGAACATAGATTATATTTAAACTATTTATGAAATGAACTTATCATCAAAGTCAATGTACTTGTACTTAATTATCTCCATATTAAAAATAATTTACTGGCAACGTTTCCACGTAGTATAATTATAATATTTGTTCTAATGAAAAACGCTACATTATTGAATGGTCAATAATATATGTAGTGTCACAAGTGTTTAAGTAGACATGTTAAAGTACCAGTCCAGAAGTATATGAAACAAAATCTATGAGATATATATCTGGGGCCGTGTCAATGAAACTATCCTAATATTTGTCCTAAGACATATCTTAGCCAATAACTTCGGATAGTCTTAGGACTATCTTAGGACATATCTAAGACTGTTAAACAAAGCTGTCTTAGCATTATCTTAGCTATGATGATCTTAGGATTATCCTAACTTAGTAAACACGGTAATGAATTACGAAATTAACGCTCAATAATTATTCGTTTGTTTAACGTCCCATTTCTCTACCAAATTTAACAGTAAATATATTTAACGTTTTACGATATGTTATAAACATGATTAGATAAATAGAATTCAAATTCAGAATAAATGAGAAATTGAAAATGAAAATTATAAAAATGGAATGCTAAGTTTTTGTTTTTGTATTTCTTGTTTTATGTTTAAGAAAACCAATACTAATTTGTGAGGGAAAAAACGATAATGGAGTAAAGTTAAGAAGAAAGCAGTCAGCAAATACAACAAATCCGAAGCTTGCATCCAATGCTTATGTTAAAGTGTATTGGGAATTAAGGGACTGTGGGCTGCAGAAGTCATATTTTCTTGTGCTTTAGAGCAATTATGGTACAAACAAAAGCATTTAAAATACTATGTTTTTTATTAATTTAATTTGAAAATCCGCCATTTATCAGTCTGTCACGAACAGCAGCACCATCATTAAGGTTTCCAAGATACGGTTGTCTGTCAATGTGTCCGTGGTCACGAGGGTTCTCATTTCCTGGTGGAAGTGGTATGCCATTCATAATACACATATTGTGGAGTACGATAACGGCAATGACAATGTCACAACATTTCCGTGGGTGGTACAACAAGGTTCCAGCACTTGTGTCTATGCAGCGGAAACGAGATTTAAGAACGCCAAAACTTCTTTCCACAACACTTCTTGTTCTCATATGTGCCGCGTTATAGCGTTGTTGGTTTCTTGTTGTTGGTTGCAATACAGGGGTAAGAAGCCATGGTCGCAATGGATACCCACTGTCACCTAATAACCAGCCATTTCCAATCTGTCTGTTTTCAAATAACTCACAAAGACTGGAGTTGGCTCATATAAAGGCATCATGTGTGCCACCTGGCCATTTAGCCACTACATTTAAGAATTTCAATTTAGAGTTGCACACACCTTGTACATTAATAGAGTGGTAGTTTTTTCGATTGACATATAGATGTTCATCGGTAGATGGGGCTTTGATACGCACATGAGTCCCATCTATAGCACCAACAATATTGGGGAAATGTGCAATGTCATAGAATCCTTGCATAATAGTATGCAGCTGTGCCTGGTCAGTTGGCATCTTGATGAATTCTTGACATACTCTTTTCAAACATGCTGTTACATCACGAGTTATATGAGATACACTAGCTCTTGAAATGTTGTGAACATCGGCATTAACTAGCTGAAAACTCCCTGTAGCGAAGAATCGTAAAGCTACCATGACTTGTAGTGATACGGGGAAGGCATGTGATCTCATTGTTGGCCTCTGAAGGTCTCTTTGAAACATTCTACATAAAACTAGTATTAAAGGACGAGAAAGTCTATATTTACGAACAATGTCTGTGTCGTCTAAGTAATCCAGTGGGTTATTTCGGTCTCTAAACACCCTTTCTCGACGAATATTCTGTGCCCTTCTTCTCAAGTGTAAATAAACGGCGGCCATGTTTTAATCTGTTTATGACATCCTAACGATATCCTAACTTAGGACTATCTTAGGATGCTCTAAAGACACCTATTTTGTTGTCCTAACTTTACGACAATTTTTAGGATACATCTTAACTTGAGATACTTTCATTGACCCGACTTAGGACTAAGATATATCATAAGACCATCCTAAGATATGTCTTAGTCCTAAGACAGCTTCGTTGACATGGCCCCTGGAATGTACAAACGCGATACAGTTCTTGTACTTAATTTGTTTCTGTATCAACCTACGCAACCTAAACAACGTTTCAGTCAAAGACAAGACAAGTAATCGATGACCAATTATCTGCATGAACGAACCCCAACAATCTGTTTTGGTAATAGTAAATTGGTGGAGTCTATTCTGTAATCTCTTATAACAGGGGTAATGAATCTGTTCCATATCAGTTATAAATAAGCCCATCTTAAGAGTTTCACATGTCGTCTGCCTAAAATTAAATACATCTATCTTTTTGACCACAATGGATTTGGACAATTCTTTTTCCCGCAACACACATTTATTACAGCTTGGCTGATTGAAATAATTTTAAAAAAATGACTTATAAGTCAGTCACGCGATTAACTTACGCGGACCGTGATAAAAACCCACGACAATCATTTTTTGAAGTTTTTTTTTTTTTAATTCCAACACTTTAACCTCAATCTTCAATATTTGATTTTTAACGTAAAAACAATTCCACGGGGATTGTTTTAATGGAAAACCCAAGGTAGCAATCCTATGTCTGAACCTTCAATGGCGAGTCCGATAGCGAACAAGTACCACGAGGGAAGATGAAAAGAACTTTGAAAACTCCAAAAGCATGAAGAGAACCATCTCGTGTAATAGCCTTTCGTTATGTTTAGACAATCTGGAACGATATAATGCACTGAAAAATGAAAGTTATTATCAGGACCCCGTTTCACTAAGGTACGTAAGTATTTGGGTAAGTATTTACTAACGTCTGTGTCACTAAAGCATGCGTAAGTAATAAAAATATGTTTAGTCTTATTCCAGGGCTTTTCCATGGCATTATATAATTGAAGACTTTTGAATATATGACAACAATCAATTAAAAAATCTAGAAAAGTAATAAAAAAGAAGAAAATTCTAGAAATTCGATTGTGTACATTCCATGAGTAGAAATGATTTGATTGATATCGAACTTCTTATCTCGAGGTCTGAAGATTTGAATGCTTTTTGCACTTGGTCTCATCTACAAGATCTGTCAATAATTCCTTGTTTACTTGAGTCAGGTGCGAATTTAATCTCAATAGACTCATTAATATACTATCAATAGGATCAATAAATATAGGCCTTATTATATTAAGTATTGATGAATAAATACCGAAACAATTCATAAAAATCAAATATTATTTCCTTTTGATAATCATTATAACCAAACGAGTTCTCTAACGACTCTGCAAATGAATTATATATTTCAAATCAACAATTATCAGATTTGATAAAATTTATATATTTTACATTTTATAGTTTTTCGAACATTAATTTGTGTTGTAAAAGTAGACTCCTACAAATATCCTCAATTATCGACTCTGGGGTCTCAAGGAACTAACAAATAACAGAATAATATTAATAGATTTTAGACCTAGCAAGTCTGTCTTCAGGTACCATTCTTCAACAGTATTTGGTTTTGAAACTATCGACTCCATATAGGTAAGGTATCACTTATTTAATCAATGTTTTGGGTTTTACTACCTCAATATAATTCTGATTCCGAAAAGTTGTTATCTACTTTAAACAGGGTCGTATCGTGGAGATGCCTGAGGTGGGGGCCAAAAATGAAGCCGCTGATGTATGAATGAATAATTAATACATAATCTGGATGTTTCAAAAAATATTTATTTACATAAATTTCACATTGTAGTGTAAATGTACCTTATTATCTACACACATTACTTTCAGTACATTAAATATTTCGGTCTGAATGTAGTCTTGATACTTCCTATTGTAAAAATAGGTTCCTTGTTTCCTTTTCGGTGTGAGAGTAGATGAGTTACAGAGAATATTATGCATTGTGAAGATAATAATCCACCACCTTAAACACAATATCTGTACTTCAGAGATAAAGGGTATAAAATTAGTTATAGATGCTGTCAATACACAAATAAAACATTTTTACTAATAATCGTGCAAAGGAAATGTGTTTAAAGGAAATTCATTCTATTGCCTGTGTAAAGCAATAAATCTTTTGAAGTGTTTCTATATCTTTTAAGAGAATTGGAATATCAGTCTAAAATAGAACTGATAATCTTTGCATATATTTGCCATGATAAAAGTAAATATTTCTGTAGAAGAAAAACTCATTTCTCTCCAAAAGATTTCAACAAAAAAAGAAATGTTGAAGACTTAATAGTGTTCTCGTGTTTTTATTTTTATCAACACAAAGACTTTCTGATTCTAATAGTTCAGATGGCATTTCACGGGATATGATTCTCTGTATAGACATGGTAGTTTTTCTATACATATTTCATAAAAGTATTCAAATTTTAGTAAAGCATGTAATAGGACAAGAAAGATAAATAAATAAACCTTATACTAATGATCCGAAATGCAAAACGGAAAGTCCAAAAGTATATATTGGCGAAACATAGATAGTAGCTCAATCCTACGCGAGTACGTATTTCATAATGGAAAATGGGATACGGTGTAGAAGACTAAGCGTAACCTGTCTAGCGCAACATTTTCCATTTCCGCTCATCAAACATAAAGAAATCATATGTATGTTTCCGATGGAAAATATATCAATATCCATCAAGACGACCCAAATGCAAATGAATCACATTGTATGTGGTTGTATTGAGAATAGAGGTGGCAGCTTAATTGCAATAAAATATTAATACTACGTGTGTTGAGCCATACAATTGTGATACTGTCACAGGTAAATGTGTGGAGTAAAAGGGTTAAGTCCCCCAATACAGTGTGCAACTCACCAATTTGTATCTCATTACCGTAGCTGCTTTGAATTTTACCTGCTCCATACTTATTGCATAACTTCGCAGTCTCGGAGTCAAACCTTCAGTACCTGCTTTCCTGGCGCATCTGTTGCGCTATTCTATTTGATAATGTGTTAGTACTACGTTCTGTACGGCTAAGCCAGTGGAAGTTACTAATTAATAATCGTCAGCATGCATTTCACCTAATTTTGTAGCATTTTCCGTGCCCAATCCGTCTAATTCTAGTTTCCGTCTAATATTGAGATCGAGACCTTAAAGCACGATATTATGAACATTATAATCACCTATCTTGGAAAACAGTAATTTTCAAGACAATAATTGTGATGTCAAATATCAATCACTTTTCTGTTTTAATTCATCAGAGTATTATCAAAGTTCGTCTGAATATTGAACCATACGGAGATAAAAATTTAATTGGTTATTTGCCATTTTCTTTATCAGTAATTTGGACCACCATGGGACTTTATAACACATTAACAATATTATATTATCTGTTACATATTGACAATGAATCTATTAACATGTCATTGCATTTTTAACTATACGTATTCACATTCTGTGTGTTATTCTTTTTTCTTTAGTTTAGTTAGGTTATTTGATTTGCGAGTCAAAATGTAACTTAGGCTACTGTCGTATTTTATATGATCGTCATCATGCCTTAACGGTGTCATTAAATGTCATGAGCCTAAGCTAGGTTTTACATTAGAACCCTCAAAGGGCTTCAATATTCATACAATAGATTAAAGCCTCCGATGAGTTTTAGCCTCATGAGGAAGACTATTTACAATATTTTTGTGAAACATTTCCCATGATGCTATACACTAATCTCTGTGATATAAACCAGCGTCAAATATCATGAATGAGACTTATATAGTCATACTATCGACCTTACCAGATGTCGAACATGAATTTTAGATTTTAAATGATATCGTCCCTGTCTGTTTCAACTGACGACAGTTATTTTCATTGTAAAATTTGCACTTGTTTATTTGCGAAAGAAAATTTTAATTTATCAATATTTTTGTTTATTTTGTATGGAAATTAAAATCGTATCAACCGCTGTAAATGTCAAACCGGCTCGATGAGAACAACTTTTTCAGAACACCGCAGTGTAAAGTCAGTCAACAAAAGAAGAATTTTTTTAGGCGCTTGTTTATTTTTTTTTTAGATAATGAAGTAGAAAATTCAATAATCAAAACAATGGTATGTTACGCAATGAATATTTTTTAACCAATAGTTGTGTTATGTTTGAGGATGTATTTATCTTTCGATCATGGTATATTATAAACTGTTTATGAAGACAATAGAATAAATAGTTGAATAATGCCAACCTACACTCATATTGATTTAGATAGCTCTTCAGTGTGGTCTTACAACACTAGTTCGTGCTCGACTTGTTTCATGGTTTGATATGAGTGAGAAATGTAATATGGGGCTCAGGTTTCTCGATTGCTTAGTATGAGATGAAGTTAAGTAAAAAGCAAAGTCTGTGTACGTAATTACGCCTGCTAACTGTTTCTAATATCCACTCATGGGAATATCTTTAATCATTACGGATATATATATTTCATATATATGAAATGTAAAGTGTGACTGGAGTAATTTTAATTCAAACTGTGAAACAACAGAAGTTTTTTTTAACGTTGCGCTGTGCATAGAGAGGATATACAGAAATAACACTTTAGCTTTATTTATGGAGTATTATGAATAACTATGTCAAAGAAAAGTATGGAATCGAACAGGAGAACGAATTTTACTATATTCTCTACAATTTTAATGGACTTTTATATGTCAAAATACAAAGGTAGGTATCTAAAGGAGGGTTGTAATTATTTGCACTGCCGAATTGCAACTGTGTGGTCATGATAGGTTTTTCTGGTTTCAAGTTTGTAATTCTGATCGGAAATAGATGCTGTTCCAAGGGTAAATATCTGCAAAACCCTAACCTTTTTGGTTCATTTGTTAAAGCATTTACCGATGGATTAAAAGGTAATAAGAAAAGTCGCGATTTCTGCTCTATTACTACAAACACATATTGTAAATATATGTAATATATATATAATTATTGGTGCAATTTCAGAAAAAGTTTTGAAAGTACATAATTTACCATCTTTACTTTCGTCTTTTCTATTGAGCTCCCTTTTGATTAACCTGGTATACACTATAGTGATATAAATATAATATCAATTGCTTCGTTCAATTCTAAACAGCTGGGTTTTGGAATGTTAAGGATTCGTCTATTGTTGATTTCACAAAGGTACTTTTTATATATTTACTATGTTACGAACATCTGAAACAATTTTATTTTCCTTCTTTACTAGCAGAACAAAATTTATTACAAAAAGTTTACATATTATTTTATCTTTCTTGGTCATATAATTTGATTTCATAGATTTTTTGCAAGCGTCCCATAATAAAATTATCGTTATATATATTTATGTCACCAAAGCATAATATTATAACCTCAGTTGACAGTATTGTGTTTACAAAATGATCTGCGATATTGAGAACAAAAATAATTTTATATTACTTTTGTGCAAAATGAAATGATTTAAAAAAAAAAAAGTGCCATGGTTTTTTTTCCTAGTTTTTTTTCCAAGTTTTTTTTTCCAATGTATTTCCCCATTGGCTGAATGTGAGATTGTGTATTGGGCCTAATTCTGACCCATGTACAATAAAGAGTTTATTATTAGTATTATTATTATAATATATAAGAATAAGGGAGTGACATATTACACAGACGTAATAAGAAAACACTATTGACAACTTGTATTATCTCAAATTTCTCAACAGTCTATTTTTTGACTTCCGTTCATTTTATGAAGTCTAAATGGAATTGAATTTTATGTCAGCACTTTAAAGACAAGCAACCGCAGCCATGGAATTTTGATTTTTCTATTGTATTACTGTGTTTTAAATAATACTTTACAAGTCCCAGACAGACAGTCTACAGAAAGTCTTGGTAACCACTAATTTGACTTACCAATTTATTGGTACCATGCTAAGATAGGAATTGCTGTATGCACTAATTATGTCTGTTGGAAGACTAGTAATGAACTTCTTGGATTGTTATATAGGAATGTAAAAAATTTAGAGCTAAGTACATAATCTCTTTATGTGATTTTCGTGTCTTAGAGATGTTTATTGACGAACATCTTACTTTCAACAAATATACAATACCCGTTTAAACAATATTAAGTATATCACAGCCATTACAAAGAAAGGATGATCCTATATCTGATAGGTACACGTTCAATATGTGTTTGATAAGTCGAACCATAGTCACAGAAACTGGATTATTAATCTTTTTCATTTATAATATTCATAGCTTTCATATCTTTGCGTGTACGGAATTATCTGCGTTTAAATGACGACTCGCCTTTCTTGATAACCCTCCACAATAATGATATATATTGTACAGTCTTATCTAAAGAGATAAAACGATTTTCGAGCAGTTCCAGTAGTTTTGACAACCCCTGAAGCAAGGTCCTAAATTCTCATTTCTTGTTGATGTGTTACTTCGTATTGATTAATGCAAAACTTCACACGAACAATATTTTACACATTTTTAAAATATGTTTTCATTAATTTGTGTATCACGTTAACTTTTTAATATAAACATATATTTACCAAGCCTATAGTTAATTTTTAAATGTTGATCCCAAGAGACGCTGCTCTTTTCCTATTTAACAAGAGTCTTTCAATATTCAACAAACTGACGATTCATCGTATGGATTTGATGGATAAATATGTCGCCTTATTGTATAATGAATTGATGTTTGACACTCGATATATACATTGTAATAGCAAATATTTAACATTACTTTAGTTCTGTACTTTGTAAATGATACAAGGCTGAAAGGGTTCTCATAATGTCTGATATCTAAATAGGAGTTTGTGTACTAATAACGTAGTTGGCAGTACAAAAAGTCCAAATTTACAAAAAACTGGCCATTTAACATATTTTCTATATTAACATGACGTAAAACTCCATTTCGTGAATTCATATATCTGTTCAAACGTAACGAAGTAGAAGTTGTCTTGACATTTTGCATTTTGGAAGAATTTTGTTGTAATAGCTCTTCTCATTTGTCTACAGACTGTGCACTTTAAAGATCCTTCGACAGTTGCAAATCGCAAAAGAATAGGCTAATGTCGCTGTCCTGACAAAATTTCCTTTATTGTAAACTGCGGCCTTATAAGCCCAGAAGGTACAGAAGAATTGGACGTAAAACTCAATCCATACCATATTTTATAATATCTCAATATCTATCACTGCCGCACATAATGTGTAAAAATGTTAAGGCTATGTTATTAGCCAATAATGTATAAGAAACATTATGCTATATTTTTCGATATGGAGCACAATATTAAAAGAAAATTTCAATTCAAGATTAGGAAATTTTTACACTACAACTTTCTAACTTAATTATAATAACAATAATCACGGAAGCAATCAAACTAATCTATATAATATGCAGTTGTTAAACTGTAGCTTCAAAGGCTATCTTTTTATGTATCTATTCCTGTGAATAATACCATATCTTTCAACTTGTAAAATACATGTGAAAAATCAATTTCAAAGGATTCGTTCAGTAGAGTACACTGCAACATATGCTATTTGAATTTAAATACTTCGAAGGTAGAACTTAAAATAGTAACAATGAAATGATAAAAACTAGACCAAAAATATATTAGACATTACCTGTTTAATGCTATTTGAATGTGACTAATTGACAAGATTTTCTCAATTAGTATTGACATTGCATCTTGGGGATCTTGACCTTGTGTTCTTAAGCTGATAGTCTGAGCATACATATTCGTTATTGATTTAATTCGTTTGTACTAGGTCAGTATTCATTGATGTATCAGAGAACGATATATAGAAAAAACAGAAAATGAAATTTCTAGTTTAATGTATATTGGAAGGTATTATGCTATTTTCGTGTAGTGCTAGGACTTCTGATGACCAACATCAATCTCAAAAATAGCGAACCATGCCCTTTTAAATTGACTATTTGGCCCATTTTGATCTACTTCTGACATTGCAATCTATAGGTTTAAATGTTGTTGAATGATTCTCATGAATATCCGATTTTTGAAATGGTATTGAAAACGTGTGAAACGCGTTCACATTGTTTATGAATAATAGACTTCAATAGAGCGTAAGGGGAAATTAAATTAAATAATATACAATATGGTAATAATAAATACCTATTTAAAGGTATAATTTGATTCTAGGTTTATAGTCTACTACAAACGTATGACTGAATGTTCTTGCTGCTAAATAATCTATTTCAAAATATATCTGTCCATGATACTTTCCTTAGATAAATACGGGTAAATCAAGGTATATTTTGTCAATTAATATAACTCTTTCAAATGATATCAATTTAAAAAAAACTGCTGGCCCTAAAAGTCTTTAGGACGGAGGCTTCGCTAGTTCCTTTATACCTTGGGTGAACCCCCCTTTGTACCTTGTCAGGGGTGTTTCCTCTCTAGTACCACCCGTGGATGCTTTATCCTTTGAACCTTACTATGGTTGATTCTTCTTTTGTACCTTATCAGTGCTTCATCCTTCATATCTTGTCGACGGTGATTCCTCTTTGTACCTTACTATGGGTGCTTCCACTTTTGTTACTATGGGTGCTTCTTCTTGTGTACCTTACCACTGTGTTTCATCCTTTATATCTTGTCGACGGTGATTCCTCTTTTGTACCTTACCATGGTTTCTTCCACATTTGTACCTTACCATGGGTGCTTCCACCTTTGTACCTTGAGATGGTTGATTCCTCCTTTGTACCTACCATTGGTGTTGTACCTTACCATGGATACCATACAAGTCACAGTCAGTTATCTAGTGCATCACATTGTCATACGTATTTGTCTGACATAAGGTTTAAGAGAGTGTATCACATACAGAAATTACGTGATTAATTTGCCGCATTTTATGAATGTTATGAATTTTATGACTTTGACTTCTTTTAATTTCTCAAATACGTCATTTGACTTTCATTAAGGCTATCATTATATCAGGTGTTATTAGTTTTACAGATCATGCAATTCATCAAAGGTCAGGGCTATTCTTATCCTCGAATTTGTGGATCCGTTCTTAACCGTCTTAACGATATCCTCTTTTGTCGAAGGTCGTTTAATTTCTTAGTGGTTACAATCCACCAGTCTTAATTTCATTGAATCTTATAATCTGATTATAATTCCTTGTCTTTGACTCCTTAGGAGATATCTGATTCAGTCTATACTCTTTCAAGAACTAAATCAAATACATGTATTTGGCTAATAAAGTATAGGTATTTTTGTTTTCCATAACCTTTAGCTACCAACAAATATTAAATGTCGATAAATTCTTAATGTTTTTCTTGAAATAGGCGTCAAGATATATTCCCTTAGACAAGCGACCAACATAATTTTATATCCAGTCTATAAGCGTTAAGTTTTTATGGAATTTTATGGTTAAATAAAACACCTGCCAGAATTATATTTGTTTTCTAAAAAAAATCCAAGAAAGCAAGACAAGCTTATTTCTGTCTATATGCCAAGGTTTTATATAAACCACTAATATTATATGTTCTGTGTTTTCGTTTCAGAAAAGGCAACTTTCAGGAATATACTTTGTATACAGAATTACACGTTAATGGAACAACTGAATAAGATAAATCAATTGAATTCTAGATTGTATATAAATATATAATCATTTTATATCCAAACATGAAATTATCAATATCCTCCTAATATGAATAATACTCCACAAGAATATCCAGAACGTGGGAGTATGTGTTTTATTTAAAACTTGTTATTCTGTCACATTGCCCACAATTATTTACAGCATACAAATATTACAAACATCCTTACTGAAATTGTTATCTATCGAACAAGTGGCTTAAAGAATGACATCTAGAAGGCACATGGGCGATCTACACCATGCACTCACCAATTGATAGATATTTACTCCTCCATTCAAAATTATTTTGTTTGAAATATTGTCTTCTTTTGGGTATATCTTAAATTATATTCATTTAAACGAAGATTTATTGACCTACTTCCCACGCGTCTTTTAACTATCGGTTATTTGTCGAAAAAATTTATCATTGCTCTCTTTGGATCTGTCCCTTTCGATCATGAACTAGAAACACGCAATCATCTATTCTATCTCTGTAAATGTACTTTTTACGTTTGTCTAACTGTGCCTGTAATGTTACAGGGCAACGATTAAAAGGCCATTTCCAGTCGGATGAAAATTGTCTGTGTTTGTTACATAATAGGTTTAATGCCCATGATGGTTAAGAGGTGCCATCAATAATTCTTGCCCCAATATACTACTATGTACTGACTTGAACTGAGAATATTATGATATACAACATTATTGATACCATTATATTACAGATCAAATGTTGTCAAGTGGCAAAGTGTTGACAAAAATTTCCATGGAGTGAGCATCACAAACCAATGTTTAGCGCCAAAAAAGAAGAGGAAGGATTCCTTATAATTTAAAAATTATTTTTGACCAACATACAATTAAAATACCAGGACTATTAGACAGGCAATTGAAACCAACTGTCGGTTACTGACAGAAATACAAACCCACTGTCGGTAACTCCCACGAATGTACTTTAGAAATGATATCAATTATAATGGAGCTTTTACGTCCTACTCTTCTGCACCTGATTGGGTTAACGAAGACGGGCAACTCCATGCAATGTGTAATGCGATTTTGCTAGGACAGCTACATTAGCCAATTCTTTTTTCCGATATAAAACTGTTGGAGGGGCTTTTCAACATGCATCGCTGTCCCACTCCGACCTGCATCTCAAGGTGAAACCTGGTTGCAAAATCCGAAATTCATACATTTGAATAAGATAACGGGAACCTATAACGATAAATTCGTAAAGAATAATAACAATAATCAAACCGATATATTTACGTTCTAAACACATCTAAAAGCAGAATTATATACAGTACAACATCACGATTAACATATTATAGAAATCGGCCTCGACTAATAGAATATCGTGAATATCATAATGACCAATCTGTACCGAGAATTGCAAGTAAGTTAAACATTAATTTACAGTACTACGTTCATTAACTTAGGAAGTTAGTTATCCACATGGTGTCATGTTGATGCTAATTTCACCATTTTAGTATAAGAAATGCTGTACCAATGGCAACTAAATGACTATTGAAATCAGCAACATTTATCATTCCTATCACCTAGAGAGACTTTAGGTGAACTCTAATAACAAGTTAATAACTACCTAATTATCCCTCGCTACCTCTGAGATTACTGACAAATGACAAAAGCAAGGAAATAATGTGACAGTCCTCTATTACTTAATGAAATGACTTCTTAAAATCAGGAATCAACAATATGAGAAGAAATGGCTGGGTATAGTCTTTCTGTGAAGAGATCCAGAACCCATATTGTGTCATTATCTTATTGGACTTGACATCGAATTAAGACCATCAGACAAAAAGCTCTTTTAAGACGAAAATATAAATAATATACTTTATTCAAGTCAAGAAAAGTTTCCACTGACCCTTGATTTTAAAGTAGGCTTTATCGCTAAAACTACTACAGAACTCTTGGGAGATAATAGATTTAATAAGCGATCTTTCCAGTACAAACAAGTAAATCGACTGATGTGTAGATTGGTATATGATTTCCAATCTCTCTTTGAGACAAGCGTCACTGAATGGGTTAAACATCCCAAAGAATCATTTGTCATAATCATTATCTGTATGTATCCAATTACAACTGGTATTAATAAATTCTTGTCAAAAAAGTTTCATACTTACAGTGGTCAGACAATTAATTGATATTTCATACAATGAAAACCGATTCATAATGTTAACAAAAGTACATACTTGATAGGAGAATACAATAGTAATACCTATATTAATATCTATAACTAGATTGCATAGTTAGATTTATTACATTAATTTCATGGTTAATGAAAATAGTTAATTAATGCATTCAGTCTATCTTTGTCTCTTTTATTGCACACATTTTCACAATATCGACATACTGGTAGAAGAAATGAATATATTACAATTTAAACACTTATTAGTATTTAAAGTAGTAATGTCGGGTCGTCTACGCAATGTTTTACCAAACGATTTCAGTAGGTTTTTGTAAAATATATGCTCTTTATTCTATTATGACATAATTAAATACTGCATTTTCCACAGTCCTGTGAAGGCGATAGAAGTTAGATTTAGATTTATCAAACATTAAAACGGATCTTCGAATCGGTGAAATTAAGTCTATATATTAAATTTAAAGTAGTGGAATGTTTGTTGAATAGCTTCCCTCCATGTAAATTGTACTGTGACTGTCTTCAAGAGAATAAAGGATACCTACAGTGAAACAAATTGCTCGCTATGCATCTATTGTTCAAAATAGAAACGAATATAATGTCTGCTTGCTCCTTCAAATCTCCCAAATCGATAATTTTACATGTTAATTTTAATGAAGTTCCATATGAATAGACAAAAACTTTTTTACGCTACTTCGAAAAAATATTCAAATAGATAAAATGTGGGGTTCTTAGTTGTTTAACATGCTTTGGTTTTGGTAAAATACATTAAAAAAACAAGTTTAAAATATATCTTAATATCTTTAGCAGCCTGCTTGCAGCAGTTGATTAAAATTTTAATGGAAAGGTTGCCAAAAGTTTTTTTTTACAGACCTGTTTATAGATGCCATGGCTTGATTCAGGCTTTTTGCTTGAAAACAACTTGTGAAGTATTTCTTTTTAATAGGTGGAAAAAACATACGACTTTACTGTTATAGATAAGAAACCTGTTTTTTCTATGCCGTAGAGTAAGGTAACACATTGCATCACCAGTTTAAGAATAATAATATATAAATAAAAATACCAACATCTCTCTCTATTCGAATAGGGAATAATCACTAATTTAAGTAATACTTTAGTTAACTCTATATTTTAACGAGGCGTAGTGGACAAAGGTGAATTTTTTTTTGAAGGCTATCATGCAATGCAAGATTTAAGTTGCTCGTAATGCTCGATTCATGGCTCATTTATCGGTAGGCCTAGTGTATTAAGCTTCTCAATTTGTTTGGCTTCTTTAATTGGCAAAGGTCAATGTCAAGGTTCTGGCACAACTCAGACTGACCCCAAACTGAAAATGTGCATTTATTCTTAATGTTTGCGTAATTCTTTTTAATCTTAAACTCTGTTTTAATATAAAGCATTTGTTAAAAAGAACTATACCAGGATGTTATGTTATGATTATTCATTTCTAATCATCATCATCTTTACAGACAATTTAATTTGTTGAATATTGGAAATGGAGTACGAAATATTGGTAAAAAAATAGGTCAGATGCCAATTGTACAAACAATGGATGAAACAAATTGTCTACTTGACTTAAAGCCACTTCATTAATTGATCCTTAATTGCAAAGCTTTGCAAAAAGTCTATAATTGAATGACATTGTCTGACCTGATCTTAGCATCTCTAGACAGTTTGAAGAGAATTGTATTAATACCACTAACACTATTTTACTATCTGATTAGTATTGGACAGTCATAGATTGTTTTACTAATGAAATAAGTCGCTCTATAATTACTATAATTGAACCCTTATCATTGTCACTGGTTCCATGGATAGATCTAGGTCAATTAATGAATTCTATTTCTAACCTGAACAAATTTATTGCAACATGTTCCTTCATTCGTTGCATCGATTCTGATTAAGACACATTAAACAATTCATGTATGTTGTGTTTGATAGTTAGGTCAAAATGTCAGTTTTCTAAAATAATTATTTTCGTTACGAATTGAATTATTTTATAAGGGTTTAAAAATAAAAAGCGTGAGATGAGACTTAGTCTTTACCTCAATTTGATTCTAAACCTTATTTTTTTTTTATTCCATCGCAACTTCTGGGAGATCAAGAATCGGTATTAAATCGGATAACGTCAGAGATTGCCAAAATGAGTCTTTGTTCATTAGTGAACATACATAGGTGTCGTCAAAACTATGCTGCAGAATTCTTCTATAATCCAATAAATCTATAAACCGACTTCGTACTTCTCATGGCACCTTGTTAGTCCTACCGATGAATATAATATACTCTTATTTACTGAGTTTAAATCTTTTATGTTTTATGTAGAATTCCTGCAGTTGACAGCAATAAACCAGGAAATGACAAAAAAAATGCTAGGATGCAAAGGTAAAGCAGGGGCCTACACCATTTGATGGTGTCAAAACTTAACTTACTCTCGGCAAATAGGACTATGCGCAAAAGAGTACAACTAAAACAAAAATGTAAACCGTTTAAAGGGAGATCAAGTGCTCGTTATATTCCCATGAAATAATTTTCTTGGGAAATAGTAGACTGTCGTAGTTGTCCCGGGTGTGCTAACTACGTTTGACAGTCAGTCCAAAATTATTCGCAATAACATCCTGTAGTCTGTGGTTCATACAAGTTAATAATTATATCAAAATCTATTGTAAACTAAACTTTCTTTATGACCGAAATTGTATGTCTCTTGGTCTGAACTCTATAATTATGATAGGTCTACATGGGTTGATTTTCTCTGGATATTCAATTGACATGTTACATTGAAATCAGGCTATAGACGGGAATGATTTAATTGGACTGGTCATAAGATTAATTCTCAGACCAGCCACATGTTCTTGTCAACTAGGTTTCAATTTTATTGGTTCTCTAAATTATTGATATTATATAACTTGGCAGTTGTAAAATATAAAAATCAGTCTAGAGTTGAGAGGGATGAGAACGATTAAAATTTTCCAGACGTTATTACTTACGCTCAAGTCATATTCGAGAAATTTGTGTAGAAAGGTCTATAAGTTGTCATGGCAAATAACGATGTTGATTTGTTCAAATTAACAGAACTATATGGATCATATCCTGTATTTTAAATAAGACGGTTTATTTATCTACGGCTATGGTTCTTTATTAATGTACTTTCTATTTTAGTTTTCCGAATATAAACTGGAAAATCCTCTATATATTCAATGACCCTCTTATTGTTGCATATATTTTCAAAGCCTCGACAGGTGGTCAGATTCAAAGTGAGGATTGTTTGAATAAAGCTTGAACAGAAATCGATTCACGAAACAGTACCTTGATGCTTGGCTTGTACATTTTAATCAATCTGCGAAAAATTGTGATCATTGATCCATTTTTAAGCTTATGTGACGAATCCAGAAATGAATGGCACTAAGAAGATATCTAAATATACATTTTTTTTTCATTTCAGAGAGAACCAAAGGTAACTGAATGTTTGCTGTTCTTACTAATATATCTTCTCGACCAACGGAGATGGCATTACCGACCGGAAATGGAAGTATAATGTCAAATGACATGCTGCGCGCAGCAGAATATAAAGCATTCTATCTTCAAGCCAGATTTGTGACTGGTGTGGTGATGTACCCTATTATCTGTATAATTGGATTAATAGGGAACTCGCTCAGCATTATTGTCATGTCTCAGAAACAAATGACGTCATCAACTAATGTGTACCTCATGTCATTAGCGATCTCCGACTGTGTAAAACTCCTAAGTGATTTTATGTATTTCATGGTAATTTTACTTCTGGAGGTGGACCCACCAACCGGAAATAAAGCCTATGGATTCCTCTATCCTTACGCTCATTATATTTTCAATGCATCGCTATGCATTTCCGCCTGGTTAACCGTTTCTGTTGCTGTGGAACGGTACATTTACGTATGTCATCCAACAAGAGTGAAAAGTTATTGTACCATAAGACATGCCCGCTCAGTATCTCTAGCTGTGTTTATATGCATGAGTATACTTGCCATTCCATATGCAATGAGATATAAAACAATCGAAAATACAAACAATTCCACAACTTCACAATATGACCTTACTGTTACAGACTTGTGGAGTAACGAATCTTTCTCCAAAATATATACATGGATTCAAAACTTCTTACGATCCATAATTCCACTTTGTTTGCTCATAATACTCAATACGTGCATTATTTACGGACTTCGCAGATGTCGAATAGGTCGATCTAAAACTTCTAGACGACATAGAATAACGTTTATGTTAATAATAGTGATAGTAGTGTTTTTAATTTGTATTACGCCGGACGCGATTATGTCCACGTTCTTAGGTTTAGGTTATTATGAAGAGGAATTTTTACAGCGAGGAATACGTGAAATAACTGATTTATTACTTTTAGTGAATTCAGCTTCTAATTTTGTTATTTATTGTATATTTAATACGATATTTTGGAGGAATTTTGTGAATTTGTTTTGTAAGCCTTGTTATAGAATCAATATTCACTTTGAAGAGTCGCAAATCCGGAGACTGTCTTTAGTGGGAAGACCTCATAAACAATCGTTACAAATGAAAGTGGGCTTAAATAAAACCATATGTGGTAATGGTCTTCTCTCAGAGGTTTGATGCCGAACAACAGAATTCTAAATTTACCATTCTTTGATATATCATTGTTGGAAGCTTGTCTGAATTGACACTCTATTTCGACATCGCTTCATACAAAAGATAGATCCGCATCTAAGAAGATTGTATGCTCAAAAGATTTTTTTCTCCGATTGTGATACCCTTCATGACAAAGGAGATAACCAATATACAGTATTACGCAGAATTATAGATGATGACGACAAGCTTGTTAGAATTTTAAAATAATTCATTGGTAAAGCTTATGTGAAGCATTAATTTTGCTGTATTTAGCATGAACAAGACTGGGTGTTTGAAGGACAATTCTTTGTTCTGTAATTGTGAATTATAACGGGTAAAATTTGTTGGTCAAAGATTGGCTAAAATTCCATTTAAATGAATTCAAACGGACTTTTTAGCCTTTGTATCTCAGCTTTTTATATCGGTCTCGAGTTTGCACCATTCCGATATCCAGTCCGATGTTTTTTGTTTCTGTTATTACAGGCCTATTTTGGACGTATATACCTCAAGGTATAAATAATAATTGTTTTTTTTTGTAATATCAGGAGATACAAATGAAATAAATTGGGTTTTGCGTTCTATTTTTATGAACTCGATCTAGCTATTGAAGACGCGGACAAGAATCGAATCGTGCAAATCAAATAAAAGCTGTCCACTTTTTTAAACATTTCTGTGTCGTTCTACAATTGATGATTACAAAATCGAATCAAAATTATAAGTATTGAAAGAAAATTAATGCATGAATATTTACCCATCAAATATATGTTTTAAAGTATCACTAACTATCAAACAATGCGTTATCACAACGAATTGAGTGAAAAATTTACCCATTTTACCCACCTAACATGTTCCTTAACTTAAAAAATATATCCAATGCAAACCATTTTCTTCATTTAAATGAAATTCCGGATGTGTCTCACTATTTGATTACGTTATAATATGATTTCGGTTAATACCGGAGTATGTATATTCTTTCAAACGTTGCAGCAAATATTGCTGTGCAATAAACACATTCCAAATCATCTTAATTTCTTGTTTTCTTTCATGACCTTAACGTCGACAATATCAACAAAATACGGGATATATTAAATACCAACGTTATGCCAAGTCAAGACATCTTGTTTTTAAAGTAAATACGCTGCACTTTATTGAAATCGGTGAATCTTCATTTCTCCCGGTTCATTCTAACGTAACCATGCGGTCATGCTGAAATGTTTTATAAAATTTTTATAAGAACTGCGATGACTTCAAGTACTCTTCATATCAGTGTCCATGGTGTTATATTTCATTTAGTCATGAGATGGGGCGTATATTTTATTTAGTCATGAGACGGGACATATAATCATTATAGACCTTAAAAATTACCCTTTTTAGGGGAAGGGGCAAGGGAAATACTGATGACCTCTCTAACGTATTATGTGAAGGTTTTTTCTCATGCGATAAAAGTCATGGAATGGCCCATTTCTGAAAGTAATGAAGCAAACCCTTGATACTTAATCATCTCTTATCTCATTTTTTAATTTACCACCAAACAAATATTTCTAGACGTGTCTCTGATATATCATCTGCCACCAGATTACTGACTAAAATGACTTCCTGAACAATACTAATAGAATCTAATTGTATTTTCCCTTATTTCTTACAATTTTGACTATAAAATGAGAAGGAAAGACAACACATTAAATACTGTTATTGAAATGAATACTCTCGTTACTTCCTTTTTATTGGTAATAATATTATCACAGTCAAGTTAATGAAGGATAATAGAGTCATCCGAAACCATACAATATTCTTCTTAAATTATTGTCAACTCTCATTTGATTTTACATTTGTCAAATCTATTTTAGATAAATAATGCTATTATATTAGATGTCGAATGATTGAAAGCCATAGCAAATAGTCTATTAAGAAAAACTTGACTTGAATCAAAAGAAAAAAAAAACAATTAAAGATAATTCAAGTCGAGAAATCATTCTGATAGTTTAGAGAATGAAATAGTTCTGGAGTGCTTATGAGATGAAAGCGTTATCGATGAAGGGCAATAACTCGTATTAAAATATTAGCGATTTCTATTATTTTCAATAGGATTCATCCTCGGTTAATAATCAGCAAAATCACACCAAGTTTGGTTAATAATCAGCGCTCACAACAAGCAATATTGAAGATGGGCATGGGTCACGCCAAAGTACGCGTTAAAAAGAGACGAACGCAACTCACTTGTATGAGAATTGTGTTCCAAATTTATGACCACCATTCTTTATCGCAACCATACGCCACGGTTGTGAGCCAATAAACTTGTTGATATGAGTCTGATTATTCAGTACAGTAGTAATGACAGAGATTATTACAGATGAAAGGAAATATGAAAACTTGGCCAAAATGAATATTAAATACAAATTTTATTTATCAGTGGAGTTTTCTAGTGTCATTACTGGATCCAATAAAGCTAAGTAATAATCATTCAAAACGCTGATAAGCGTGTTACAAAATTACTTAAGGATATTTAAAGGATATATATCGATAAGTCCAACTAATGAATCTATTTAGTAGAGGTAGTATCCCTTTAAAATTAAATGTCGTATCAATTACTTTTGATTAGCTTGGTTACAGAAGAAAGGCCGATTAGGATATCGGATTAATATAATATCATTTTGTAACTTTCTTAATTAAAAAAACTAATTAGTTAGCCTCACCTGTAACAGCTCAAAAACTGTTCATATCACAATTAGTTTATCAATACAATAAAAAAATGTCCTATATATAAGAATATTTAAGAAAAATTGTGAATATTGACCTTCAGCCAAATTAAAGTCCATTTGGAAGTTTTTTTTATGTCTTGATTAATTTTAATTAATCTTGAGGCGAAATAGAAATTTAATATTTGATTTAGTTTCATTTCTGAACAGTTTATGGTGAATGCTTTGGATTATGCGGCTTTTTACGACAATGTCTATCAACTACTGATAACTTTGTATTTGTGTGATTGATATCACACTCAGTGTGGGTCTGAGTTAATAAGTTCTGTTCTGTTTTGGGTAACTTGTGCCGGGTGTTTTTGGAATTCTGATATAGATCATGTAGTACAGAGAAGTCCGTGGATTTTTTTTTTGACCGACAGATGAAAAGAATGGCTGGGTTGTTTGTCTATATATTTTGTGATTCCCGACAGCATGTCTCCCCCTCGTTGTTGAAGGTTTGTCGTATATGTTTTTCCTCTGACAAAATAATAATTAACGGCCTTGTTGTTACCTTACAATGCGTCTTAGAATGAACATTAAGTTTTTGAACATGGCCAATAAGAGCATATTCATCAACGGATAGCCTTCTGCCATTAATAACATATTTTTTTAATAACTACTTAGATATTCATTTTCGATTTCAGCTCGTTCAAACATGTTTGTCAACATAGAGAGCTTTCCGAAAAAATGTGATTTTGAAAAACCCGGAAGTGATAGAAAAAAAAAATGACTAAGTTTTATTTGAATAGACAACCTGTTTATATTCAGATCGATCTGATAATTAGCTATAATTAGTTAAAACTTTGAAATATTTTGAAAATTTTTGTATTTGTTATTTTTGACAAAATAATTTCAATATTTTAAATTAAAGTTTTTCAACTTTATAAGATGAATCTCCTACCAATTAACATATTAAAGAAAATCCAAGTAAAATCGATCCATAAACAAGCCCTACAGACTCTATACAGAACTAGTGCATTTTAAACAGTAGCTCACTTCCGGTCTAGCACAAATCAAGTTTCAGATATTCATTTTCGATTCCAGCTCTTTTTCGTTTAAATATGGTTGGTGAAGGAATGTTCTTTATGTCAAAAATTATTGAATATTGAAAACTATGGTTTGCAATATTTTACTGCGCATAGTTACAGTAAAGGCAGTGGGTCAAGTTAGCCTAATGGTTAAAAATAGGTAAGTAGGACAGAATTGTCAAAATCATATTGGAATGAGCGAAGGCCAAGATTTTAAAACTTCAACAACACGAATATAAGATTCCTGAATCAGCCTTGTCTAGTCTCTTTTAAAACTAGAATTCAAGAAATACAAGAACTTAGCTTGCCAACTGGATGTAAGGTACAGTCATCATGAAAAATTTTCGCCTTATTGCGCTATTTTACGTTATTTTATTAGCATATTCGTAGTGAACCTTATCGATTTTTTGTTGAACAGCTGAATCTTTTTACGTTTCCGACTGACTTACGATTAAAAAAACAACACTTACATTTTTGTCGGACGATACCCAGAGGTCGGGATATGATGCTCGTATGTGTCAGTCACAAGTAACAATCAATCCTGACCAAAAATTAAAATTTAATGAGTTTAAGTTGACAATATGCCGGAGTGAATTAGGTCATTTAATACGTTGATGAAAGAACATCACTAGACACGATGAAAGACAATATGAAATTAATAATATGATTAATAATTTAGATAAGGGAAAGATCAATAGTTAAAGACCAGGATTATAATTTCATATCCAATCAATGAAATTTACACGAATATTAACGATTAGTTATGATGCATGCCATCTCGTACTCAAAGGGATAAAGGTAAGAAACAGAAATAGTGTATGATTTTCTATTAAAGCACAACCTACTTCGCCACAAAATCGAAGTTGTAATCACTAAAATTAAAAACGGCAAAAGGGAGGTAACTGAGTGATGAAGCATTTAGAGCAAAACACATTTATTGCTATATACAAATACATACACATAAATTTGGCCCACAAAAACAACCTGTGCTTTATGTGACAGGATTCGAGATCTGAAGAAATATCTGGTATACCTATTTCACGATACTGTTACATTATAATCTGGTTTATAAACTGGTCTAGTCGCCAAAAGACGTTCACAATACTGAACTGAAAATAAGCAGAAGGGTAAATTATGATTTAAAACGTCTCAGATATTCGATGAAACCTTGTCAAGAATTCGTAGAAATGTCGAGAAGCATTGCATCATACTTTCGATATTATACAAAAGAGGCTGCCAACCTTTTCCCCCAAAAAATGAAGACATCAATCGCGAATTAATGATAAAATATCCCGATTCCTTATTCGAACATAAAATAAAGATCTTGTTATATTGTAATGTACTGTTGTGTAATTGTATACAATATTATTATAAATGAAAATAAATAAAAATATCAGCACATAAGTAGAAGTTTATCTGCCCTAATCCGATTAATCCTTATAAGAAAAATTAAATCTGGCGGTGAGCGTAAAATTCCGAATTCCCAAACTCTCCGGGTCACAAAAGACTAAAAGATCGAAACTTAATTCCCGTCATATGTCGGGCACAATTTCAGGATCCAACCATTTTAAGTCAGAAAAACGAATGTTTCAAACGCTATTATCTTTGGTCAAATATCTCTTTTTAGTATACAGCAATTCTATTGCTATTAATTGATATGATTTAATTTTTTATTATGTAATATAAAAGCTTTGTGGTCTGTGAACCAATGTGTCTTCCCTTTACCTCCCCTGATTATGAGTTATTATAAGCCATGAGTTGAGGAGAGAATTCAGATAAAAATTAAGTAGCAGGAGTTTGAACTCTTCGTTCTTACAGTTCCTTATCACCAAGGCAACATCTTCTCCTCCCTTGTTTTCTTCAAAGTCAGAAAATTTATTGAATTGATTGAAAGGGGGACTGATTTGAAGCATATCTCTACTGCATCGTAGCATCAAAAAGCCCGATAGACTCTTTCGGGGGTCGGATGCATTCAATAACAAAAAAAGAGATATTCTGTTTTGACAAAGAAATCTTTGAAAAAATATACGTTGTTTAACATGAAATATCTTGATCATGAAATTGTGCACGACTAATGGCGGGAATCTAGATTTTTTTAGACTTATCTGACTAAATTCGGGTTATTCGGACAGTTCAGGAAATCGGAATCTACAATCACCGCAAATCTGGATAATCTCTCGTGAAAGTGGATCACTCCGTTTTGATACAGATCAAATAAAAACTTACTGTTGTCATAGTCATAATCCATCTCGAAAACAAATGGACCTTGAAATAATTCCTTTGAAGTTAATCTGCCGTCATCTGAAAAAAAAGTGTTCAATATTATGATGAGATTTTTGTAAGGTAAGCATTGATTTCATTTCATTTGGTGGTTGATGCATTTTATAGCAATAGATGGGAGTTTGATACAACTTGTAAGAAAACATGTTAGCAGCTTTTAAAAACACAATCTGGTTAATATCCTAGTTATCCAGTGTCTTTAAAGGGAATATTAACTCACTGTTTTGATCAGCAGATTTAAAAGCTCTGTTAATATGAGGATTAGATTCATTATCAGCTATAGCTATACATAATTCTTTTTTCGTTACATAACCATCATCATTAATATCAAAAGCATCGAACCGATTGGCAAGTGGTATGATATGGCCTCTCGTAGACTGAAACAAAACAAAACCTTTACTAGCAATTTGTATTTTGTGGAGCTCATTTTATAATTCATTTAGAATTTAATCAACGTAAAAACCAAACTTTTATTAGCAATTTTTTGTGTGAATTCATTTAAAATTTTAAAAAATATTACTTCCCATCGGCCAATCATCTAGAACTTTTCATTTCAACAATATTTCATGGCACTGAGTATACCAATAGTACCAGAAGAATTCATGTTATAACGACTTTTTTAGGCGAATTTTAACAATATTTTATGACTTAAAATTTTGTCTGTATAAATAGCAGTAAAGTTATCATTCCAGATAATCAATCCTTCAGATGACCAAATCTCACCATATTACCATAATTAATGATAATCGCTTTAGTCATACATTTAACAAGCAGAAGTGAACAGGTTAAGTCAAATAAACGATTGAAGGGATTGTTGTCTTTCTTATCTACTTTACTGGTAACCAGGATGTAACATATTTTTATACAGAGTGCATCTCCTGTTGACCTTATTAATCGGAAATGACTTAACAGTAACTGTGTGACGCACGTCTATAAATAAACTCAGGTGTTTTTCAAGTTCAAGATAACCATCCTACATCATGCCTATGATTAGGCAATGTCAATGTGTACTTTGATTTAAATTAACGATAGCAACAATATTGTACCGGTCAAGTTTAGGAACAAATTTATATTTCGTTTTCGTCACTGAAATGATACAATCCTGGAAAATGGTATCAAATAAAGAAGCATTACAATAGAAGGTCCGATTACCTGTGCGATATGACGCTTCAATCTGCTTCCGCAACTAAAAGAACATACCACTTTACAGATAACAGATGATATTGGACCATCAAAATACGTGCAAACTCTGGGACAGGCTATTGGACAAATTTTATCTAGAAAATTGCTAAACCATCCAGATTCTACCGGCACATATCCGACCAATACAAATACTATCAATACTTCCTTTCTCATAGCTGATCTGGAAATACAATGAAGTATATATGAAATTACCATCGAGTGGTACAGATTTTTTTTCCGACATGTGCATAACTCGCATCAAATATTGAATCTAAATTTATTGAATTTACAATGCATTATAATGTTCCTGTTTGTTTGAAAGCAGGTCCAAAAAGTATTGATAACGTCTCCAAAAATATCTTGATCGGATGTATTAAACTGTCAATTAAGTCTTTCAAATAACAAATCAATTGTCGTATAAATCAGAATCAAAGGAGGTGTATTATTTTGATAGTCTGAAATCATTCTAGTCCATAATTTTATAGTTTGTGTAGTGGTAATCATTGACATTATAGAATTATGTTAAAACATCTTACCTCATAGAGAATAACTTTATATTCTTCTGAAAATAAACGTTTCGAGCACCGTTTTATTTTGAATACATTCTTCAACGTTTTACTAATATCTTGAACGAATATAAAGTAAACAAACCACACGTATTTGACAAATTTTAACATACTTTTCTAGTTTATTTATTTGTTTTGACAAATTAAGTATTCTTAACTTCAATACATGTATACATGTAATAGAAATAATTTTGAAATGTTTACAGAACTACAGACACTAAAAATAATAACCACAAAAAGAAACCTGAAATTCAAAACTATATAGTTGTACATTGGTTGCAGCTAATGAACTATTAATATGAGGAAGTATATCAATCCTAAATGAGAAAACCTTTCATAATGATGTTGTACCAGGTGTCTGTACCAGTAAGAATACCAAGCCCGGTACCACGGTCGGCATTGCTGCTCAATCTTACTCACAAAATAGGAAGAGTACTAATATGACTATGATAAGCAGCAATGGACATGTAATATTTTTCAACGTTGATCTTGCTAACCCACCCTAGCTGTAAATCTTGTATACTTACCTTAATTGTTGGTCTTGTATACTTACTCAAGAGGATGATCTCACATTATCATCCTAGCGTTTTGAGCTTAGCCTACATTAGCTGCTTAAACTTTGACATTTGCCCAAGATGATGATCTTGTCTACTTGCTTAGCTGCTTGATCTTGTATGCTTACCTCAGCTTTTTTTTTCTTGGATATATACCATAGTCTTATGATTTTGTCTTCTTACTCTTGATGATGATCTTGTCTTACGGCCCTTTACACTTACCCCAGTTGTGACCTTTATTACCTACATATTCTGTTTGACAGTTTGAAACTCACAAGATTAACAATGGAATCAGCACAGAAAGAACTAATTGTTACATACATCTACCTAAGAGGTGAATGCGGACGATTGTTAAATCAAAATTACCCCTTTTGTCGTATAATTTCACACAAAATCTAAATTTTATGATATAACGGAGACTTGGATCCTCTTTTCAGACAACGAACAACAAAAACTTCTGATAGAAATTTTATTTTGAGCTGTAAATCGCCTATTTCATTTGATAACTATTTCTCATTAAAAAATCGGAAGACGAAATTGTTTACTAAGAAAGTTTATTACAGAAAGCCACCCAATATTTACTCAACAATGGACTTCTTCTTTAGTCAATTATTACGTCATCCATATCCCACTAAAAAGCTTATTCATTGTACTATTACTATTATATAAAACCTGTTCCTCGACTCATTTCAGTGAATCCAGTACACGAATAACGTGCTCATTTGTTGGACTACAATGAGAATGCACAATTTTCAATGACTAAACTATCAAATAAATTCCTGATCTGCGCGACAACTGTTTATACGCTCACATGAATATGTGGACGTCTAGCGTTTAGCGTCTAGCGTCGCCCCTGTCCGTCGGTCCATCGGTCCGTCAACATTTGTTGTAGATACTATAGAAGCTACGATTTTCTCTGGGTTTTAATAAAACTTAGTATGAGTATTGGAATTGATAATACGACGGTCAAGTTTGATCTTGACGATTTCTTACTGAACAGATTTTGAGTTGAGCCCCTGCCTCTTTATTTGTTGTAGACACTTCAATGGATTTTAATAAAACTTGGTGTGAGCATTGGAATTGAACAAAAGGGGGACAAGTTTGAATTTGATGATTTTTCATATAAGTTTTTTAGTTATTGCCCTTGACTTAGTAAAAACATGTCAAGATTTTATTTAGGGTGCAAAAGAAGCTACAATTTTCAATGGATTTTAATGTAGCTTGTTTTGAGCATTGGAATGACAAGACGCCGCCAAGTACGACTTTGATGCTTTAAATGCTTTGTTTATAAAAAAGCTATTAATTAAATGAAAATGATTTAACTATGCTGATGTGTGGGAATATGTATCAAATTTTTTTTAATTGAAACCATAAGGAATTAATACAGGTCTTTCGTGTTATATTTAAAACTTTCACATACATTCGTATAAAGACGGAAGACATTGGTCTGAGAAACAACAGCTTAATTTAGTACCACTCTAGAAATGGTTAGATAAAGAACAAGTGGTTGCATAGAAATACGCCCAATTCCCGGGTGAATTATCGGTTTATAAGGTCGGTTTTCTATATGTGTTGAATTAATATATATATTGCTTCATTATACTGTTGATTTAAACCATCATACAATCAAAATAATATGACATTAACTGCCACTTCTATAGTGTTCACATTCAAAAACAAATTTTGAGCAAGATCACTTAAAACTAAAAAAACTGCAGTCTTTATTGTGTTCACAATCAAACTTTTTCGTTTTTTTTTAATAAATCAACGGCAAACACTAAAAGAAACTGCGAAATTTAATAATATATGTGTATAAATCATGAAGTTTAACATCCTGCTTTGTAATCTGACTCCACTAATTCCAAAACAGTTCTTATCAAATTAGTCCAAACTTGTTATTGAAATCTTGTTTGAATGTTATAATTTTTATTTCAAGGAATGGGCCTTTGACCGTTAGAAATATCCGCTTGCATAGAGGAAATGTTGTTTTCCCAATCACCCTTCTAGTTCTGTTCGTATGGCCCTGAATACTAAGTCATAATTATATTTTATGATCTTACCATATATCACGTATGTAGTTATAGTGTAACTCAACTTTATTTATGCCAGATAATAGTTTTACTTAAAATAAAACTGTCGAAGTAACTGATAACTTGAACCTATATTGTTATAGTGTAACTCAACTTTATTTATGCCAGATAACAATTAATAATAAAACTGTCGAAGTAACTGATAGCTTGAACCTTGAATGAGACGCAATTACTTAAACCTTTAGTTCCTACACATACAGAATATGTTCATTTGTTCTATATTGTTTCATTTAATATATAAACTGGCATGAGGAACTACGACAAATTAACAATAACGAGTAAGTAGGCAGCAAAAACTTTGATTATGAGGGAAACGATCCTGATTTTCATTCAAGAAAAGAATAATAATGGTTGCATTTCCTTCTATGGACCATGGTTTCATAAACAAGATAAAGCTTATAAAAATCTGTTACCAAACTATCTAACTTTCAAATATACAATTACAGTTTTAATTTGGTTACATTTCTATGATGCTATTATGTCAATGTAGTGTAAGAAGATGAAAATATTATAATTTATATTCAACTTCCATTTGACGATTTGACTTAAAGGGATAATAATAGGAGCTCTGTTCATCAGTCAATATACCTGCTGCCATGAATAACATAAAAAATAAGTACCCTAAAAGCAAGTAATTATCTAGAAATATGCATTTGATTTTTGAAAAACGGTAAATAAATTGATTAAGCGTTTTTCAAAAATTACTTAGTTTTGTAAGACTTCAAGATGTTAAGTTTTTCTGTTACTTTATGACACCAGGTGAGCTCACTCATATTTAAAACTTAATTTTCATTACTTTATTTTGTAAGTTTCAATGTACGATGACACATTATTTAAAACAATAATTAGCTCGTATGTGCTACATGCATAAACCTCAGAGTATATCCGTTAAACGCATGAAGTAAGAATAACATTGCATAACATCGTGACCATTTCTATTTATATATTGAATTTTACTGTGTAGTTAACTGACTCATATTACGCCTACACCAATAATAATCAAAACCATAAAGGATGAACATATTATCTCAAAACCATAAAAAAGTTGGATATTGTCAATGTAATGATTCACAATATTTTGTCTCATAACAAAAAAATATCCATACATCGTATTTCTTATAACAGACATTATCAATAATTATTCTAAAACAAGACGAATTATTTCTGTTTTTAATTCTAAGATTAATTTTGTATTCTGAAGATTATTCACATATATTCAAGACTCAAATTAAGCCTCAAAAATGGTGAACCATGAATTAAATATGAAACCGATTAATTTCCACCAAAATTGATTGAACGATTAGGTCACGAACTTTAACCTCAGCATGTTGGACAAATGACCACTGTATAATATAAGAATGCATACAAACCAAACACTTCCGTTAACCAAAAGTCTAAATTCATCATTGCATCGGGCTGAATCTCCAGCTTGCGTTTTTTGACTAAATCGATGTCCAATTTGCTTCAGTTTGTAATTATCGTCATCAAACATCCCAGGTTTCAGCAGAATTGCAGTTTATTTATTTTTAACATATATTTATATGTGTTTTCAAATTGTTTCTTGTATACAAACGATATGAAAGAATGGGATATCAGGCACGGTCTCGGCTATTATTGAGCACAAAATGCTGAAAAAAATTCTCCAAGTAAACTACTAAGAGATAATATTAGCTGAGGCCGCGTGTAGTGTGGTCGTTTGAAAAATTCTTAAGATTTTTTTTTTAGTGTTACACATGAAATGTGCCCAATTAAAAGTGAAACTGTTTATTGATATACTTAATGATTAATCTGACGTTTTCTTTTTGTGTGTGAAACGCATATTATTGTAAATTTATGACTACTTTCGATCTATGTGCGGTTGTTAATCGATTAATTTGGGTTTTATAAAAAAAATTAAGGCAATGATAAGATAGAAAACACTGAAAACAATTTTCATGTTTAATTGGCGGTGATATCATTACTTGCCACCTGTGCACGATTCTTTCACGTGGTTTCCATGACCTTGGGTGCCTCACAAATACAAACTATTTCAAGGTCACAATTTGTGAACGTCACAAATTTTTAAATGAATATATACGTATTGTTCATTGTATTGAACATCCGGGTCATAGTGTTGATAACTAACACCCTGATATTGACCTATTGTTATTAACCATTCTGAATTTACATATTACAGATTCTGAAATTACATTACAATTTCTTTCATCATCGAAGAAAACTTATCATAGACATAACACAAGTTCGTCATTGCTTTTTATTATACTAATCTTGATAACAAAGATATCATAAAATCTGACCTCGTTTAATTAGAGTTCCTGGTTGATTCAAAGAATTATACGATGTTGTTTTAGCACGTCACCGACAAACATTATAACCTGTATCCGGCAGATTCGGCTAGTCATCAACTCCCGGATCATCCATCATATAAAATATTCGGAATAAATATAAAATTTCATTCCCTATGACCAGCTTGTCAATGAGCGCTGGTTTCTGAACCTCTTTATTTGGATATACGTTTGCCATACTGTGAGGTAGGTAAATTTAAGTTAGTTATCAATCAGAGTTTACCAATTTTTAATTAAAGGAAAACTACCTCTTAGAATGGACGCACAATTTTAATGTCTTATATGGACGCATAATTTTAATGACTTATATATTATATTCATCAGTTGGACTTACCAGGTGCCATGACTGAAGAATAGGATATATAAGACGGTCAAATAAACTCAGTAATTATTGAAAGAAGTTTTCTCAAGTTTTTCCAATGGATTTATTGCATTATAGAGGGAATTTTTCGCATAGATTTGATACTAAGTAGTCACTTGAAGAACAAAGAACTTTTAAAATTTTCATTTTTTCTGGTCTTCTTTATAGGTAATTATTCGGAATACTAATTACCGCAGAGGATAGGGTGTGAAACATTTTTTGACATGTTGTACTTTCGATAATGGTTTACTATTTATTTTTATTTTACTTTATTTTTTGCATTCATTAGATGATGCGTACAATCTTACTTTCACATGCACACCACGATATGTATATATACGACTACATAGTTTCGTGAACCTGTTCAATATTGCGTCAGTAACGGAAAACATATTCTGGGGTTGTTTTTTCACATGAAATATGAAGCATATATTATAAGACTTACCTATGTTGATAAAAACAACAGAAAGCACAATATTCTTGACGGATATTGAATGTTTCTTCAACCAAGAATGAACCCTATTGTAAAAAAGTCGAAAAATATTTAATAACTTTCGCTTCTTCTTCAAAACGAGTTAAATTTTTGCTCGTAAATACAGAGACACGTGAAGACAATAACTCACGAATAATCGACAGAAATCTATTATTAAGGCTGCTACTGATACTGTACTGTCAAATATTATTTTTAATTCAAAGCAGTCAGTGGACCTATATCACCTTGTCTGGTAAGCTCTTTCAAATTATGCAATGTTAATCATTTTCTATTTTTAGGTAACACAAGAATTGAATATGAAGCCTCCAATGAATAGAAGTGAATCGGTAGAAGTTGGCAAACAGGAGTGGGATATTGCAGTTGTGAACAGCGAGCCTGATGGAGCGAACCATCTTATAAGTCATAAGACCGCCGGGGATGTTACAGTAGTGCAAAGTGTCTCTGAAGAAAGCTACAGAACTCTTAACATAAATAGTTCAGATAATAACATGCTCAGTGGAATTGATCTTACTCGAAACACAAAGAATACAGAAAACCATTCTGATAATTGTAGTGCTTTGAGTACAGGAAGCTTTCCAACTTTATCTGATGTTGAACAATATGGTGATATTAATATTGTTAAAAGTAAAGATACCAGGTTAAGCCAAACGTCGTCTCTATATAGGGTACCTATTGATGAAGTGAATGACAGTCGTAATAGATCTAATAGTAGTCCACATCCAGGAACCCAGGGGGAAGAAATCACCCGGACTTCAGAGGACAAGAAAAAATATACGTCATTTACTAAACGTGACGAAAAATCACATGAAATGGTTTCGAAAACAGCATCTCATACTCACACGTCCCTGTCTCACAAGCCCATCAAACCGGGCCGCCAGATTTTCCGATGGAATTTATTGTTTAATTTATTGGTGTGGAGTGTTGTATCACTTCCGATATGGGTACCTTTCGTATCGAACTGTCTTAGTGTATTTATTTTACCCGGTATACAAAGTGTTTTTGTGTTCATGTGGGTCGTCATTTGCTGCCTTGCATCCAGAAATATGTTTAAAATCTACAGGTAAGCTTCGGATTGATTTTTAACTCTTCTTAACTATTTGACCACCGGCAAAAAAAATATAAAATCACATTCAGCGAGGATGATCATTCTCTCCGTATTAAGAAAAAATTATAGGATTTACCTAGAGTTTAAGTTTAATCATTTATGAATACATTTTTCAGATTCAAGAAGAAATCAGTAGATTTAGATACCGAATCACCAGTTCATCATTTATTTGTGATTAGCTGTTATAAAGAACCAGTTGATCTTATAGCCAGAAGTGTTCAAACCATTGCCAACCAAAAAGATGTTCGAAATATTAGTATGACCATATCATTTGAAGAAAAAACCCCTGATTTGGCAAGAAAAACACGGAAACTAAGAAAAATATTTTCAACTACGGGTTTTGCTCGATTACTCTTTGCGGTTCACCCTTTTGGCCAAGCAAACGAAATTCCGGGAAAATGTTCCAATGCCAACAATGGATTTCGAGAGTCTGTAAATGTATTACAGAGAGAAATGGGTGCCAATTTTGATGCTGAAAATATCCTCGTAACAACCTGTGATGCCGATAGTCAATTTCCAACCAACTATACTGCCGCATTGTGTCAAAAGTTTCGCGAATGCAACCATAAACATTCAACCATATTTCAAGCCCCTTTATTTTATAATTGGGGTTTAGATGGTGCTTCATTTGTAACCAGGGTAACTGGTCTGATTAGGTCAACTTTAATGATGGGTGCCCTAATACCATTTAATATTAATTCTATGAGCATATTTTCATTTTCTTTACGCCTGTGTGTGGATGGAAATTATGTTCACCCAGCTTATCAAATGGATGATATAATCTGTCTTATACGTTGGATGGGTGTAACCAGACGCAGAATTCACATCTGCGCTCTACCTGTTCCAGTGCTTAGTGGTCCAACAAGTGGTTCCACCGTTGAAATCGATGTGATTGAATGGGCGCGACAAGCTAGGCGATGGACAATAGGTGCTGCTGAGGTGTTTCATTACTTTGCTGTTAAATTTCCCCACATGCCTAAATTACCTGCCTTGACATGGGGTCTCAGTTTTCTTATCTACTATGGCATTTTACTGTGTTCTGGATCTCTGTATAGTCTGTTGATGAGTTTATCAATGATTTTTTTAGTTGATACTAGTGCCATTCCAGATTATGTTCAATATTGGATGTACGGGTTGGCTGCTTGTCAACAACTATGTTTTTTGGTTGTGTTTATTATTGATGTCTTTGCTACTAGAGCTTTGGGTGTTAAAGAATGTATATGTTTAGCAAGGAACATTTTACACTGGATCCTTACCCCGTTTGTTTTATTAGCCTATTCACTTGTCGAGTTTTATGCTCTCCATGAAGTAGCAATCCGAGGGAAAAAGGTGTGCAAACACGGAGCATCTAATAAAGATGCATTGAAAGCTTAACTATTGCAAACATATTTTATTATTTTAAAAATTTAATTTGTTTTATATGTATACATTGTGATTTTTTTTTAAATAATTTAAATGTACTGAAAGCCTAATCAAAGCAAACCCACCTTTTTTTATTATTAGTTTTTAAAAAAAAAATTTTTATAATCCATTATGTGTTATATTTTATAATTTAGATGCATTTAAAGCTTGACTAAAGCAAACATTATTTATTTTTTTTAAAAATTTATATTTTTATAATGTATACATTTTGTGTTATTTTTATAATTTATTAGAAGTTCCCTTTATTTGTTTTAGTGCTTAATTTTTAAATATTTATTAAAAAAAAATACGAAAATTCTGTTTTTACGCTTTATTTTTTACCGAAGAATTTTTATTATTTTTATCACCGTTGTGAGAACCGAAAAGAAGACATTATTTAAATTATTGGAAATAACTAAATAAATAATAATATTTGAAACGATGGACCTCAGAGTACCGTAATATCAACGTGTAGTGCCTTGCATAATAAAATATTTTTTACATATCTCATTCATGACAAGAAAAGCTAAATATAATAAAAATAGCTTAACCATTAATTTGTATTATAGTTATCGGCTACTGCCGATTTCCAATAAAGAAAGCTTGAAGTAACCTATTTTTGATGGTAATTATTGTACTGAATTAATAATGGCTGCTTTCATGTCAATGTCAAATGGTTCCATGTCAAATGATAAAAGAACGACCCCCGTATACGGTAATGAACGACCGGTGAAAATTTAAATCAACAGTTACTTGTTTCCGAGAACTTGTCATCCACTTTATGATTAAACAATCACATGCACTTCCGGTCACATATAATATATATCTTCTCATATAAATCAGTTGAAAAGATAAGAAGCTATAGCAATTTAACACCAAAAAGCCTCCCTGGGTGGTTGTTCAACTTACCTTCTATGTAATATAGACAATTTATATAAATCACTATGGAAACAGGAAATGGTAAAGTCATTCAACTGAAGTTATCATTCTGGGCATTTCCTGAACTAATCGTGACAAAAAAGGATCGCGTCTGACGACATCTGCATAGGACTGTTTTCTCTTTTCTTTCTTATAAATAATAAGCTCTCATTCGCTTCAAAATTACTTAAAGTCATGTCGTAATATCGGGTATGGGAATTGATTATGTTTTAATTAACCCAAATAACAAAATGTTTACTATTCCTTCATTTTGTCGGACAGACCGACGAACAAAGGTCAAGATGACAATATAAACTCCACATAACTCTTGTGATATTCTACCAAGCAATTCACCTGGATTGAGAGTAAGACGAAAATTCAAATGAAAAGAATGGAGCTTTTACGTCCTACTTTTCTGCACCTTATGACGCAAAGAAGACGGACAACCCCATGGAGTTTGAAATGAGAGAAATTTTTCCATGACAGCAGTAAAACCTAATCTTTCTTTAATCTTACATTCCAAACCAAATAAATATTCGGACTCGAACCACAAAAACATTCTATACCAATGATTGTGTACGAATTTAGTCCGAGCTATTAAGAGAACCTCTATTTTCAGAAACCCTCTTTCTTCCTCCCTTTTGGGGTTTTTGCATGCCTATATTTATCTTATTTTCGGATTAGATATGGTATTTGATGTCTGAAATTACATTTTCTTTCAGAATTTCTGAGATAATTAGAACTTTAATTCTAATGGTTTTGAGTGCAGTGACAGTCTAGCAGATGTTAATAATATGTTGTGGTGTACTTTCATTTTGACTAGTAAGGAATTTTCATATTCATGCTATATTAAATTGTTGTACAGAAACAGGGTATTTGGCCAGGCTTTTATGTGAAATATTGGAAAGTTTTCAACGAGATTTCTGGAAGAGGTTATAGAAGGTTGAATTTCGTAATTTAAAATTGAAACAAATGGGAAAATGAATTGGTGGACCAAGTCGATATTTGTACCAAATATGTGAATCTAGTTATTTCCCCTTAACCCATTTGCTAAGAGAAGACAATACAATACAACTCTTTATTTAATGTCAGTTTTTACAAATAATAACATTAGCGATAGGCTATTTTCACCGACTCAGAACATCATATAAGTATAAAAAATTAACAAAGATAACAAGAAAAATAAAAACATTCAAATCTATTACATAAAATATTGGCACAGTTGATATTAGCACATTAGTTGAGAACAGGTTGTAATATCACAGAGGTAAATAAATAGTTGAGGTAGTGAGCACTGAAGTAGGGGTAAGAAGACTAAATAGAATAAGACAGGTAATACTATTGCCGTAATGGAACATTCACATTGGTCTAATAGTTACTTTATTAGATAATGAAAACCATCATAATCACATAATCTTGGAATTGGTATCTGCTATTAAGGTATGTTACTTACCATTATCTTTTGGTACTTTTGTTTATCCTGGTATCCTGGCAGCCATGTTGGATATTTTGCAAGAACTATAATTTTACAGTGTCTTTTAGTCTGATAAATTACATTTCATGTATATTATCTTCCATTTCTACAATTAACTATCTTACTACATTACATACATTGCATAGGATTTCCAACTTTCTTAATAACATCTTATTTTCAGATTCTTACGCCCCTGGTTAAATATTTCCCTTTAAGTATTTAGTTTAAAAACCCCCGTACAGGGTAGGTTTAGTTATTTATATGTACATTTATTATATACATATTAAGATTTGTCCTGATGTAAATTATGCAAAATTGCGCCTTTTCATTAAATATTTCATATTTATAAGTATTAGGCTGTATTTAGTTTTTGCATAGTTGGTGTTAGATTTTATTGTTGTCTTAGGAATCATGATTATTCCGTTTTACTGTATATATTTATAGCTACCTGTTAGTATTAATATTTGTACTTTCAGGGTTTTTGTTGTATGTTAATAAACATCTAGTCCGAGAACCTCGGTGTGGTTATTTATATCTTAAACCTCCTCCCGACAACAATAAACAAACATAATAAAACCTACTTAACTTGAATATAAGCAGCTCGTAGGCTAAAGAAAATTAGAATTATAATATATTCTTATAGGCTTATATTTCTAAATCATATTCTTGCTAGTGAAATTTTACAGATTGCTTATAAAGAATTTATAAACGAAAATTTTATATCACTTACTTTGTTAACATACACGTTTCTATTGTTTATTAGGCTTATCATGTCAACGCTCATTACAAGAATTCAAATATTTAGTAAGACATAGGCCTGATTATGGCTGTAATTCTAAGATATCGGTAACACTAATAACCCTATGTATACATGAGAATGAACATATAGGATGCATACCTGGACACTAATTTTCCAAGTTTTTTGTCAATCGATGTTATAGATATAATCATCCTGGAGGCAAGCAAAAATATACGTTTTATTAGTGCAAGTATAGTGTGCATTTTGAGACATAAAATACGAAATTGAGTATTGAAAATTTAACCTCCTTTTTATTGTTTTGAGATAAGGTTGGCTAGTTTCAGGTGATTTTGGTTTCACATGAGCATAACTTACCACTGGTTTTTATCTTCGGTGGAAGGCAGACATATTTTTATGACACGTATGGCGACAGCAAGTAGTAAATGCGGACAAGCGGTCATATTTTAACAAAAAGATAGCTTGCCAGACAAGGTAACATAGCGCACTTGCAGCATTGAATTTGAATAATAAATTGGGATATAACTAAAAAAACATTCATTAAAAAATTTTCAATGCCATTGCTCGCACTAAGTTTCATCATAAACCTTTGCAACCTGCAGCTTCTATGCACCCACAAACCATTTTGAAGTCATTTTACTATGCCAAGGGCAATAACAATAAAAATTGTTCATGGTAAATCGTCAAATTCACATGACCACCATGTTATCTATTCCAATACTCATACGAAGTATCATCAAAATCCTTTGCGTAGAATTTTGACGCAATTTTACTAAGTCAAGGGCAATTACTCAAAACCGTTCAATTAAAAATCGTCAAATTTAAACTTGACCGTCGCCTTATCAATTTCAATACTCATACCAAGTTTCATCAAAATCCATTGAGAATTGTAGCCTCTATTGCACCCAAAATAAAATTGTGTCGCAATTTTACTAAGTCAAGGGCAATAACTCGAAAGCCATTCATCGAAAAATCGTCAAATTCAAATTTGACCGTCATTAAAGTTTCATTAAAAACAATTGCAAATTATAGCTTCTGTTGCACTAACAATACAATTTTGATGCAATTTTACGAAGTTAAGGGCAATAACTCAAAACTTTTTTTTTTCAAAATCGGCAAATTTGAACTTGACCGCCGCCTTATCAATTCCAATGCTCACACAAAGTTTTATTAAAATTCAAAAGCCATTCATAGAAAAATCGTCAAATTCGAACTTGACCATCACCTTATCAATTCCAATGCTCACACCAAGTTTTTTTAAAATCCATACCAAATTGTAGCTTCTATTGTGTCTACACCAATTATACAGACAGGGGCAATAACTCCTCTGTCTTATCAAATCTAATGCACATACCAAGTTTCATTAAAATCCATAGAGAATTGTAGCTTCTCTAGTATCTACACCAAATGTTGACGGACCGACGTACCGATAGACCGACGGACAGGAGCGACGACAATATACGTTCACATATACATAGCTTTAAGTGTTTTGGATTTTTAAAGTAAATGAAGATGATTACTTCCCCGTCTTACTTCACAAGAGGACATTTTTTATTTCGACACTAAAAAGATTTTAACCAATTTACAGTGACATAATGAAAATGTAGAAAATGAACAGCTAGTAAAATAAATATTGCACCTGTTGCATTACCGATACCAAACGATGACATTATCAAGAAAACTGTTCCGGGAACAATTAAAAATACTATTTCATGGGTTTGTTGACTGTTTAAAACCCACAGAAAGGCTAGACACGACACAATCTGACAAGAGATTCTTCCACCAACAACTGAGTTTAATACCAAACAGAAGTGATCTGGGTCAGGTACACAGGCAAACCTTCTGAAGGTTTATTCAGAGTTGCTGAATTCATTCATTAAGTGGCTTTTCTCGATCATAACTGTACCACCGAATGTCACTTTTCATATACCGTTATATACCGCCTTCATTAGATCATTAGGTGCAAAGCAAGAGAGTAGGCGTTCTTCATTTATTTCTTTTTTGCTATATGATTTTCCAAACAAAAGATTTTTGTTTGTACTGTAAATTTCTCAGGATAGAAAGGTTGAGGCTCCGAGAAAGTAATCCCTTTCATGGAATACCTAGCATTTCAGTTGGTGATACCACCCGATAATCAAAGACTTATGGTTTAACAACAGCTTTATTGAATAACAATTTTTATATCGTTTTGTCCTTTTCCCCAGTACTTCCTGGCTCAGAAGCAGTGGAAACCAGTGTTGTGGAGTTAGACTTATCATCATTCTCATCATCTTTGCCCAACTCCATTTCGCCATTATTTAGTATATCTTCTAAATCTTCATCCACACCAAACATATATTTGCAATATGTATCTAGTAATAATAGATGTGAATTAGACCGTTGACAAGATTTTGTTATCTCATGGGTTTTTTTTCTGCACTCTTTGAAAAATGTAGAAGTTTCAATTTTGATTGTTTATTCAGCCATGATAAAACATTTTTTTTTGGATCTTAGTCGATAAAAACATCCGTCTATCGGTACTTATAACTGTTAACACACAAGAAACAACAATTTCCACTTCCAAGTTCATTATGCAGAATAATAAGATCTCTTGCATGTTCGGGCTTTGCGATATCTCAATCAAATAGTGTTGAGGTTTTGCCCTAATTCAGAGAAAACAGGTCTGAAGGATTGCTTTTTACACAAACTTGCAATTATAGCAAAGGGAAAAAATATAAGTATCGTTAGCATGGTATCGTCTAGAGTTTTCATACAATTTTTATTCCAGGAAGCAAGTCAAAATATTTTGACATTAAAAGTTTGGAAAGTTTAGTCATAACCCCTAAATAAAAAAAATAATTGATAATCATGTTTAAAACATCTTAAGGTTTTAGTTTTAGTTGCCTACATGCTAATATAAATTATGACCATTTTATATTCAATTGTGGAAGTAGGAAATCCTTACTTATTTAGTGTGTTATGATACCGATGGTTTAGTGTCAATTAAATTTCTACCACAGTCCCGTTACAATGACTGTATCTGTATAGTAATAACACTAGAATTATCCCAAAATAATGGAGAACGTGTCAAGTCAAATTATAAAAAATATTAAACAGACTCTTACCATCTTGTTCATTTACATCCATCTCAAGGACAAAGGGTCCATTGTAAAATTCTTGTTTTGATAATAAACCATTGCCTTTAATAGAAAATAACCAGGCCGATATAAATGACAGACCAATAATGTTTATATTAAAATATAGAAAACCCCAAATAATATACATACATGTATTTTTATACTATCACCAAAAGCATGATACATGGATATAGATATTCACATTATAAATTGCAAGAAATTATCCACGGTTTCAATGAAGAAAGTATTATTCAAATTAAAGACAGAAATCTGCTGAAAGATTCCTGGAATAACTTACTGTCTTTGTCAGTATAACGAAAGGCGAGCAGGAACATGGAATCTGTTATATTTTCATTGATAGCTGTAGCAAGTTCATCTTTTGATATAACACCATCATCATCAAAATCATAACTGCCAAACATATTTGGAAGAGGTGCTACATGACCAACAGAATTCTAAACAAGTATAACAATTGATTTAATTTCAAATTAATGCAAGAGAATTCCCGCCTTTGAATGTTTTTAGGACAGTTATTGTCACCGGTAAAGTCATATAGGTATTCTAATACTAAGAAATATGCTAAATATAGGTTCTAAGCTGTCCCATTCCACCCTACCCAAAGCAAAGATTCAGAATATTTTCTCTAAGATCTTTTCATTAAACTATCAAGGTAATAAAATTTATAAAGGTTTATCCCAGTTTGATTAAAAATAATCTTTATAATTAGAAAAAAAAAATTACCTTAACGGCTTCTCGCTTACCGCGACCGCATCCTAAGCGACAAGCAATTTTGCAAAGGGTTTTCTCGCAAACTCTTGGGCATAATAAAGGACATCCATACTCCTTTATCTTATTAAAATTTCGGCCGATCCAACGAGTTACTCTCCTAAACCTAAAAAACCATGCATCTGATTCATTCGCCAAACAAAGTACCAGAACAGTTACAAAGATTACTGATAACTTCATCTTTTCTCTGAAAATATATGCAGAAATCATTCCATCTTCATTTTCCGAAAAGCTTACGATTTTTTTTTCAGAACAACTGAATTTTTAACGATGACCATGCTTCGACATTTCTCAAGAATTTGTTTTCTTCAATATATTATTCTTGTTAAGTGCCCCTTGTGGGTTTTTTCTTGCGGATTGTGATTTATGACCGTATTGATTCCCAATACCAGAAAATATTAAAAAATGTACAGTTGTCTTATGTTTCCAATCAAAATCAGATATCCGAATTCTCCTGCTGTGATTTGATTCTTACCACTTTCGGGTAGTTCTCAACATTCTCATGATCAGGTCGGTCGGAAGACATCTCATCTACAGGTATAAATTTTATTTAAGTTCTGCAAGTATTGACAAATCTCTATCTAAATGATAACAACCTAATGTTCTGTTCAAATCCTCGTAATGGAAGACAAAAATATATAATCGGAAATTCTCCTTGTAGGGATGTACTTATGTCTGGTCAAAATATTTTCAACCGTGTTTTAACCGGCCATTAGCGCCATGAAACATATGAAAGTATGACAATTAAATCACCAGTACCCAGCTGAGCACAATCCAGCAACATGTCCTTTCAATATAACTTTATTAAACTATTACGAACCTGTTCTTTGTAAACGTATAGACGACAAGAATAAACTGCTTTGATTCTCGAATAGGGTAGTTTGAAAATTGTTGCATGCTATATACTCTGCAATCTCCGGGTTCTTCACGGAAGTAAGAATGGTCAATATTTGATGTTAGATTTACCAGAAAATTGTGAAGTAGTTTGTAAACATCGTTACTTCTGATTTCCTTCATAGTAAATAGAATGTTCAAAAATTAGCATTTTTTTTAAGTTTAGGAACTCAATTCTTAATTGTTCAATTCGGACACCTACTGAATTGTAACATTAATTAAAGTGGATAAAACCCGGATTTGACATCTTCGTTCAATGAATAGTACATTTTTTAACAGTGTTATAGAAATTGTTACACCTTTGAGACGCCTTTATAATTTACAACTCGGAAATTTCAATTAATTGTTTAAGAAAGGCGGCTAAAACGTTTTAAAGGCAATAGTTCTCTAGCTATTTAAAAGATTTTAAAAACGGTTACTAGATTAATTTTGAGATAAATTTGCATTCTTCCAAATACAACTAAGATTGGAGGACATACATTAAATTTATATGACACTCTTGTTGTCACATCCTGGTTACTATAACTGTATTATTTGTCAGGTATTGCTATCATGGCATTTATGGATTTCCCACTACTAATTAAGAACACAATATTTTTAACGGATCCATAGCTATGATTGAGCCTCACATAAATGAGTGTCGCTCCAGCAGAATATTTTTTTCTGTCAGATTGTGATCATCAATTACAAGAATCCGCAATAGTATTTAGTTAGTTTACTGTTGCCGAATATAGACTACTTGCAGTTATAATATTGAACGCTTATTTAAATGTTATTTAAATAACTTCAATTTCAAACATTTATTTCTTCCTTCAAATTCTGATTCATTTATTAAATTTAGAGCAATAACTCATACACACCAATGTACTACAATCAGATTCAAGCACGAAAGCTTATGGTTTGTTTTAACTTAAAACGTTCAATATTATATGGTATAACATATCATTTTGCTGAACTTTTGACACATAAAGGCCAATAAATAAAAACAGTATTTTTCTCATGTCAATGACAATCACTTCAAAACTGTTTCTTGCCATATTCAAATTTTATCGTAATCTCATCTGTATACACTTTTGCATAACGCTCTATAATATTATATACTATCCCAACCATTGGGTGCATAAGTTTGCATCATTATAGGGTTATTCATGACTATAATAATACCAAGAGCAGTCCACGATAAAGCACATTTTTTGATTGTATTTTTCATGTAACGTATAGGCCTAAGTTCTGTTGAAAGGGACAACTTCGCCATTTGGGTTGATTTGGGTCTCAAATATTTGTAAATATACTAAAGTACAAGAAATTTCGTCAAATTGCATCATACGTTCGAAATACAGTAAATTGGGAATTTTAATTTCATTTATGTATTTTCTAAATATTACAGTCTCAAACGCATATAAATTTAATGACATGGATTTTAAGGTTCAAATTTGTTCAAGGTTTCAAAAACTGTTATTAGTTATGGATAAGATCCCTGGGGAAATAATTCTTGTTCACTGCTTTGTAGCTAGAAACAGAGCAAAGCTTTTTTGGCGTCTTTTAGATTAAAATATTTCATTTGACTTACACATTTCTTGCAACTGAAGGAAGCGAGATATTATTACTTATATTTTCCTCGAGAACTATTAGTCGATTAACACAGATTCTTATAAAGTCATCACTTGTCATCACATGTGACAACTCATTTATTTTCACCTGACGACTGATATATCTATCAGTAAATTTTAATGGGTTATTCTTAGAAAACCGGATCTGAATGACGTTATCTTGGAAATTCGTAAATTAAATGAATGTCAACTTTATTCTCGTCACATCAAACTGCCAAGTCATAATAGAACAATTTTCAAATTTGATGTTTCAATTTAAACTAGAATTAAATCAGTAAGCAAAATACGGTGGTTTGTTAAGGATATTTATTTTTTTCATCTTATTCTACATATTTTTCTTTTTTGTTGGCCGAATTATGATTTGATTTAAGTATGAGATAGTTGATGAGATTGGTAAGCAATATTGATTCAGCAAACATAAATGAAAAATATGTCGAAATAAATCATAATTTAGCAAACACACATAGAAAATAGTAAACTAAAATAAAAATTACATATTAACATGAGAAAAATGTAGAATTAAAACATAATTCAGCAAACAAAAACAGTTTAGTAGACGAAAAGGAAAACTCAGCAAACAAGTAGAAGTAGAATTAATTCATAAATAATAATAAAAATATAAACATGACCCAAATAATCCACCGTAGACAAAGGCTAAAATAAATCAAAACAGAGAGATGTCACATATGAAAACAAAACAGGCATTGCAAAACTGATTTTCTAGACTGCATCAAACGCTTTAAAGTATTTAATCATCAGTTTGTCACTGTATTTCATATCAGAATGAAGTATACATCTCTAACTATTTTGACTAATAATACAAGATTAGCATGTTTGCCCTAGTACTCATAGTCTTAGTTTGTTGATCTATCAGGACGAGAATTTCAGCCTTTTGTATAAGTTTATTACCTCAATATAATCATTTATTAACACTTTGGATTCAATAAAATCTAAATAATTTCAGAATTTTGTAAATCACTATAACTGTCGAGACTCTAATGTCTAGGTTAAATGTGTTAACGTCATACCTGCTAGTTTTCCTTTTTTAAAGGCCCTATTCTTGATTGATGATCCGGATGACAGTAGTTTTTTTCTTGGGATGTTCTGACAGTCAAGGATATTCGAAATATATAAATATGAACTGTCCCGACATTAGTACAAAGAAAATTTGGTTAAATCAAAGTCTTCTTTCCTGAAAGATAACAAAAAGAACACGTAAGTTTTACAAACTTTAATCCCCGATCTTCTGTTTAACTTCTGGTCTTAGCATTGTGTATCATTCCACAGAATGGATATCTTACTTAGATACTTCTTTCACGTATAAATGGAAACTATATACATATATCTTAATCTTTCGATATCTGAAATATTTGATTTAAAAAAATGTATATTTATCATCACACACTAAACTTTGATATTTGTATATGATTCGTGAAACAGATAAGGACAATATATATTTATTCTTATAATTGATATTAATTATATTCTTATACTGGACCAATATCTTATTAAGAATGCTGTTATCATCTGACTTTAACACAAAATTCATAGAATATTGCCCTTGAAAGTCTTTAACTCTGGTAAATGCATTATCAGTTTAGCTGTGAATTTCTTGAAATATGAAGATTTGAATTGTTTTTCGGGCTCTATGAGCATAATGTTTACTAAACATTTTAAAAACTGGAAATCTGCTTCAACAAAATATAAGGTTATCATTTGATAATTTATGATAATTTTATTTCATTCACAGATATGAAGGTCTCACTTCTCCTGGCACTTGTGTTAGTAGTATGTTTGGTTCAAGGTGGTGATAGCTGGTTTTTAAGGAGAGTTATTAAAGCTGTCGGTAGAGGAATAAGAAAAGTTGGCCGAACTATTAAAAATGTAGCCTGTAATCATGCTTGTCCAAGACTCTGCGAAAGAGGAGTATGTAGATTAGTCTGTGATTTAGGTTGTAGAGGAAAACGAGATGTTGCCCAGGTAAGACTTACATTTTACTATCGAATAATGTTGTCATTTATTCACGCTTTTGTCGAACACAACAATGCTGATTTGACAGTCAGGTTACTCTTTGAAATAAGGTAAAATAGACATTTATAGCGAGCTTCTGAAATATAAATATTCTCCCAGCTGATAAAAGTGAATCTAATAGCATCTGGAATCTGTCATCATGATTTCCCGAAAAATAGAAAAATAAAGATTTTCATATTTATTTTACAGCAATTAAACAAGCAAGGCCATGTAACACCAATTCCCAATTCATTTGCTGCCTACGATATGAATGAAGATGGTGTTATAAGCAAAAAGGAATTAGCACTAGCTATTGGTGAAGATATAGCTCATCCCGATTTTATGAAAGCTTACAATATTGCTGATGTTGACGGTATGTAAATGTTTTGTTATTGAGAGTTACCAACAGAACAAATAAGAACATATTATGGATTATCAACAGATTCAAACAAAATAACACACAAGGCCCCGTTTCACGTAATGACACATTCTTATGTCTTAATATATAATATTTACATGTTTTATTCTTACAGGTGACGGTGTTCTTTCTCCTAAAGAATTTTACAATGGACCATATGTATTTGAAATGGATCTTAATGATGATGATCGTAAGTACATATACATAGAATAATTGTTAAAGATTATTTAGCAACATGAAATGTCATTAATATTTGGTATTACAATAATCACTGCCATTGTTACCAAACCAAACAGTGTTGGGGGTATATAACGACGATCACTTTATTTGGGTTGAAAGTAAAAGTATGGTCCACTCTTGGGCTTGTCGTATTATGTGTACTGTATTAATGAATGGATAATAATTTTTTTTCAGTGGCCTACTGTAGATATAGGTTAGATATTGATGATGATTTAATCGATGTTATTGAAGGTGAACTTGCAAATCAAGCACCAAATTTTATCTCAGGAAATCTAGTCAAAGAAACTGGAAAACCACATGAGATTATTTCTAAAATTGGTCAACCAGAAACAAAACCAATTGACAAATACATCAAGTTAGCGGAAAAGAGTAAAACTCAGTAAATTGCATTCAACAGTTCATCTAATCGGATTTCTTCATCTTATCTTTATTTTCTACTGATTTTTATAATTTTGTAATTTGTTTTATTAAATAAAACTATTTTAAATAGAGATATTGGTTTTATTATTCTACCATTACACTATATTGAATCGCGATTTGGGTTATTTGAACTCGAATACTGCAAAGCGATACAAACATGAGGCATACCAATACCTCCTGAGAGTTGTGATTTTTGGTCTAGCGTCTTACATCAATTTACTCAGAAAAAGGGAATTCCATTTTGTGTGTATAACATGGATTCAAAAGAAAAAGAAAGAAACAACTATATTTTACAAGTATAACAACTTTGGTCCAAGTCCGCCGTGACAAGAATCCTTTCTACCAGCTGGTCCTTGGCCAAATCTCTTGGTATTGATCTTTCCCGGATTATCCGTACCCATTTACAGCTGGGTGGACTGGAATTATGAGTGAAGATGACTTATTCAAAGTCATCAAACTTTTACACACAGATCATATGATTGAATAAATATTGTCCATAATTATAATTCAATCATCCAGATTTCACCAACTCAGACCATTTACTACTAAATTTATTATGACGATCATTTCTAGTTCGTGACCATTTCCTTCGCATCAAAAGATTTTCTGCTCCACGATATTTCTAGCCTTTATTAAATTCGATATGTATTTAACAGCGGGTTAATGAGGTAAGATAGGTTTATCTCCCCTATAGTATTTAAATGAATCCTGATGTTCTTTGACTGGCGAAATACGAGGATATGATACAATGTGATGTAATTTTCTAGCATCATATTGCCTTTTTCAGCCATCCCTTGTAAAACGACAATTGTGTGTTACTGGATTTATATTTTTGAAGATGGAGTTTTGCTTTGCCGCCTCCGGAACCACCACTCGAAATCTCTCCTTAACCGGAGTGTCAGCTCAATTATATCCCATTGTATAGAACACACAAAGATTCTTATGCACAAACAAGGTGATGTTGTTCTATGCAAAAAACACACGACAACAATCTCTCAATTTACTCGATTCACAATCCAAGTGTTTTACTTTACATATATATATAATTCAACTATTAGTATTTACGTACAACAATAAACGAGTATACACTTTTATCAATAATGATAAAAATAAATGGGCGCTGCCATGAGACACAATTGAAAATTGATTTAACAAATTGGGGCCCAAATGAATACATTAAATGGGTAAAAGAAACCACAGAGGCCTGTCCTGTACAAAAATTGAACAAGATGGTATTCACCTTTACTTTAAAAACTAGACCGACTAAAATATCACACAAGTATTACTAAATAACACAAATCACAAAAGGGTCATCTAGAAAATGCTCAGTATAGAACCTTCGGGGTAAAGATATTTCAACCATTTGCGAAATAATACCGCATTACACTAGATGAGTCCAGTAACACTATTCACAGAGGAACTTCGGGATGGAGCTCACCTAGAACAGTTTCATCCTTTTGGTTACAGGTTACAGAGCGGTGCTTATTCTACAGAGAATGTCCGAGTTCTGTTATTAACAGAGCAAAATCTCGCGAGAATTAAGCGTGATTTAAAAATTATTTACATTAGGAATTATATAAGGACTATGGATGATTGAATTATGATAATAATTGTGATATCATTCATGGCTTTCACACAATTACAGTTAGTATTATCTTGGTCTGAGATGCTGTTTATCGTAAGAATGATCTAAGGTCAATGGGAGCATACCTACCGACAACTTTTTCGGCAATTTTGATATTTATATGTTCGAGTGGATATGATCTATCTGAATCAATTTGAAGTAAGCAAAATATAATTTAATTTGAAAGTTTGATTCCCAATCCCATCTCTATTAGTATACAGTGGTGCGCCTCATGCCAGTCTATAATCAGGGTGAAATAAAAATGGTATCGCATCGCAGTATGCCAGTCAAAATAATCCATTCAATAATTACTATAAGGAAAATGTATTGCAAGGAACTGCGAATGAAATTGCATATTTGGTTCAAATCTTCCATGTTTATGAATTTCCTTATAGAAACACTCGTTTATCAGAAACATGATGACCAGCATGTTATAGTGCTGTTGTTCGAAAACATTGTTATGACTGAAAATGACCATTTTCTGTCATGAAATTAAGATTATTTTACTGATAAAACCAATATCTCTATTTAAAATAGTTTTATTTAATATAACAAATTACAAAATTATACAAATCAGTAGAAAATAAAGATAAGATGAAGAAATCCGATTAGATGAACTGCTGAATGCAATTTACTGTGTTTTACTCTTTTCCGCTAACTTGATGTATTTGTCAATTGGTTTTGTTTCTGGTTGACCAATTTTAGAAATAATCTCATGTGGTTTTCCAGTTTCTTTGACTAGATTTCCTGCGATGAAATTTGGTGCTTGATTTGCGAGTTCACCTTCAATAACATCGATTAAATCATCATCGATATCTAACCTATATCTGCAGTAGGCCACTGAAAAAAAATTATTATCCATTCATTAATACAGTACACATAATACGACAAGTTCAAGAGTGGACCCTAATTTTACTTTCAACCCAAACAAAGTGATATACGTTATTTACCCCTAATACCAAATATTGATGTCATTTTACTGTCACCTTTTATGCTAAATAATCTTTAACAATTATTCTATGTATATGTACTTACAATCATCATCATTAAGATCCATTTCAAATACATATGGTCCATTGTAAAATTCTTTAGGAGAAAGAACACCGTCACCTGTAAGAATAAACCATATAAATATTACATATTAAGACATAAGAATGTGTCATTACGTGAAACGGGGCCTTGTGTGTTATTTTGTTTGTTCTGTTGATAATTCTCAATAACAAAAACCTTTACATACCGTCAACATCAGCAATACTGTAAGCCTTCATAAAATCGGGATGAGTTATATCTTCACCAATAGCTAGTGCTAATTCCTTTTCGCTTATAACACCGTCTTCATTCATATCGTAGGCAGCAAATGAATTTGGAATTGGTGTGACATGGCCTTGCTGGTTTAATTGCTGTAAAATAACAATAGGAAATAATTCTGATGGGTGATATGACAGATTCCAGATCGTATTAATACCGGTTTTATCAGCTGGGGGAGTATTTCTATAGAATTTCCTTCTAGATTTCAGTTTAAGCTCGCCATGAATTTTTATTTTTTATTTCCAAGAGTAACCTAACTGCCAAATCAGCATTGTTGTGTTCGACAAAAGCGTGAATAAATAACAACATTATTCTATAGTAAAATGTAAGTCTTACCTGGGCAACATCTCGTTTTCCTCTACAACCCAAATTACGGCTAATCTACATACTCCTTTTCGACAGAGTCTTGGACAAGCATGATTACAAGCTACATTTTTAATTGTTCGGCCAACTTTTCTTATTCCTCTACCGACAGCTTTAATAGCTCTCCTTATAAACCAGCTATCACCACCTTGAACCAAACATACTACTAACACAAGTGCGAGGAGAAGTGAGACCTTCATATCTGTGAATGAAATAAAATTATAATAAATTATCAAGTGATAACCTTATATTTAGTTGGAGCAGATTTCCAGTGTTTAAAGTGTTTAGTAAACATTATGCTCATAGAGCCTAAATAACATAAAATTACTCAATTCAAATCATCACATCTGAAGAAATTCACAACTAAACTGAATATTCAAAAGTGTAAGAGATCGCAATAGTATTCTTAATAAGGAGAGTTCATATAGTAAATATAAACTTGTAAATGATTCCTATCGATCTATTACTGAAAACTAATATAATAGCTAAAATAATATGTACATGACCGGCACTATATTCGCCAAATGGGTTAGTAATAATTTTTTCTAATTTCGGGAAGTCAAACCCACACTTCTCCGAAAAAAAAAATACAAATTATACATTGGCATAATCCGCTTCACGTTTCATATACAAATCTCGACGTATAATGTGTGATGATAAATCATAGATATTTGATATTCAAAAAAATATATCCTTACTCCTCAATATTTCAGATATCGAAAGATTTAGATATATGGAATAGTATAGTTTCCATTTATACGGGAAAGAAGTATCTAGGCAAGATTTCTATTACGTTGATTGATATGCAATGTAAACATCAGATCAAGGGTATTCTTTTGTGTAAATGTTTTAAAAGTTCGTACTTCATTAGAACATTGTATCGAATCTATTATAAAAATAATATAATAAAAATAGGAGAGGATTTTTCCTACCTTCCTTTTTCCCGAAACCTTACGAGTATATTAATAAAATATGTTTAAATTAATATTAAAACTTACTTGCTCTCTTAGTTTTCTTTCAGGGGTTAAGAGTTTGGTTGAACCTTGTATTTGAAAAAAATCTTAGGACATTTGATATTTATACATTTTGAATATCCTAGACTGTCCCAAGAAAGAAACGACTGCCATCCGGGATAATTAATCAAGAATATGGACTTTTAAGAAAGATAACAAACTAACAGGTATGACGTTAACACATTTAACCTAGATATTTGGGTCTTCACCCGGTGATTAACAAAATTCTGAAATTATTTAGATTTTTTTTAGGCCAATAATTGAATATGATTTCTGCATTGATATATACTGTTATTAACGATTTAGAGATATTAAATTTATTTTAAAAGGGTGAAATTATTATTAGATCAACAAACCGAGATTATGATGGCCTACATGCTAATCTTGTATTATTATTTAAAATAGTTAGAGATGTATACTTCATTCTGATGACTTCCGATGGTGTTTCAATTCAATGGCCGCTTCGATATTTAATTATCAAGCCGAACTTTCCATAACTTCCATATGGATATATGATCAGTTTCACGGGACTCCATAATAGCAAGGCAGTACATTTTGTCATCTACTTTATGTGCAGAGACACTGCTGCTAAGAGGTATTGCTCTGAATTATTTTGTTTTTTATCAACCAGTAAATAATGATGTATTTCTGTAAAGTAAATTTTTTATTTTACACTTTTAAAAAAGTATCAGAGTTACAATTTATTATTGAAACTAGGTTTAATGTACTGTACAGTTTTTTGCGAAGTGTTACGTATTTTGTAGACATCAAGGTAAAAGATGAAGCAATTTCGACAAACCAGAAAGTCTCAGATAAATAATTTTCACTACTTCTTACACTATTTTATTCGTATGTAAGAAAGGTTCGTCATGTGAACACGTTTGAGACTTTTACTTTTGTATATTAATGAGATCTATTATGAGGTTGTTTTTCAAGAATGTTCAATGACCATGATAGAATTCGACGAAGACTTAAGTTTCCATGGGAATTATAATCCACATAAATGAGTCCTTATCGATGTATAAGTCACATTAAACATATTGTTTCAAATATTACAACTCCCCTCGCTCGTATTTTATCCGATATTGGAGCATTTAAATTGTATAATTCTGCCACAAGCACTGCATTTTAAATGCTGTATAGTGATTCGCCAAAATCTGTTTATTTCATTATCATAGTTTGTTTTTAGAAATAACTACATAACTTGTAGACTTAAATGCAAATTAGTGAATACAGTCGCTTCTCTTGTATCTAAAATAGTATGTTTTCAGAGTTTGTACTTTGACTTGTTGTGGATTGAATGAACATGGCATTTTTCCTCTTTTTATCCGTTACCAATATTTTCTACTAAATGTTGTGGATTGAATGAACATGGCATTTTTCCTCTTTTTATCCGTTACCAATATTTTCTAATATTAGTAATTAATATTGTCCTGATAAATAGGTTGTTTTACGTTCAGCGCATTTGATACTGATATGCAATAAAATCACGCCATATCTACAATGGAAATTGCAATAAAGCAAACATAATTATCTAACGCAGTTTATTGTATCTTTTAATAACTATACTTTCTACAAAACTCCGTAACTACCCCACGTTGTCATTGTCAATCCTTCATTTATCAGACATTTACTGGTTAAATACGAAAGAAAATATAACATTTTTATTTTTCTTATGAAAACCTTGTTAATTATACAGATTAATCTCAAAGAAACGGCGACCTTTAGATAAGTAGTCTTGAAATAATAAGCTAAGTGTTGGGATAGAATGTAAAGTAACTTGAACAGTCTGGAGTAGATAAAAGCATTAGCTATGTGGAAACGTTAAAAGGGTAGTTAAAAGGTACTATGCTGATGATTAACACTAGGATATCCTAATAGGTGACAGATTGAGGCTAACGACTAATGATATACAGTCAGATTTCTGATAACATTTTTTTATAAGACAGCTTGTCAGACCTCTTAACAGTCTTTATACATCATTCTGTCTCCGGGTCAGTTACTAACATAATTTCATACCCGAAGGTTAGTGTCAGTCTTGGGTTACGTGCTGGCTAGATTGGTATCCTGGTCATTTTGTTGTCCCTAAAACCAATTGTCATTCATTTTTATTTAAGAGTATATTTAAAAAGTAATCCTTAACTGTAAGACAAAAGTAAGCGTAAAAACTAAAGGTTTCTAATACATTCGACATATTCGTGTATTTAAATGAGAACAAATTACAAATCACTTACACCTACCGAAAGGCAGAGTTGAATAGAGAACCCGCTGTAGTCTGATGGTAGCAATTAACAGTGAGATAAAAAAAAATTCAAGGTCATCAATTCATTTCTTTGCAAAACCGTTCATGTCCAAAAGGTATAGCCAAAAACAGACGGCTAATCAATACCAAAATTTGTACCTTGTTATCAATACTAGAGCCATTTCACCAAAGATTGTTTAGGTCCTTTGGTCGATCCGTGGCGAAAATTATCATCTCGAGGTCGCCATTGTCGATCGAAGCAAACTAAGATGGCTTTAGTATCAGACCGACATTTGGGTATTAACTGTCGTAAGATATTTTTCTCTAGTAGAGATCTCACAATTTGTGGAAACCTGCCGATTGTAGGTCTGTAGTCAGACTTGATTGTTTGGAGCACTGTCTATGGTCTAGTGTGAAGTAAAAAAATCAACTCTATACGTTGTTTACAAACCTCATTCTTTAATGAAAAACAGTTCATTACTTTAGTTTGTTAGTTTGGAATAAGCCAATTAGTGAAGGTGACTCCCTCGGTGCAATGAAATATGTAATTGGGTCGAGCCATCGACGTCAATCATTACTTTAGCGAATAACAGCTGTACAATCGCAAAAGTTAGGAAATGGTTCAAGTTGTCAAAAGTGAATTGCTGCAGAACAGTTTTTTACTGGACCTCAACTCGTATGAGAACAGCAATATAAGGTAAAAAGCCGTGGAAGCACCTGCTTTATCAAAAATATATTGATATTACATAGTGGGTTAGAATGACATGTATATGTTAGTATTGGATGTTTTTGAAGTCAAATTGATAGTAGCTATGACAAATGGAAAGTGTCTATTGAACTACACTTTGATTTATTGTAATTTTCAATCCTAACAATCGATTCTTTTACGTTAAAAACATGTCATCACGGAATCGTCTCCCACAGGAACAATTTATTAACACAAGATTTTTTATAAACCTGAAGAGAACTACATTTCCGTGCAAACATTCGGAACCAATCGTTTGAAGCGACGCAAAGGGTGAGTCTTATTTTATTTAGTTTTTTACTTGTCGTGGAAGTTGGTGACACATCTAATAAAGTAGAATATATATTCGTGAAAGTTACAGATAATTAAATCACTGATATAGTAAACTTTAAGTTTTTTTCCCTTTCTAAGACATTAATATTTGTTAAGAATGAAGCTAAGATCAACAATAAGAAACATACATGAAACGACATGTACCAGGGTCATTTATTTCGTGAAATGAATTTAACTAATAAGACGGGCCTCGTTGTGTACTCTAAATTGGCAATTGATAATTAGAAAAAGCCAAGTTTTTACAGCGTTTCCTCGTTAAATCTTTGCTCTATCAGTGACATTTTTCCGAAATAATATGAGTTACTCATATTTTATCAAATTTGTCAATAAATTTGGTGACTAATCTTTGATGTTAAGGGTTTATAATAATAATACGTATATAATTCATTAAACTACTCTAATAAATCGATGTCTTCATTGTGAATTATTTTTACAGTAAAAGGCAATCAGTTCAAATATTAAGTTCTGAAAGTACTTTATCTGTTTTCACAAGAGTTGTAATGTTTTGGCTTGTTCTATTTCAATTAATATCTGTCTTGGGTGCACAAACTATTTAAAATAACGTCTCAGAAAACTAAGTGGCGCGGTTTATTCTACTATATAAAACTGATTTAACGGTTTTCCTAGGGATTACAACGTGCGCATTTCTTAATTGTATGTCCGAAAATGTTGGCATTACTTGATGTATACTGAATTGTGTATTAAATAAAATGATATAGATACAGGTATGTTATTAAATCAAAAACAGTCTACAAACTTCAAAATCTGGGACCTGTTTCACCGAATTTTAACATAGATACAATCAAGATTTTAAGAAATACAGTAACTTAATTGGTTAACAAAAACTCAATTTTAGTGATTGACCAATCTGACCATTGGAACACTAAAATCATCCTAAGTTAAGTTTTTGTGAAACAGGCTCCTGACCAAGACTAAAGTCATATTTCAGTACAATAGTTACATATTTGTTCGGCATTCATACATTAATTTCAATCATGTCATGCTGTGCCCCAAAACCAATTGCAAAAAGGTTGTCCAGAATGTATCATAAAGCATACCCCTGTTCGTCAAGATCTGATCATAATTGTAATCTATAGAACAAGTGCATAAATATCAGATAAATTCTGTGAACTTCTCGTGTAATGTTCAAGAGATATAACCATATGTATTAAGTATATCAGAAATAAAATTTGTTAAACGAAAATTCGAGTAAATAAAATTATCTAGTTGCTCATAAATATATATAAGCATTGTGCAATAATTTGTATAATGGAATAATAGAATTCGAGGCTTGTAGGAATTTTCAACAATTGAAATCAAAACCAAATGTCATGGTATTTTAATAACTTACTGACACTTCTTTACATAAACTATATTATTGTTCAACAGCTTAGACTCGGAACTTAAATCCACGTTTCATAGAAACAAGATTCAAAACAATGACAGTAAGATACAAGGCAGGATTATTGGTTATAGAAAACTTGAGGATCGTGACAGCAGGGCTTTATTGAATTTAAAAAAAATTACCATGGCTACAAGACTTATTGTTCTTGATATTTTTTACATACAATAATTACTTCAGTTTGTTGTTGTGTTGTTATATTGTCTGACTAAATTTAAGCAACACCTGGATGACTTTAAGGTATGTACATTTTTCAAATAAGGAAGCATTCTTATACGAAAATGTCATTGCAGTGATTTGACAAATTATCTGGAATTCCAATTATACAAAAAATGTACACAAAGTCATTAAACCATCACTCAAGGAAACGGATTGCAAAATCGCCTGAATATGAGCCATTATCAATCTTGGAGAACTATAGGGTTAATTTTCGCTAAGGAGGAAATATTCAGCAAGTGCATCCAAGTGAATGACATCCATCAAGATAACATCTCATTTAAGACCTGCAAATAGAAACCTTAAGAAATAATGACATTGGGTAATCATACAAGACTGCGTCATTTTCCTATTTCAATGATAAAGCTGATCCTAAATAACTCGATTTGTTACTGTACAAGATTCTTTTTTACAATTCCCTAATCAGAATTTTTAAAGTGAAGAAATTAAATTTATGACAGAGTTTTCCTTAAATGCGACGTTCTACTTCTAGATAGAAAAGATGCCAACATACCAAGAAAATGTGCATCATTGAAGCACCGGAGGATTTAATCTCGACAAAGACTGATCTCAGAGAGGTTAACATGCCAATGCTCATTAGTTAAAGTAACCTTTGAGTGATTTGTATACAGGTTCTGGTTGTCGAATCGACAGATTAAAGCAATTGTTAGGATCAGCTCGAATGCGACATAACAAAGATACATAGATATATAGGTACATTGGGCGTTATGGCAGGATAATTTTGATTGAAGACGTCTATCTAGTATGTAATTGTAGTTGATAAGAAATAAAATAAACTTTCATATTTGATCAAGCGAGAGAAAGCTGATCAATAACCTTTGTTTAACATGATTTCCTTCTTAAAACTCAGTGCTTCAATGTTTATTTTTTTTAAGTTGAAGTATGACGAGTGATCGAAAGGAAACAACTCATCGCCGACACAGACGCCATCGTCCTGACATTAAACCTAAAAAGAAAAAAAGGAGAAGAAGCAGAGTGGCCGTGGATACCCCTGGAGGTAATTTTTGTATATTACATTTAATATAATTGTATATATGCTCCCTTTATTTTTAATTAGCTGCTTTTGCTGTGCTTCAAGTCACAATGGGTCAAGAAGCCGAGAAAGATTACTCACCAGAGAACACTTGGCTTTCGGCTTTACCAAGCGATAATGTCTTATCGGATATCGGCATTTAGATCTTATTCATATTATCGGATGATCCTTTTGAAGTAGTTCAGACCCCGCTTCTTCAAAAAAATAATTGGTAATTATTTAAAATAAATTACTCACATACGACAAACCGTAAGCTTAGTAGTATGTTCACCATGAATCTAACACGCTTTATAAAAACGGAGGCAAAAACTCATATCACATATTATTTTTCGATTTTTTAATCGTGAAGTAAAAAGTAAGGTTCATCCTTAACAGATCTCAAAGCTAAGATTAAAATCCGTTAAGAATTGTTCCTTCTAGACTGTTTACGAGCTTTTATTAAACATTTGAAATAAAAGAGCAATAACTGATAAAAAATTATTTTTAGACATTTTTCTTCCTGAATTTTGATACAAGTGTAAGAGTTAGATGATCTATAGGGAGCTATAATGTTCAGTATTAAAATGAATTAAACCCCTGGGAATATAAAAGCAATGTTAAATTGTGAAAAGATAATTAAAAACAAACAACGCTGTATTACTTCTTTAAACATTATTGTTATAGTATTGGTTTTGACCAAGCCTAAACTATTGACGAGAAGAAAGTTTTATACAGTTATTGTTTTTCAATATTTATATACAATAGTTTGAAGAGTGAATGTTTAAATCACTTTGGATACACTGAGTGTTCATCAAATAATCAATTAAGGTCTGAAAACAGTCATAAATCGATAATCAAACAATTGTGTTCTATGTAAAAAAAATATTTTCACAGTTTAGTAGTTGAAGTACAACAGACACAATTTGTGCTTGAATGAATGAAACCCAATGTACAAAAAAAATGAATACATGTAATGTTATGTCTCAAACCTGAAGTTTTCAATATCGATCATGATTATTGGTTGAAAAGACTATATGAGAAATAGTTTAGATAACCTGGAGATAGTGTATAGGCCTGAATGAACCTATTTGACACAAGTCTCGTCGCTGGCGGAGCTGATAGGTAGGAGTTATACACCTTTAATGAAAACGTCTCTTAAATGCTATTGACGCACACTGTCCGATCTTTTGACGGAACGCTTTACCTCTATATAGGGGAGACAACCATACTATAATAGTTAATAAACCTACAAATAAATTCTTGTGAACTCACTTCACTAAATTAAATTCGAAATTTTCCATGTTCAAAACCACAAAAAATCTCGTTGAAAATTTTCATTAAAATATCCATATATCCCGAACATGAACATTTTATGAACAGTTATATCGTAAGTAGACTACATAATTTTTATGGTTTATCTAACAGGCATATCTTGGTTATCTTTGGACAATGAAGCTTTAAGACTTAATCCGCATTACGAAACGAAATAACTGTCCTTTACTTATATGGGATTTAATATTCTGCACCTTAACTGAGAGGTCTCAGATTTTTTCTTAGACATAACAGTCGCCCCTCTTGGTCCAGTTATAAAAGTATAATTTCAATGTTTCAGACTTATCTCCCCTGATCTACAAATAAAAACATTCCTCGTTCAATACTTACATTTATTATAACCTTTTAATACATTCTGTTTTATCAATTAACACCATGGTAATAGTAAACATAACAATCATAATATTTGATATGACATTTACTCAATATCATGCCATAATTTTGTGTCATATAACAGAGGAAGAGTTAATTAAAGAATGAATGTAGATCCCGTGAAGGAAAATAATAACTGCTTATTCACGCGGAAGACGTCCACATGCCACATGATAAAGTTGCGTTTGTATCCTCATAACGATAACAAAATCTACATACATTCGTATATCAAAATTCTCCTTATTAAACTGTAAAATCATGCTATTACTTCAATTCATTATTTTGGCGTGTATTGGTGTCTATTGTAAATGAATTATACCAAGGTCGCATAAAAAGCAATCGCCAAAATACAAGTATAGGACTTACGGTCATGTTACAGGTCATGTTGGTGGGAGAACGGGACTTGTAGCTTCACTAGAACAATACCTTGGTATTAATGTTATTTCGTAATGGCAGCCGGATCTTATCTTAAAAATATAAAGTACCAAATCAACACATAGAATATTTTAATTTGAACCAATTCACCCACAAACTACTAAAAACTAACCAGGGTTAGTTTGTGATACAGCATATCCGTCATCTACCATTGGAGACTCAATCAAATCCAAACAATCATTAAAATCGATAATGATTCAGTCGGAATTGTCAACTTTTGTTCGTGTAATTAAAACCTCACAAAGTATTGATATTAATCAATTATCATGAAAAACAGAACAAGAGATAATTGAAAAGATTCAGATAATACATTTTCATGAACACTTAATTGAAACTACTAAAAAGGGGAAGGAGAGGGGGGAGGGGTAGCTCGGTATGTTTTTAAGCATTTATCTTTAATACAGGTTGACAATGCAAACGAACATTCTGTTTATCTATCGGTAAAATCTAAAAGTGGGTTACATGCCATAGTATTTCAGTGAGTTAAGATCATCCCCTTTCTTGCTGCTTATACACCTAGCAGAACTGTGAATAAGTGTGGATAACAATGTAATAGGTTGCACCTAAAAGAATATCAGGAATGCAGGTATACCGATGTCATTTAAATTTTGAGGGAAAGACGTTTTCGGGTAAAGGGGTGTAACTCGTATCTACAAACGTGGTCATTTTAGTCGACGACCATCGAGCTAGATTTCATATATGATATGGATATTTGGATTTAACAAAATTTATATTTAATATCCCCGGGACGTTCTCCTCAAAAGAGACAGCCCTTTGTCTTGATTATAAATGCGAATATATAAGTGTGCTCTCTGTCATTATAATATATTCTGAATGATTTCATGTTACTTGATTGTAAATTACTGTTTGTTCAGTTACTTCATTGTAAATTAACTGTTTGTTCAGAAAGATCCTCAAGCATATTTACTTCCCGTTGTAAATTCTTGCGAAGCTAATGCTTCTTATTAAATTGTACAAAGATATTTTTTCCTGTAGAGTATTGATTGAGTTCAATATTGTTAATAGATCTAGACAATTGATAGGCCGACATTAGTAGCCAAACAAACCCAAGAATACAAGAATTGTTTTTTATCCCTCCATTATCCTAAGTAGTTTCCTTTACATTTTATAATCATTTTCATTTATTGATTTCAAACGATTATGTAGAAATGGGTGGTTTAAATACAGTTACTTTATAATTTGTTATTAGTTCCATCAAAGTTTGGAAAGTTACAGAGTGCTTTTCAAATACACGTTGATTTCTGCTTCTGTATTTAATTTCGAATACATCTGAAAACGAAGGTAATATATTCTTTGTCGCATTTTTTAATTAACCAATGCCTGTAAGATGCCTGATATGATTTGAAACAAAAACCTTATTTTGGACAGTTTCCTTGTTTATCAGGCGGAGGATGTGGTTATTTTCTTCAAAACATGACCAATGAATACGTTGTCTATGCCTAAATTGATTTAATTAGGACTTTAGAAACTGTGCCGATTGCAAGCAACAACATTTTGTCGAAATACTTTGGAACTAGCTTGGTTATTGCCGTCAACTTTTTATATTCTTAGGAGAAATCAGACATGAATTCAGTTCTGATTTAAAAGAATTAAAATACTAAAATTTTGGATGTAAATTTGGTTCTCCTTCATGCTAAAAATTACGAAAATAATTTGACTAATATAACATGTAAAACATTCAATTATTAATACTCAGACATGATGTTATAGTTTCTTGTATCAAAATACTTAATTGATTATGTTTGTTTAGCATTGCTTTCTTTGACAATTGAATTAATCGACGATGGTTATATCAAGGAAGTGATTTTCAAAAATGTGTGTAAGAAACATTGTTATAGCCACAGCAATAGTCCTGTGTTTTTGTAAACCATTTTATGAAGATTTTTGTTATTTCCTGATTAGTGAGGCTAATGTTTGTGGACCCAATAGCCACAATAACTATTCCCTAATTTCACCAAGGATTATTTAATTTGACCTTCGGTCCAATCTGTCGAACTTTTGACAAACAATAGCCGTTAAAAAGTCGTCAGAGGGCCCTCTTGCACTGTTCTCGATACCAATCTTTTGATCTTATTTTAGACTACCTGGTTGCTACCAGCGTCAACATGCAGCTATATTCTGCTACGCTTGCGAGAGGAACGCCAAACGTCGACAGCGGGTACTTTCGAAGAATCGTGTTAATCACTTAAGAAATTTCCGTTCCTATGGAGGACTGAAGTGATCGCAACCGATGTTTAAAAGGTGATTTTGGTGCTACTCTTTGAGAGGATATTGTAATATCTTATTTTACATTTAAATTCTATGAAAAAAGTAATTTTAATAATTTCAAACAATATATTCAAAATGTTGAGCAAACTAGCACAGCTCTAGATTGTACAGACTTTTCGAGAACCAGTCTTAAAGAAAATTGCTTATGGTATAATTCATAATTTGATTCAATTTTTTTTAGTCCAATTCACCACCGAAGAAGTCTCTCCATTGTTCGTAGTATGATACATCGATTTCAACTTCCTTTGATGGTTAGGTTAGGATAATTCACCTTCCTTAAATAGGTCGTATTTCTGAAGAATGATTATTGTAACCTATGCCCCATGGGAAACCTTAATGAGTTTTATTATGAATGTTTACTGTGATGGAATGAGTTTTGAAACGTTTTTCATAATTGATAATGTCGAAAAGGCAATGTTAATATTATACAATATTAGTAGAAAATATCTCATTTGTCAAACAGGATGACAGCCAGCCAGATAGAAATATATGAGGTTTCAGTATTCTCTGATACATAGGTTGTTGGCCAGAACACAATGTGCTTTTCACACTATGATCTGAAGGTTTAAATGGATTATTAGTTGTCTCCATACCATGGCTGAGAGTCAAGGTAAAGTAGTGGATATGTAAAGTGTCTTATTCTGAAACATTTTGATGTCAGTTTAGATTGGGCGTTTTATTGTATTATTCTGGAAAAAAAAGGTTTCCCGTTTCACTTCTACGATTCGATTGAAAATGTAAATGTTAAATTCAGACTTACTGATCTATGACCAATTCAACAATGTAATGTGGTTAAAATATTAATGATATTATTTCTGATATAAATGTATATAAGCATCTCTTAATATTTTTAAAGCGAAAAGAGCTCTATTCAAAATCCAATGCCTGGTTATGCCGTAATGTGACGACCGACGATGCATTTCAGTCAAATTACAGGTGGATGTCGAATCTCTGTCTGAAAAAAATCCTGATAGCCGATAATCGTTACCCTTTAATAGATAGCTAAATAATGTTTTAATGAATTACAGCAATTTTTAATATTTCTATTATTATTTTTATTTAGGCAATTATTTTGTTTTCTGATATATTTTTCTATTGCTAAGTGAATGAAAGGAAGGAATACACGCAGGTCTACACATATACATTGCACTATGTTCCAGTACCGGTATATTACTGAAGATACTACTTTGCATAATCCAAACAATTTAGATTATGGAAATTGTCACTCATCATTGTTGCTGATAAGAATATAACTTGTTTTCAGAAATCAAATCACATTTAGTAATTGCTAATTGTTGTATAGAACTAATAATTGGGTTTGAAGCATTCGATGTGTTTTCACTTTACTATAAGATTTTTTTAATGTATTACTAAAATTTTTCTTTGCTCTCTAGTGTTTCTAGACAATCCAGATTTCACTTGAAGACAGACATCCCTTTAATGAATATTTCAAAAAACGTTATTCATTTTTTTTTAATTTTTGTGTGCTGTTATTGTATTGAAAAATATTGTTCAGTAAAAAATATAAACATACTTTAAGTCAAGACAATACATCTAAGAACAAAAGATGGAGTTAACAACATTGTTTTTGAATTAAGTCAATTCAACTTGACAAAAGAATTATCTATTTTCTATATGAAATCTTTTGTCTACAATGATTTTCGTTATTTTATTTTCATAAGGCTGATTTGCTTTTGACATGCGTTCATTTTGGTGCACGAACTGCAATTGCAATATTCAGTTACTGTTTGTTGATAGCAACAATATTATTGTTTATGAGGTGATAAAGTGTTATTTGTCGTTATAAAGGGCAAGGTATTTATTAAGTGTACAGTGAAAATCTATCATAAATTTTGTAAAAACAGTTTAACAACTATCTCGTATAGAAACAATTCAAAAAGTTAAGGAGAAAATATATATTATCGTGTGTGTAAGGTTCTGGAAAAGAAAATAGATGCACTGATATTGTAATACTTTCTCATTCAAAATTTTGGTTCTCAAGAATGGTCAATATGAATATATATTCATCAGTGAACTTACCTGGTGTCATATGGTAACAGAATTCCTTAAAATTTGGAAAACTCACAAAACTCATTTTGGAAAAACGCTTAATTAATTTATTTAGCTTTTTTCAATAATCAAATGCATCTTTATGGATAAATACTTAGTTTTTCGGATATTTATTTATCATTTTATGTTATTTATGGCAGCAGGCATATTTACTGAAGAATAGAGCTCTTATTGGCTAAGTTAAAAATTTTATGTTTGTTCTGAATGGAGATTTACATCCTACTTGTCTACACCTTATATACGTTAAGATTTAGTATTTCTTTAATAGTATGTAGGCTATAACGTTTTTTATATGCTCTTTTATATTGATGTACTAAATTATAAATTTATGACTGCTCTAAGGATCACAAATTATAAATATATCCTCGGTTCACAATTATATATTAAAGTATTTTATATTTCATACGTTTTATTTAAAGTCTTATTGTGTTCTACACACTTTAAAAGTTGACAGAAGATGGTTTCAGAACAAGATGACTCTTTTCTCCGATCGAGGATGGCTTTTTTTAAAAATATTATTTTCTAGAGTTACTTTATTTGAAAATTTTTTTATTTGGATATCATTTTGGAAAAGAGTTGACGCTCTTGGCCATTCTACTTAAGCTATTTACGGTCAATAATGTTAAAGCCAAGTAGAAGTCAAATGACATATTATAGAGAAATCGATGTTCTTAACGCTTGACTTCGTTTTGTTTTATGATTTAACATGTATTACGGTCTAGACAATATAGTTTGTACTATCTTACAATTATTTATACAAAATCACGTCCATTTCTTTTATTCCAGTCGAAATCTTTCATAATAAAATATAGATTTTTATATTTCAAAACATTTACATAATATCTAATTTCAGGACAAGGCTCTAACGATCAACTGGCACCCATCGACCGGTTTCAACTTGTCTTCAACCGCCTCTATGGTACCGAGTACCGCGCAGCCAAGAAAATGTTACATCCCAAGCTTCAGCAGAAGAGAATGGGAGCTCGTCGTGGTCCGACGCTATATGAGCGTATATTACTATTCAGGCGGCTTCGCGGGGAAACACAAGGTGAAATACCCGGAGAGGTAAGGGAATTATCATTTACGTGCCTACGAAAAAAAAACAAAATATATTTTTTGTATGATTTTTTTTTAAAAAGGAATTGGGGAAATTGTTTTGTCTGTTCTTAGTCTTATTTCAAATGAAATATTATCATTATACCTTCAAAATTGAATCGAATCAATGTTGAAAATCTTTCTGTTGAAACAAAAGTTATCGAAAATTTGGGCCGACATCCTTCATCGTTGAAACTTATGATGATCTATATTATTTTAATATTTAAATTAGGAAGTGAAAGTTGATAATATGACTCAATCTTAAACCTAGACGAGGAAAGGTATATATTCTTGTTATATAACAGCTGAAATAGTGCATTGCGATAGTAAATCGGATAATAACAGTGATTTCTTTTTTTGCTCTTGACAGCTGAAATCAGCTTCACAACTAAATCTTAGGTCACTGTGTCGCCTCTAGGGTACCAATGATCTAACTTAGAAATATATTATGGCAATTATAGCAAGGAACAATACTAATCGAACATGAAATATCACAGGTTATAAAGAGAAATAGTGTGATTAAATATTGATAGACACATCTACTCTTTATTATAACCTCATTGTTAAAAGCATTATTCCTCTTAAATTGAACTTCTCAAACTTGGCCAATCAGGGTATATTTTTATCATAAAAGGAATAACTGATAATGGGTGGTTTTATACGGGTATTCTACAGTATCTTACGATCACTTTTGTCGTACATATTTCTCAGTGTGAAATTCCACCCTTACAAGGAACTCTTATGAAGAATTTGAGGAACAGCTCCCTGTTGTCAGTTAGAACCACTGATCAATATATACTGTTATGTCCAAGTTTGCGAATTGAAGTTATATTTTCAGTATAAGAGGTAAAATACCTTTAATTCGCTCATGTCATAATACACCCACAAGGGACTTGGTCTCCATCACGCAACAATCTTTACAATTCCAGTTCACCACATGCTTTTACATCTATTTTAATCTCAAATTTTAATTATTTTCTTTATAATATGATTATGCCATAAGGCATTATAAATCGTGGAAACATCGAACGAGTATGCTTTCATGCTACGTCTTTTATAAAGAAAATATGTTGTCACGAAAGAATGCAATTCAAGGCAATATGTTAAGGATAGCATTATCCTTTGAAAACAGCAGTTAATCTGTAAATGTCAATCTGCATCTGTAGTGTTCCTACACAATTAGATTATTATCTTATTTCTAGTGCCTGAGACCTTTTTATAATCAATCAGAAATAGGAGATCTGAAACAGCTGTATGTTGATATTTCAGGTCTTAGCTGAAGCTAATGGAACAAAACCGGCGTATAAATCAGAATCCAGGCCAGATGATACACCGCCAGAAGAAAGGCGACAAGAGTTTACATCTCTTCAGCAACAAGATTCACCACAGATTCGCCATAACTCAAAGGACTCTCCGCAAGTTGTTCGAGCTCAACCTCGTCAACAGGTAAATGTAAACATTTTACGTAAAAATATAACTTGACAGTAAACAAAAAAATCTTATTATGGATTTAAATTATAAGTAGATCAAAGGGAACAATATGACATCTTGTTCATAAAGTAGATCTTTTAACAATTTGCCTTTCAAGTATGTTACATCGTTTTTTGCCCCATGAATTTGTTTTTAGATTTTTTTAAAAACCAATTCATGTAATGACATAACAAAATTGCTTTCGTTTTGTGAACTTCTACATTTGTGAGGTATTTTTCATCTCAATTTAAGAAATATGACTTTCGCCTGTGTCCTCTTCGTATAATTTTGTTAAAAACGTTTTGTCAGTGAATTTGTTGGATGCATTCAAATGTTGCCATTTCTAGACATTTCAGCAATATCGTGCGTTATTTATCCTAATCCTAATACATATCACTATCTATTCTGACAATTAGATAATCAATCCGATTGATCTATTTTCTAAATCTTTTTACAGAAACCGTTATTAAAAGGATTATTAAATGATATTTGTTTCGAACAATCAGTTCGATGCCTTGTGCTGTTGCATTTCGTTTGTATAGATACAATAGCATTATATTGTTGCTCCTGCAATTCTCAATTCTGATAATTAATGAAGAATTTATTACTATTAATCACGTGATACAAATTCAATATGGCGTACTCAGACCAGGTTTGTTGATTACTTCATCTTGTATCTTAAACTGACCGGTATAATCCATTTATAATTGCAAAATACTGTATTCCACAGACAGTGCTGAGTAGATGACAAACATTTAAACGACATAAATAGGCTCTGGACATGTAGATTTTATGTGTTTCGTTATCTCTAATTAGGTTAATTAATCATTAAGTTTGGAAAATGTAGAATATTACATATAGTATGATACTGTAAGATTATAATAACTCGAGCCTAATGCACAAATCAATAGTACCTATCAAAAACTATTGATAATAAATAGGATAAGGCAAACAGGAAGATATCGATTGGCATTTTATTCCATTGACTTTTCTACCTGGTTGTCGAGGTGATATTGATAAACAATCCCTCATAGAAACTTCTGACAAACATGACGTGAATCAGCCATTTATATTATTTTCTAGATCATTGTTCTGAATGATTAAATATTTATCACTAATAATTGTTAGATATAAAGTGTTGTTGCTAAGGTGTTGTTGCTTTAGATCAGTTCGCCTCTGAGGAAATGAAAGAATTTGAAATATTATTATTTTCAAGAATTGATCTGTTAGATATTTTTCCAGGTCTGAATTTTCAGACATCTTCCTCAAAGGGTGATTATTTGCCGACAATAATAGACCCCTATCTGTAACTCAAAAATATATCTGCTGTATTTTAAACTTCATGTTGTGTACAATACAATTATATACATTTAGTGTAATCTGTTTATGTTTCGTATTCAGTATTTATGGCTTGATTTTATTTTGTATATCTATGTTTCAACATTTTATTTAGATGTGACTAACTCTTTCTGTACCAGTTTGTGTTTAAACCAAGTTACCGTACAATTATTAATTTTAGGCATACGAGACTAAAGGTAGGACCAGTGTGCTCGACAGAAGCGATTCGTCGTTTGCCAGTGTAGATATTGCTGACTTTGCAAGCCTTGAAGATGATCCTAAACGAAGTCCTTCGCCTCAACCAACATTAACTAAACATTTACGACGTACACCAGCAAATACGCCTCCACAAAGACGTTCGGAGAAGGTACTGTCGAGGTCCTTTAGTGTGTCTTCCATTGATGAACGGTTAACTGATAATGAATGTTATATAGTTAAACTAGAACCCGGTTATACTGTTATACCAGAAATTATTTCAACCACGTCCTATCATAAAGGTTATGTTTATCATAATCGTTCTAAATCTGATACTGATATTTCATTACACAAGTCTGACACTTCTGGACCTACACGTAGGACATCACCAACTAACTTGACATTAAGGCAGAGAGTTAGAAGGAAACGTTCTGAAACCCCAACTCCAAATGAACTCAATTTAGCAGAGAAGGTTATACTACAGAGAAGAGTACTAGCGTATGTACAGTCCGTTGAGGAGCGGCAGCAGGTGACGACTTGAACCGTGGACACCAGACGTACAAACGGCATCAAACCCATACGAATCGTTCCAGTATACAACTTCTACCCATCTCATTGACTTTCATATTGGAATAATTACTCATCAAGCTGTTTTTCCTTTAATATTCTAACCTTGAGCAAGACATCCAGACACACCCTTCTACAACTTCTTCCATACCACACGTTATCACCTTTATTGAGCACTTTCCTACACCCAAAACATTTCTTTTAGCATCCTCCCAGATTCCTTACCACACCTTTAACAGCTAATAGTTTGAATCAAAGAACAGTCTGATACAGAGAAGAAAAAGCAATAATCCTAGAATTAGCTTAACTAGAAGTCGAAGAATGTCCTACCCTGTAGTTCCAAACCGTCCAAACGTGTCAGACTTGTTCAAAAATAGAATTTAATCGTACATCTAAAATCACCGAAATATGAAATGAATGACGCCTTTTATACGTCTGTGTGTCTTTTAACTATAACTATTTTAACTATCAAATAACATTCTTTTTTGTTTACTAACATAGTCTTGTACTGTTAAATTTGTTGCAAAGTATAACTTTAGTCCAACTATAACATATGTTCATGTAGCATGTTTATAGTATGTACATACTAATCTAATACATGTCATCTTCTTAATTTAAAGTTTGGGTTTAGTTATTAACTTATTAGGACTCATTTTCTAGGTGACCACTGAACACGTTTATCGCAGAGAAATACCAGAAAATGCAACACCACGACAAATTTTGGTGGAATTAGATTCTCCAGGACAGGTTTGTTCAGAGCAATTTACTCTTTAACTAAGTCATTGGAACATGATTCCATTCAACGTATGAAATTCGATCATTTAGCAACCAACTGCGAATCCAGATAGATAAGTAGAAACAAGTGAGGGAATTCCATGCCCAATATTCAAGCTACAAGCATTAGATTTAATTTCTGGAATTTGACTTCTTCATTACATGTACCACATTGTTATTCTGGCACTCTGTATATTAAGTACTGTTTTATTTTGATATAATGACTTATTATAAATCCTAATAAAATCAATTTCCATACATATTATATATCTGTGCTGATGGTTCCGTTTGTGGTTAGATCATTGGATATTCCCACACTTAAACAGTTAATATTACACCTTTTTTATTGCCAGCAACAACATGTAATAGACGATAATCATCATACAGTATGGGAACTAGAAGAAGAATCAAGACCATCATCACAAGCTGAAAATCGGAAGGTATCGTCGCGTCAAAGTGATAGGGAACAGAAAAGTGTTACAACAGTTATACAGGAAAGACGGCACACTGCTACCCCTAGAACACCAACACCAAAACGGACACCAACACCCAAACGTTCTCCTACACCTTCAGACTTAAATCCTCATACAGTATTGCCCCCAATTCATAAAGATACCGTTGTTCGAAGTGAAAGTCGACATTCAGTGCACAAAGATACCGTTGTTCGAAGTGAAAGTCGACATTCAGTGAACAAAGAGACTGTTTCCAAAACATCTGAAGAACAAATCTATAATTCAGTTGAGGAAACGTCCGTATCCCAAGTGAATGATGAAACACAAGTAGAGGAAAAAAGTAAGGTGTCTTCACAAGATATCAAAAAGACAGAAGATGTTACTAAGGAGAAATCAGTAGAAGAAAATACTCTTTCACAAACAGATGAATCAATTGAAAAACAAAATGAAAGTATTTCCAAAGAAAGTATGTCCTCACAAGAAAATACGTCTTCAAGGGTTGAATCGCGGGATAACAAATCCAGCTCAACAGCAGAGGAGACAAAAGAGGAAAGTAAAGAAACTAGTACGAACGATGAGGAAACACAAGAGACAACCTCAAATACTTCAGATGATAAGAATGACACTGCGATTATTGCTGCCGCATCAGCCGCGGTTGCTGTCCCAGTAGTCGCGGCTACGGCTGCAAAGGTGGCATCGTCAAACAAACCAAAACCAACCCCCGATTCAAAACCGGACAGACCAAAGTCTAGTAATGCAAAGACGGATAAGAAACCACAGACAGAAAAGAATGAAAAGCCTGCTCAGTCCACAGGACCTGCTATGGACGATGGTGAGCGCGCTGATGCCATTGAACAGTTAGACAGACTTGCAGATCATAAAATCAAAAAATTAATAGATCCGAAGAAAGCTGGGGAAGAACCCCATGTTGATAAGAAAATAAGAGATAAAGTATTCAGTAAGGAATTTCAAGATGATTTGGACAACTTTCTTAAATCGCCTTAGACTACATATATTTTCGCCATGCCTAATATTTCTGTGATAATTTAACAAATTCATTTGTGCTTACTGTTGTGATGTTTACAGCTACGTTCGCCCTTTTTTGATTAATCAAATGCGCATGACGATGTTCGAATAAACAGATTATGGTATTAATTAAGCGAGTGATACTGGTATGGCGTCATTGCTATCGATTTGATGTGCCAATGATTCAAGTCTCCATTGACGAGGTGTGTTTAAAGTGGGTGGAATGTTTTGGCTCTGAAGAGTGGATAACAATAATTTTGAATACAAAATAGCATAAGCATACGATCATTGTTGACGATTGTGTGCAATTGGAATGTAATACAAAACCATATATTTAGAGCTAACCAAAAGGTACAATTGGTTGTATTTACAGAGTGTAAAAGAATAACACACCTTGCCATAATTATTTGCAGCTAAAGATAAAAATCATGTCCGTGGCAGGATGACATTATTAACTACAAATACTCGACTATAGAATGTTATTCATACTTATTTATTTATGCCAATTCTATTCACAAAGACGCATTTTGAACGTTAGCATTCTCGGCAGTGATTTCGACCATACCTGGTGAAAGTACAGTATAGGATATGTTTATATATATTTTATTTGATTAATTCATGTGTACGTCAAAGTGCTTATAATTCCTATTATTTTTGTGTTTTGTTTTGAATTTCAGGGGGCTTAAGCGTAAGAACCTGATATCATCGTGTGTGAACATAACGCATTGCTTTATGGCAAAGTCTTAAAGACAGCGTTTTCTGTTACAATACAAATATAAACTTTATTGGTTTGCCACAATCATTGTAACTGTGATATAATAACACTGTTTATTATCTTTATAGTAATAAAATAAAATTTAAGGTTGTCGGTTGTATTGATTGTGTTAGACTACACGGATACGAGTGCAATTTCCCCCACAATATCGAACAGAGATTGCTGCAAGGCATGGCATTACATGCTTCGCAGCGAAGCATAGTGCTTGAAGCACGACCAAAAAAAATCTTTAATGGCACACATCGGCATCCCATGGTTCTATTTTTTTTTTACAAATAGATAAAGTATTGTTTGAGCATAGTTCACGCTTTTTTCACTCGAATTCTTAACATTTCTAAAATATTAAAAAAACACAAGATCTATGGATATATCCTGCTTCTAGGTTTATTACATAAGTATGGCTTATAAAGAATACATTAAATTTCTAAAATAACTCGACATCACCACACGCATTCCTGCAACCTCCGCGCACTTCTCACGTTAGTTCAAGAAGACTTTAATCACCAAAACATTAATCCTGTCAGTGTAACAACAATGATATGTGCAAGATATTACCAGTACGGAAACACATGTTTTAAAGTCCATTGCCTATGGAATGCCAATCTAATTTCTATCTTTTATGCAACTTAACTATAGAAGATGTCAAAATCCAGGATTTCACTATTATTTGCAACTGTCCTAATGACAATATTGTTAATGTCACCCATTCACTGTCAAACACCATGGATTTTTATTTCTCTGGGGATGATAAAGCCTGAGCTTTCAGGAGGCAAATACCTTGAATAATGCACCAATAGATCAAATTCTTGCAAGGTTTCTAAAAGTTCGGGTATTAATTAATTAATATATAAATCTACCTCTCTGTTAGCATCATCTTTTATGGATCATTTACTCAAAAATCGAAAAATCTGCATCTCAATTTAGAAATAATCGTTAGATGATGGGCTTTTTTTTAAATGGACAAATAAGTTTGTGGTCTAGATGAACTTAATTCAATCCTTGATTATTACCTCCCATATTTCCTTTTATATTATAAAAGTTACTTTACAGCTGTAATATATAATCAGTGCTATAAACTCAATCTATGTTAATTTGGATGCACTGCAGTTTATAGGATAAGCCTGTCCGAAAACTCATTGACTTTTTCTAAACAAAGAATAATGGTTAAATGGAACTGTCTTCAAATATTTCACACCCAAGAAGTTGAAGCCTCGGAAAAGGCGTGAAACCTTGAAGGAGGCGTGGAACCCTGAATCTATTCAAGGAAGACGGTAGCAAGTGAACTGTTACTCAAATCCTGTACGGTCATTAGCTCTTTTCGGTAAACTGAGATAAAGTATGGCGATTCCCTCAAATTTGTATAATCTATTGACTTCAACCTTTCAGCCAAGCTGGTCTAATTGTTTTGCGGGACTGCATTGGATGATCTTCAATTTTATACAGATATATTTAAAATTTCACTTTTGATGAGAAAAAAATCATTCTTAAATAGACTTTATACCTCAAGACATCATGTGTCAAAGAGTGCTCCGTGTTCGTCAAGACTCTAAAACTGTTCGTCCGATTGTAACCAATTTCGAACTTGACCAAGATTCCTTCGTGACCCCTCGTACACCTAAAACTAAAATCTTTCTTTTCAGAAGTACATCCAAGCGAGCTATACCCATCATCAAAATTAACATCGCCATCAAAGTTTCTTGATATTTTTCAGTGAAAAATAATTGTTAATCAAGGTAATAGAAGTGGTACTGTCCAGGACAATGTAATAATCATTAAAATCTTTTTCAAACTTTTTTAAACAGATGTTGGTTACAGATATGCTAAAATGGATTATCAATGTACTAGTATCTATTAGTTTCAGAAAAACATTTTGGTTTTAACTTGCTTTTGATTTATAATTAATTTCTCTCCTGCTCGCCACTTTTTTTTGCACATAACTTTAAATGGTGATACTGAATTTTCTCATCCTCTTACAATTCTCTTCCTAAATTTCAATTTATATATTCTTTTTACAGCCACTTTCATCTACTTAAATATTTTTTTATACATTTTGGAGAATCAAACCCTCCTTGATTATTGAATTATTATTAATCTGATAATTTTTTTTAAACACGTTCAAACCGACACTTAATATAACGCCTTTAGTTTTGATTTACTGCCTTATTATTCTGATTTTATTTTCGACACCAAACTGTTGATGTGTTGATTGCAAGCACAATGACGATATGCATTATTGGACATGTGTTTGAAAACCTGCAATCTTATATTTGACTATTCAGTCAATATTCGTAACGACTTTGACGTTTGTTCTATGTAGGTTTTTTTGTTATGTGTCACATGATAGTGACATAATAAATATCAATAGCATTAGGTAACGAAAAGTTTAAAAATATCATACACCAACATGAAATAGTAGATACGGGATTATCGACACATTTGTAGCATATTTTGTCTACGTGTGAGGACCCCTAATCCGTTATAACTAGTCTATTAGTCTATAACTGACGCCAGTGCCACAGCTCTTGTCTAATGGTCCAATATTTCTCCTGTATAAATTATGTCTATCTCTAGGTATCGAAAACTTGCACGTGTACGAATCACATTGACTGCAAGCATGTTGGCGTTTGTTTCTATTTCTATCACATTTTATTATAAAAACGCAACATTTTGCGAATAATCTAAAAACCCTTGGCATATCAAGAGGATATCAAGGTTCACGATGTTTTCTCTAGTAATATTGGCTGTAGCACCATGCCTTGTATTTTGCTCGCAACCACCAACACTACCAACAATACCCACACCACCTCTAAGTATGTGTACATGTCCTGATGGTACGCAAATATCACCCGGAGAAACTCATTCCATAAGTGACTGTCATAGTTGTTATTGTGATGAATATAGTTTAGAAGCCCAGGAGATGATCGCTGACTGTTTTATAGTTCCATGTGTAGATTCTGTAAACATACCAGGACAATGCTGTCCTGACTGTCCAAATGGTAAGTATGTTATAATATCCACATATTCTAATAGTGTGATAAAGTTATCGACGGGTTGAAAAACAACGCAATCTTTAGAGCATCGAAGGTTAAAGATATAGGCTTACTCTCGATTGTCTTTAACGTCTGTAGCTGTATCTATATTTTTATCTAAAAAAAGTATATATTATGATTTATACCTAATATATAGAAATTGAATCGAGTTCTCCAAACTATGAAAAATAAGACTTTCCTCCTTGCCATTTAGCATTATTCAAATCTAGTGCAAAAACATATTCACGGTATTGTAACATCTTTTTATTAATAATTCTATGAGGAAATTGTCAAACTCAATTTATAGATTTTAACGAAAACAAAAATTTGAAATTATTTCTCCCAGTGCCGGTGCAGCTCAATGAGAATGCAAAATTGAGAATTCTAACACAGAAGATCTAGCACTGTTTGGATAACAGACTGTCATGGTTGTTATTGTGATGATTATAATTTAGAAGCACAAGAAATAATAGTTGATTGTCTCATGACGCCATGTGTAGATTCCATAAACTGCCCAAATGGCAACATAATTTAACATTCACTTTCTTGCTATAATAATATAATAAAAAGTCTAAAAACAGTTCGAAACCTATTTACCATCTATAGCAAAAAAAAAAAAAAAAAAAAAATAAATTAAATGTTTTCCATGAGATCATTTGTCAGATTGATGTTCCCTTATGATTTCTCAATATTCCTGTTATGGGAAAATTAAAGAATCTATATATTTACAGGAGACAACTGTCGAGCTGAGTTTATAGATGATAATAGTGTAGCAAGAAGTGAAATTATTAAGTTTAGCGATGGTGTAGTCAAGTTCAACTCGACTGAATGTCAATGCGACTACCAAAATTACAATGGAGAACCAAAAGCAGTCTGTGTACAAGTAATGAGTATCGAGCTGCCGTAATTTGCGTTAACTTAAAATAAAAACTGTTGAAAACAAGATTCTCTTTTTTATCATGTTGAATTCTTGTACATTCAGTCAACCGGATTTACCATCGTAACTCTCAAAGTACAATATTTTAATGAAATGATTTGTGTTACAGAGCATCAGCATGTTCTATGATGTGACTTTGCCATGAAACATGGGTATCAACTAAATTTGCTGAAAGTTACATTAAAATTAACATAATACAATACAAAATGTTACATTATAAAATGACAAATAAAATGAGAGCGATATACCTTTAGGTGGTATAAAAGCACAAAACAAGAAATCAATGTTCACGATGACTACAAGTACAGGATATATTTTTAGAATTTGACGCACATTTAAGCTAAACATTCATATTAAGCTATAATTTTGTATGAATAATTGATCAAGCGCAAATTGATATGCTTCCACTTAATCAGAATGTATTTCAATATTTGGTGAGCCCGATATACTAGCAGAATAGATAGCAATTTAGTAAGGTATGCATGTATGTAAATATACAAGAAAACATTTGTGTTTGAAGGTTTCCATCTTTGCTAAATACATAAACCTTCATTTAGGGCATTAGGTGGGAGTTTCAGGCTGTAGCAAGGTAGTCACGGAAAAGGATTTATTACTTATTTATTAACTATATCCAAGCATTTAACGCATACTGTTAGGCTACAAATTATTGCGAGATAGAAATTAATGCGTTAAATGCGACCTATTCGCGATCGCATTAATTTGTATCCGCATTTTTAAATACATATTCCCAAGTGAAGTTTATGGAGTTTAAATATGGCTGACATTAGTGAACATCGATATGAAAAAATTTAAATTGAGACCGTACGGGATTAAGTAATTATTTGAAACTGATTAGTAATCAATGGCGTTAAAAAAACAAAAGATTTTCACACTTGACTATTTAAAGATAAAATCTTGATCATTGTTCGGTGTTCATTCATTTAGCACTTTAGAATTTGGATGATATTAAAAAATGCGACACCTATCGCGGATCGCATTAATTTGTACTCGCTTTTAGTCTCTATACCCCATGTCGCATTAATTTGTTGACGCATTAATTTCTAGCCTTACAGTACCACATGGGTTTTTACAAATTTACAAATTTCCTGGGAGAGGTCTAAGGAAGATTGAAGATCCTGAATCACTAATGAATCCTTACATCGGCCCTGACAATTTCCGGGGGGAGGGGAAAGGGAGGGACTGCAGAAGCTAAAATCCCCAAAATATTTAATATTTTAAGTTATTGGTAAACTTGGTAATATTGTTACTTAAAATTATTATCATCGGAAAAAGTGTGATTGTTTTTGTATTTAACTTGCCTGGGAATGGGGAGGCGTTTAAAAATGCCATATACAGATTATGGGCATGTGTTTGTTTTCTAGATCAAATAAGTTTAATCCTTGATCATTACCTCAATACATTGTTAAGTGAAATGATAATAATTATTGAAACCGGAACCATTACCTTGGTACCAAATTTTTTATATTTGAGCATGTGATCAGAAGTGACACAAAATTGTGTTTAAATATCAATGTTTACCAGTATATTAGGTGTGAGCTATTGATTATATTACAACTGTCTCTTAATCTGATACCCATAGTCACGACTGTATTATTACTCTTGATATGTTTTCGACGTTAAAATGTTGATTTTTTGTCGGCAGGCACAAAGACGGTATGTCTATTTGGACATGTGTCATTTTTGAAAATATATTATAGACATCTTGTGTTTGACTTCTAAGCTGATGTGTGCCATATTATGGTGACATTTTTAAAAAACATCATAAGGTACACTAAAGGACTAAATGTCAATCATTGACTTAAATTCATTTAACTGTGTTATTCATATATATATATATATTTATTATATATATTTTGATGATGTCGTTGACAAGCCAATTGGCCTTAAAATGTAGTTTGACCGAGTAATATTAGTATATGGTTTGTAAAAGTGGCGTTTCTATGTAGGCATTTTCAATATAAACAAGAATACTAGTATGACACGTGTGTCAATTTTCTGTTCATGTAGGTGTATGCTTTTATTTCTATCACAATGGGTAATAAAAACGCAAGATTTTTCTCAAATAATCTCAGACACGACTGGCAATTCAGAGGATATCGAGGTCGACGATGTTTTCTCTTGTATTATTGGTTGTAGCGCCATGGCTTGTACTGTGCATGCCACCACCAACAACACCGCCTGAAACTACAACACCATTAACAACAGCACCCCCTCTTTGCATATGTTTAAATGGTACTCCTGTACCACCTGGTGAAACTGTTTGGATAACAAACTGCCATGGTTGTTATTGTGATGAATACAGTTTAGAGGCACAAGAAATAATAGCTGATTGTTTTATGACGCCATGTGTAGATTCTGTAAACATACCAGGACAATGCTGTCCTAACTGTCCGAATGGTAAGTGTATTGTTATACCTTTGCAAGTTTAATACTTTTTTTTTTATTTCAATCGGCCCCTAATGTTTGCACGTTGAGAACGAACCTCAAATATTTGTCAACGGACGCCAATATATGAATCAACAATAGCTCTGTCCATGCAGATCCACCATAAGCCTGCCTAATACTAGTAACTTGTCAAAAGTGAACAAGTTAAAGCTAGTGAGACGTATTCAAACTTTTTCACTTTTCACTGTACAATTTCATTGTACCACCAATTGGTAATTCGTCAATCGTTTCGTCATTTTAAGGTGAGAATTGTCTAGCTGAATTTATAGATTTTAACGGTACAGCTCGAAGTGAAATTATTTCTGCCAATGGCGGTGTAGTTGATTTTGGTGCAGCCCTTTGTCAATGCGACTATCAGTATTATAACGAAGAACCACGAGCATCCTGTGTACAAATTACAACTACGCCACCACCAACTACAACACCAGCTATGTGTACATGTCCTGATGGTATTCAAATATCACCTGGACAAACTCATTCCATAAGTGACTGTCATAGTTGTTATTGTGATGAATATAGTTTACAAGCCCAAGAGATGATCGCTGACTGTTTTATAGTTCCATGTGTAGATTCTGTAAACATACCAGGACAATGCTGTCCTAATTGTCCAAATGGTAAGTGTACTCTTATACCTTTGAAAGTTTCATTCGAACTTTTTTTCATTTCATTAGACTAATAAAATTTACACTTTTGAATTGAAAAATCAATTCTTTGTCAACGTACGCCAAGCATCTGAATCAACAATTTCTCTTTCCTTGCATTCAATCAATACACTTGCCCAACAACTTATTAATTGTTGTAAAAAATAAATATTTTTAAGCTTCAGAGACGTATCCGAGCTATTCTATCAAGGAAATAGTGTCCAATATATAACGGCCCGGACTAAAAGCTCTTTCACTGTACCAAGTCATTGTACCACTATTTGGTAATTGGTCAATCTTAACCTATGTTTTAGGAGAGAATTGTCTAGCCGAATTTATAGATTTTAACGGTACAGCTCGAAGTGAAATAATTTCTGCTAAAGGCGGTGTAGTTGATTTTGGTGCAGCTCAATGTCAATGCGACTATCATAATTATATCGGAGAACCACGAGCATCCTGTGTACAAATTACAACGACGCCACCACCAACTACAACACCAGCTATGTGTACATGTCCTGATGGTACGCAAATATCACCCGGAGAAACTCATTCCATAAGTGACTGTCATAGTTGTTATTGTGATGAACATAGTTTACAAGCCCAAGAGATGATCGCTGACTGTTTTATAGTTCCATGTGTAGATTCTGTAAACATACCAGGTCAATGCTGTCCTAACTGTCCAAATGGTAAGTGTACTGTTGTATCTTTGAAAATTTCATCCAAACGTTCTTTCAATTCATTCGTCTACTTATGTTTGCACTTTGAGAATGAAAACCAAATCTACGAACGCCAAGCATCTGAATCAATAATAGCTCTTTCTGTGCAGGTCCACCATACACGTGCTCAAAAACTTAAATTAAATGTCAAAAAAGAAAAGGTTCAAGCTACTGAGACGTATTCAAGCATTCTATCAACGAAATAGATTCAGTGCAGTGTCTAGTATATGACGACTGATATTAAAAGCTCTTTAAATAAAAGCCATTCCATTTTACCACCATTTTAGTAATCTTGGTCAATCTTAACGTATTTTTAAGGAGAGAATTGTCTAGCTGAATTTATAGATTTTAACGGTACAGCTCGGAGTGAAATAATTTCTGCTAATGGCGGTGTAGTTGATTTTGGTGCAGCTCAATGTCAATGTGACTATCAGTATTATAACGAAGAACCACGAGCATCCTGTGTACAAATTAAAACGACGCCACCACCAACTACAACACCAGCTATGTGTAGATGTTCTGATGGTACTCCTGTACCACCCGGAGAAAGTATTTGGATAACAGCCTGCCATGGTTGTTATTGTGATGAATATAATCTAGAAGCATACGAAATGGTAATGGATTGTTTCTGGACGCCCTGTGTTGACTCTGTAAGTGAACCAGGACAATGTTGTCCTCAGTGCCCAAATGGTTAGTCTATTCAATATCTGAATTATGTTTTAAAACGAAAAGTCCAAAACTATACAAACGACCACGAGCTACATAACGTTATCTCGATGAAACTTCAAAGACTTGGCATAATAATATATTATTACGTTTAATCTTTATCTGATATATTTGTAATTGTTGTGATCAATTTCCTCCCTTTGAATAGAGACTAGAGACTAAATCACCCAAATACTAACGATCCAAACCGCAAAACGAAACTCGAAATCCTAAAATCATTTTGACGAAGCATAGGTATTAGCTTATGAGATTTTCGTATAAGGAATTATATCTTATATACGTGAGTAGGTATTTCATAATGAAAATTCGTATCAGGTGCCGTATCAGGTGCCACCTGGCACCACACCCGCCATACCTGATCTACATAACGATTTTATCGGTCAAATCCCTTGAACCATGACAATTGCAAATAAATATATATTTATATTTCAGTTACGTCTCTTGAAGTTTTAAAAATGTGTCGTCAAATCGCTTTTTTTCAGTTGCAGCGCGTTCCTTTTTGTAGTGTATGTTAAGCAGCTCTTGTGGGTGTGGCGCCATGCAGGACATGCTTAGTTTTCTAGAAACCATAATATGCTTCTTTTCATGATGAAATATTTATGCAACTAATGTGACAAGCTCATTAGCAGTTTCCTATGTTTCAACAAAATGTTTTTTTAGATTTTGGGTTTCGTTTTGCGGTTAGGATTGTAAGTTTTACCTTGCCCTATTTAACATCTTACATAGAAATTCTGATATTGGTAAGTAGGTCAGGCACGGCGTTTCATATGATTATAAAGCCTGAGTGAAATATTTTGTTAAAGAAACTATGAAACCACCTATCCTTACAAATTTCTTAAAAGGGGATTTGTTGATTTTCTTAGTCTCTTATAACAAGCCACATATATAGGTTTAGATTTATACACGTTTGACACCATCCTTGATATTAATGTATCTAGAAAATCAGTTGTGATTTATATTCACGAAGCTAGATGAAATTAATGGTTTGGAATGAACGATCATATTCTAACGGTTATATCGCGATAGGAAAGGGTACCAATGTAATGATATCCAAATCACAGAAGGATTGTCCACTCAAGGTTTTTAAAAAAAGTAAACAGCTAATGTATGTTATTTGGCTATGTGTTGAAAAAATAAAAAAGGTTTGAAATATATATATTTTAGTATTTCGATAATACAATCTACAGAATTTGAATAAGAGTGAAGACCGGACGAATGAGTACATCATTTTCTGTTCTTTTATACCTTTGTTGAGAAAAACTAATACATTTGAACTCTTGAAATTGATTTTAAAAAAGAGATAAAATTTAGGAAAATGGCATATTTATGATATTCTTGGCAAGCTAGACGAACTATCTGGTAATTTATTTTGTTTAACGGTCATCATAATGCCTAAAATTAAAATGTCGAGTGTCAATAAGAACTTTCAAACTTAACGTATTTTTTAGGAGAGAATTGTCTTGCTGAATTTATCGATTTTGACGGTACAGCTCGAAGTGAAATAATTTCTGCTAATGGCGGTGTAGTTGATTTTGGTGCAGCTCAATGTCAATGCGACTATCAGAATTATTTCGGAGAACCACGAGCATCCTGTGTGCCAATGACAACGACGCAACCACCAACTACAACACCAGCTATGTGTACATGTTCTGATGGTATTCAAATATCACCTGGACAAACTCATTCCATAAGTGACTGTCATAGTTGTTATTGTGATGAATATAGTTTACAAGCCCAAGAGATGATCGCTGACTGTTTTATAGTTCCATGTGTAGATTCTGTAAACATACCAGGACAATGCTGTCCTAATTGTCCAAATGGTAAGTGTACTGTTATACCTTTGAAAGTTTCATCCGAACTTTTTTTCATTTCATTAGACTAATAAAATTTACACTTTAGAATTAAAAAACAATTCTTTGTCAACGTACGTCAAGCATCTGAATCAACAACATCACTTTCCTTTCACGTCCATCATAAACTTGCCCAATAACTTCTTAATTGCTGTAAACAGTGAATATGTTCAAACTTCAGAGGCATATCCAAGCTGTTTCATTAACAGCATAGCTTCAGCGTAATGTCCAGTATATAACGACCGGGATTAAAAAGCTCTTTCGCTTTTCACTGTACCATTTCATTGTACCACCATTTGTTAATAAGTCAATCGTTTCGTCTTTTTTAAGGTGAGAATTGTTTAGCTGAATTTATAGATTTTAACGGTACAGCTCGAAGTGAAATTATTTCTGCCAATGGCGGTGCAGTTGATTTTGGTGCAGCTCAATGTCAATGCGACTATCAGCAGTATTTCGGAGAACCACGAGCATCCTGTGTACAAATTACAACGACGCCACTACCAACTACAACACCAGCTATGTGTACATGTTCTGATGGTACCAAGGTGGAACCTGGAGAAACTGTTTGGATAACAGACTGCCATGGTTGTTATTGTGATGAAAATGGTTTACAAGCGTCTGAAATGATCGCTGATTGTTTTATGACGCCATGTGTAGATTCTGTAAACATAGCAGGACAATGCTGCTCCAACTGTCCAAATGGTAGGAATCTGTCAAGTATAGAATAGAGGTCGATAAAAAACGGTTTATTTTTTATTTTTTTTATTTTTTTTATTTTTTGGGAAATGCTTTCATACATTCACTAATGATTTCTATGTCTGCTTAGATGTTGTCAAATATTAGACGTAAATCCGAGGGTTGACACATACATAGCAAGAATCTATATATTTACAGGAGACAACTGTCGAGCTGAGTTTATAGATGATAATGGTGTAGCAAGAAGTGAAATTATTAAGTTTAGCGATGGTGTAGTCAAGTTCAACTCGACTGAATGTCAATGCGACTTCCAAAATTACAATGGAGAACCAAAAGCAGTCTGTGTACAAGTAATGAGTATCGAGCTGCCGTAATTTGCATAAACTCAAATTAAATGTTGAAAACCTTATTTGTAAAGTATAAGATTCTCTTTTTGATCATGATAACTCATTCATTCCGTCGGCAGCGTGTACCGCCATTCGTAATATGTTACACTGTGTTACTGAAAGCCTATGTTAACATTGTATACTAGTAATCTTTGACTATTTTTCCATCAAATTCGTTTTTTTTTTCAATCCACTCATCTGTAATTGGGTACGGATAATCCAGGAAAGATCAATGCCAAGAGGTTTGGCCAACGACCAGGCGGTAGAAAGGATTCCTGTCACGGAGGCATTGTGAAGCTTAGTTCAAGTTTTACCATTGTAAAATATACAAAAATTCACAGTCTTGCTACACCATCTAAAACACAAACATAATGGAGAGTATTGCGTCATTTTGACTTGGCACTCGATCTATTACACAACTGTTATGAACGGTTTTCGCTTCTGTAAAGACTTCGTCGCCATTCCTTTCATGAAACGCAGCCTTTTTGTTATTATAGGAGTTCTAGCTTCTTGGTTGTAAAACGGTCTACCGGATGCAAATATATCACGCTTTTTATCTCTGACTGATTCTACTTGTGTTTTCTTATGTCTATTCTGAGCAACCACGTCCATTGTTCGGCGCTTGTTATGTTGCCTTTGTACGTTCATGTACGCCTTAGATTTAGTTTGTTTTTTGTCCACAAATGTATACCGTTCATCATATTCTAGTTCACCCGATTTTAAAAACCATCCTAATTTTTTAGGGAATTCATGAAATGGGTCAGACTTTGATGAAAACTGATCAGGCATTGTCAGAAATCTGTCATTTAAGGCAGTTCTTGTATTGATATTACTATTGGATTTCCATGATGATGCACCATTCTTCTGGCTTGCTCTTTGATTTCCATCAATTCCAAACTTCTTAAGTTGATTTTGCACCAGCGTCTTCCTGGTTTGATCACCTATCATCTTAAATTAGAAAAACAAACCGGTATCTGTTAATATTTTTGACAGTATCTAAATGATACAATGAATTGAATAAAGTATTAACCGAAATATCAAAGAGAAACCTTTGTTTTCATGTACTACTGTATATTTTCACGAAATTTAACCCACGGGAATCTGTTTTGAAAAACATTGTGAACAAATCCTTTTCGATTATACTATTATGAATTTATTTAGGTAAGAAAACTTACTACCTGGTCTATTCTATTTCTATTAGAATTTATATCAGTCTTGTTGAATTTACTCACTAACACCCTTTTGTTGATCTGGTTGACCTTTCTTGACCGCGACACTGGTGTATCAGAGAAGTAATTTTCTGTCATCATATCTTGTTTACGGTATCCTTTATTGAAGTTTCCAGTAAATTTGTTAGGGATATTCGGCTCCGGGAAACTCAGCGCCCGCGATGTACCAATTTTATTTTTCAAATCAAATGGAACAGGGCTATCAATCAAATGTCTTTCCATATCAGGAGATGCCTGTGAAGAAGATGCTATCTCTTCGGTGGTATAAGTAACACCTTCATCCGTTTCTGATGAAGGCAAAACCGTAACTGAAGATGAAGTTGAAATGGGACGAATTTCGTTTTCAAATTGTTCTAAATTATCAACTTTGTTTGAAGAAAAGATTTTATCACTGTTGTTTTCACACCTTTTTTTATGAACGCGAACGGCCTTATATCTAGGTACTAATGGACGGTTCGATATCGAACTAACGTGGCTTACATTGTTATCATATGGATGACTATCTTTCTGTTCTATGATTTTTGTGTGTGGTATTTCGGAAACACTGTTGTCTGAATTGTCAATTAAACTTTTTCTATTTGCATGACGGTTAATTGTGTCATTGATCATCAAATTCGTTGAGTCGTTTTTAAGTGATTCAACTGGATTATCAACCAGAATTTTATCAGTATCGTCATCACTCTTTGTTTTATTCAAATATTGTCCTGTAATTCCATTAACATTTAATGGTTTATTGGAGCCGTTTGAATTTATTTCTTTATGGGCTTCAGCTTCGGTATCTTCAATGAGATCTGAACACCCCTGCTTGTTTTGAATGCTAAGTCCATTAACCAAATCCGCTAAGGTTGTTCCGTCAGTATCAATGTCTTTCAAACGTCTGGTAGATTGCTTTTTAGATTTGCTCTTTTTATTAGAAAATATTATTTCGTTGTGTTCTTTTTCATCAGCTTTAGATGTCTTGTTGTCTCTAGTGTATATATTGATAATTTCTAGATTTGTAGCTCTTGCTTCTGCAACTGCTTGAATCATAAGAGGTCGAATAGCAAGTTCACGACAATAAAGTCTGATGAAATTTCTTACCAGTCTATCTCTATTAATTGTTTTCGTTTCATTTGGTGATCTCTGAAATTTAAAACTGTATATTACTTTTGAAAAAATTAATACAATTGGATATATAAATCATTATTTTATACAATTGGATAATTTAGAATTGGTGATCTACATCTTTGTATAATCAACCATTTTAACTCAAAAAGAGAAAGAGTAGATCTCTTTCCCAGCTGAAAATAAATAAAGAGTAGATCTCTACCACACCAAGCTCTAAATACATACAGAGTAGATCTCTACTACGCTGTAATTACATAAAAAGTAGATCTCTACCAAGCTGTAAATACATACAGAGTAGCTCTCTACCAAGCTTTAAATGCATAAAGCGTAGATCTCGACCAAGTTGTAAATGCATAAAACGTAGATCTCTACCAAACCAAGTTGTAAATACATAAAGTGTGGATCTCCACCAAGCTGTAAATACATAAAGAGTAGAACTCTACCACACCAAGCTCTAAATACATAAAGAGTAGATCTCTACCAAGCTTTAAATGCATAAAGCGTAGATCTCGACCAAGTTGTAAATGCATAAAACGTAGATCTCTACCAAGCTGTAAATACATAAAGAGTAGAACTCTACAACATCAAGCTGTAAATGTATAATGAATAGATCTCTACCAAGCTGTAAATACTTAAAGAGTAGAACTCTACCAAGCTGTAAATACATAAAGAATAGATCTCTACCAATATGTAAATACATAAAGAGTAGATCTCTACCAAGCTGTAAATGCTTAAAGAGTAGATCTCTACCAAGCTGTAAATGCATAAAGAGTAGATCTCTACCAAACCAAGTTGTAAATACATAAAGAGTAGATCTCTACCAAGCTGTAAATACATAAAGAGTAGATCTCCACCACATCAAGCTGTAAATGCATAAAATGTAGATCTCTACCAAGCTGTAAATACATAAAGAGTAGATCACTACCAATCTGTAAATGCATAAAGAGTAGATCTCTACCACACCAAGTTGTAAATACATAAAGAGTAGATCTCTACCACACCAAGTTGTAAATACATAAAGAGTAGATCTCTACCACACCAAGCTGTAAATACATAAAGAGTAGATCTCTACCACACCAAGTTGTAAATACATAAAGAGTAGATCTCTACCACACCAAGCTGTAAATACATAAAGAGTAGATCTCTACCAAGCTGTAAATACATAAAGAGTAGATCTCTACCACACCAAGCTGTAAATACATAAAGAGTAGATCTCTACCACACCAAGTTGTAAATACATAAAGAGTAGATCTCTACCACACCAAGCTGTAAATACATAAAGAGTAGATCTCTACCACACCAAGTTGTAAATACATAAAGAGTCGATCTCTACCAAGTTGTAAATATTTAAAGAGTAGAACTCTACCAAGATGTAAATACATAAAGAGTAGATTTCTACCAAACCAAGTTGTAAATACATAAAGAGTAGATTTCTACCTATCTGTAAATGCATAAAGAGTAGATCTCTACCAAGTTGTAAATGCATAAAACGTAGATCTCTTCCAAGCTGTAAATACAACAAGAGTAGATCTCTACCAAACCAAGTTGTAAATACATAGAGAGTAGATCTCTACCAAGTTGTAAATACTTAAAGAGTAGAACTCTACCAAGCTGTAAATGCATAAAGAGTAGGTCTCTACCAAGCTGTAAATACTTAAAGAGTAGAACTCTACCAAACTGTAAATACAGAAAGAGTAGATCTCTACAAAGCTTTAAATACATAAAGAGTAGATCTCTTAACATGCTGTAAATCTCTATCATAATGTAAAAACATAAAGAGTTCGATGTTACCTAGCAATAACTTTAAAAGAAGCAACATTTAAAACGACAGAATTTCAATATGCAACTACAGATTGTATAATAAAATAATAAAAATCCACGATCCATACGAGCTTTCCCAAATAATGACTTTACGCCTACCAAAGCGTGTGATATTTCCTGTATAACGTTCACTTATTGATTTAAATAGTATAGTAGAGAAAAATTTTAAAAGATCATAAATAAAAATATTTATCTTCCGCAACTCAAAGATATTAATTACAAAACAAAAGGACTTGTTACAATATTTGTTTTCCTGTTTTCCTAAACGATTTATTTGTGAACGTCACTGAAACCAATTGATCATTGTTTTTGTAAGTGCTATTGCTATTCCATTGAAACTCTGACAAGATTTTCACGATGAAGACGTAAAGTAAATGAAACTACACATGCAGTCAGAGTGAAAGCAAGGCTCATGTCAAATGAAAAATTCAATCAATAATATAATAAGGGAATATTAAAACAGAATCTGATACGTGTTGTTATTCAGAGTTTCTCGTTGTGCAATTTTTCGAGTTCTGTTTTTGTGTCCGACAATCTAACAAGGTGACGCTCTTGGCCGACTGAGATCAACTGGATAATCCAAATTTTCAGATTTAAATCAAAATAAAGTTATGGTCGACTAAATTCAAACTATTGATCAGACTTTTTCAATATGTTACCAGTTCAGATGAGCCCTCGTACGTAATTTTTTTTTATGTTTGTTTTGGAATTAAACTATTAAACTGTTATTTCTATAGTTATATTGATTAATTTTTATTTAAAATGTACCTCTTACTATTAATCTTGAACAAAATGTTAATTGCTCTTATCAATTAATCAATCAACTTTTAATACAAGTACCAACATTAATAATAATAAAAAATACTTGAAGTATATTCATGTCTACATAGTATTTTAATTAAGTTTTTTTTAGTATTCTAATGTATTAACAATATATTCACCAACAAGCTTCACCTCTAATGCCAACTGACTAGAGACAAATCATGAGAATATCTTCCCATTCTCATGAAATAAATTGATTTAGAACTATCTACATCACATGTTTCATTAAAAAATTCCAACCTCAAAATAGTTTGGCTTACCCGTCCATATTTTATCTAACGTGTGACAAATTTCCCTGCTCATAGTTATATAATGGTTTCTTCTATTTCGCTGACCGTCTTCTAGAATTAACAAAAGTCAGCACACACTTAACAATGCGAAGGCCCATTTTCATCTCGCCTGGAAGCGAATTAAACCTGGCCAATAATAACACTATGAGAAATGATTTAGGCACACTCTTCATGCATAGCACAATTCAAGAAATAATGATAACTGACACAAACGTCCAGATCTGCACATTCACAACAAGCAGAATTTCCGGATACAATTTTTTGAGAAACTACTTATATGATAAACAAGTCATCTAAAACAGAAAGAACAGACCATCTCTCTGCCAATTTTAGTTGCCGTTAGATGTATTTTGCCTAAGACCCATAAGAATCCTACCAATGATTTTTAATTGATGTTAACTTCTATGTACACCAAACAGACCCGACGATGTAATTCTATAGCTTTTAGAGCCGCAACGATTTTACATTTAATAGGATAATATATCTTCAAAACGGACGCTTTTTTGATGAAATTTTCATGGGTTGGATTTATTCTATAGAACAGTTATGACAATACTTTGAAATCCTCAACAACCAACATCCGTCCATCAAACTAAGTGTCAACGTCAGTCACAAAAGCATAGACTTTCTCGATGGCATAATTAAATCACATGTCTACGATTTCACCAAATTTGTACAAGATTTTGTGTTATCGAACAAGCCTGTACATTTGTTTTCTCAAAACTGAAAGAGCGTGGAAACTTGATTTTTACGAAGCATAAAAAATTCCACTTTAGCACAGATAGGAGATGAAACTACCAAATTCCGCCAATCAAATCATAACAGAAATATCCAGCAGATCTAGACCCTTTATCCCGATTTCTCATAAAGTATTCGTTCCACCCCAGACCTGTTCAAATGAAAGAATCAATCCTTTCCCTCCCCGAAAACAAATAAAAACCTTATCGTCAACCCAGTTTCGTACAAATTCAGCTTCTAATGTGCGAAATGATTTTGACAGTCTGTGATTTTATCAAGGACAATACAGCATAAACACTTCATAGAAATTATGTTATAACATGAAATTTTATAAACACCAGCCCACACAAAAAACAAATAAAATACTGTTGTTACCTTAGCAGGTTCTAAAGGTGAATTGTTAGAAGTCTTTATTCTATCCGCTAATGAAGGTACTGGCTGCACATTCTTTTTCGTCGGCCCCATTTCGGGTAGATGTATACTTCTTAACCTAAACAAGAAAGAAAAGCATACTTGTTCTAAAATTTGATCACAACCTTTTTGTTTCGACAAATTGGATTTTGATCGCTTTTCGATATATTAATATGGTCTACATTCCCGAGGCCATCGGTTCGAAGAGCAATCTATTTTCTAGACAATAATACAATAATTCAAGTGTTTTTAAGTTGTGCTGTTCCTCCGGACAACATAGATATCAATGTCCTTTCGACGTGCTTAGTGGCTTTCAAACATGATAGAATTTACAATTAAAAAACCTATAGTCATCTATTGCTTTTAGTCGGAGTGAGGATAATAATAATTATCAATGTATTTACTAACTAGCGTTGCATTACGGCATATCCGTTTAATTAGATAGATGGTGAATGAAATTCATTAACCACTTTGCATGAAATACAATTTGATCACGATCTCTGTTTAGAACCTAAATTGTCTGAATCACGTAGATTTTAAATTGAGTTCATTGAAAAATCACACACTATATCTCTATAGACTATTTTTCTCAGACGTTAAACTTAAAACTTTTAATTTCTAAATATTTCTGTCTGAAAAAACTCCTAAAATAAACCTCTACACTACACCAAGTATAACGGAAATATATCGTCTTCTCTTGATTTTCAAATAGACGTGTTCACTCAAATTGTCTTGAATAAAAATATTTAAATTCGCCAGAAGGAAAACGTTCACCTACGTAAGACGCTTTCTAATTGGTTTATTTTATCTATTGAATATCCATATTATTATGGAAAACACAATGGTCAAATTTTCATAATAAAACATTATGTTATCATATAAGTCTTAAATGATCTATTACTAATACTTCAGTAACATTCAGTGGAAGATTTAAGGGTCTAACAAGAATCACTGTTAGAAAAGAACCATTCATGACTATGATTAAATTATCACGATTTATAGAAACATCATAATAGTAGTTTTAATCGTCTAATCGTGATCATCCTATGCTGACGTTAGTCGTATAAATTACGAACCGATATTATTGCCATATTGTATCAGATCGTACTGAACTGTAACAAAACCCTTCAGATCGCATCATATCGTGGTTGAAAATCGTGCTGATCTACATTAAACCTTACATTCCGGTTTATTACGGTAGTCCATGGTCTGTTAGGATGTTATATAGCTCGAATCAATCTCAGTCATGATCGTGAAAGGCATCGCTACTATTATCCAATCTCTACTGCTCAGGAGCGCATCGGGATTTGAATAAAGTATGAGAACGTATCTTGCGGTACCAGATCATCCCATTTCCATCCGTGGTAAAACAAAAATTATAATTGAACCGTATGTGAATGTATCCAAGTGAAAGATCGTGAACCTGGAATTTACAACTTATTGTTTAAAAACTTATCTGCACGTAGCCCTCACAAGAAATTTCGGAAAATACTACAATGAGTCATTATGACCAATCAGATCAAACAGATACCACGAAAGTGGGAAGCTATCATTCAGGATAATCTCATGCTATATTTTCCAAATCCAGCTTTAATCCAAAAAAAAAAAATGTAAAATCCAGCTTTATGATTTAACCGTTTGCAGACGTCACCAATAAACATCCCACAAACGCCACTAGATTATCAGAAATAATCATGAAATTTATCTGTCAGCTTTCAGTTGAACGTGTAAGTCCACTTCAAATACATTGCATTTAACTTTAACTTCATAGCAATACCTGACAAGTTGCGCGGGAGTACACAGTATATTATTTTACATTGATTATACTATAGTGACATTTATAATCGGATGTTATTATGTTATCTCTCTGAACTCATTATTCAATAATAATAATAATAAACTCTCTATTTTACATGGGTCAGAATTAGGCCCAATACAAAAGGACATGGTCCTGTCTCACATTCAGCCCATGGGGAAATACATTATAAAAAAAAAAAAAAAAAAAAAAAAAAAAACGAAAATACATAATAGTCTATCTCAATATTCAATTCGTCTAAAAATACTAAAAATACAAAAGTACATGTGCATCAAATGGACAGATCTATGTTCCGGCGATCAAGTGCATGACCACAAAATAAATATACAATACTCCACGTACAATTTGTTTAAAAATATACACAAGTACATGTGCATGAAATGGACAGATTTTCAACATACACTTTGTTTATAAAATGGATATAATATATAGTTCTAAACCACTTTTCACTATATTACACCAACTTTTTAACATTCAGTTTCGTTAGATTTTTTTATTTTTCGTAATGAAAATATCGATATTTTTTAAAAAGTAAGTTTTAAAATAAAATATACTTACCTCCATTTTGGATGTCATTTTTAACCGCCTTTAGTAAATTCACACTTCCAGTTCCAATTAAAAGATTGAATTTATTGACAGCGAGTTTGGAGTAATATCAGAGAGATGTCATTTGATACTTATATACTAAGATCTTATAACTGTTTATAAGCGATTCTAATCCTTGTAATGAAATACCAACTACTCGTAATGTGTAATAGTGTATCATGTAGGTGTAATTTATAATAGCCAAGATTAATTACCACTGACTAATTATTTCTCAGTCCTTTGTGGTATTTAAATTAAATGAACCTTGGAACGTAATTCGCCCATTAATCACGACCCTGTCAATATCAACCCATTGTCGCTAAACATAATAAAGTCCCTGATAGACTTACCCTTTAAAATGTAAAGCAAACTTTAAAAGTTGTGATTTATTTGCCAATGAATATAGTATGCATTCGCCGACTAGGTGGAAGAAAGATGTACCGTACAAACGTGTTTATTATGCAATCAACAAAAAATCAAGCCATAATACTGAAAACTTGTATCAAAATTGTAGTGGTAATTAAATCAAATTAACGATTGAGATATGATTAGGTATATTTTGGAACATTTTAATGGCCTTCGATTTCACTAATCAATTTGATGAGTTTAATAGTCCACAATGACACGAGGTTTAAACAATATTTCAAGGTCATTGAGGACATCGTTTGTAAAATGAAAAAAAAATAACACTCAATTGAAATAAAACTAACATAAAAATTAAAAAATGTTTTACAAGTTATACAATAAAAAGAGGTACAAAGGTTTATAGAATAGTTCATTTGAAAAATTGTTCACTTTAGACATATTCATACTGGCCTTCATTTTCTTATTTATTGGCAAGCTTTTCGTTAGATTATCATACTTAAAAGTCACAGGTTACTTTTTTTTCGAAACGAATTATATAAATTAGAAAAGGTTAAGTCTGAAAGCTCAAACAATACAACTCTTATTCAAATATGCAGATTAACAGAGTGCTGGGAATCTAATTTTGAATCGATAAAGTGCTTGGTGATTTCCTTTTTACCTGGCAAGAAAGAAAAAACTAATGGTCATAGCGACTGTTGCGATACTACTGGTTATTCTCTGGCTTCTACCTGGAGTAAGTCCCAAATCCACATTACAAAAATGTCCACTGCATTGTGAAAAACACTCATATCCCAGAGCATTCTCAGTACAAACATTTTCCATGTCGCGTTTTAAGTTTGAGCAGCCACGAAGTAGGAATGTTGGCAACATGGTTTCTGAAGAATAAATTTAATAATGCCAATTATTTTAATTGTTAGTTGTTGATTTTGTATTGGGCTGTTTCTCCGCTTTATGCATAGTTCAGTTATGTCAATAGTTTTGACTGCAAATAGAACCTTTAACTGAAAGTTGCATTAAGGAAGATCGACCAATTGTCATGATGATCCAGGTTAAGATATATTTTTTTTTGTTTAATTTTTTTTTAAAACGACATCCAGATAATTATATGCCAACACATGGCTTGATCTCAGTAAAGTCTGAATTTTGCATTGCATTGTTATGTGATAATAATTCTCTCACCTTTATCCCATCTACTTTGTATTAAACATAATCCAGGACATTTAGCATTATTCGATTGTTCAGTCATGTTTTCTGCTTCGTATAAACATGATGTATCTATCGAATTGCTTTGATATTGGCAAGAACGACAAATAAACCTATCAACTGAAACATAATTACATAATTAATTGAAGACCTAGTTGGATCATTTAGTCATATATCTAGAGGCGAAGCTGAATTAACATAATGCATTATTACAGTTTGTATCAAGTTTGGTATCTGTTTGAACTGTTTTGTACCTTTCTTAATTGCATGTAGGTGCATAAAAACGATGGACCAACTTTTTCTTATTATATTTACACGGTAAAATAAACTGAATGGTCGTTCTGATAAAAACACACTTAAAAGTAAATAAATATGTTTCAGACACTCCTGTAAGACTCAAAAAACAAGATTTGTGAAATAGCAAACTCCTAATAGATTTATATTTTATTACTTTTCGATAGTTGAGTTCAGCTATATACAGGGGTGTATCCATAACATGCCCGCAGGATGGGGGACCTTTGAGGCCGTTAAAGGTCCTTAAAGCCAAGGTATTTCAGATTGCCTTTGATGAATTTGGAGGATTTAGAGTGCTTAAGTTTTACTTTCTCAGGCCTAAGAGTCTGTATTATCGAGACAAAAGTATTAACGCTTTAACTAAACCCTACTGGTAAATGTGACAATAAGTTATAAGGGACTTATGTACAATCTGGTGTTAGTATATTGTTTATCTGTTATCTTATTTATCTCCACTGTTTCATCAAATTTAGTTGACAGTATTTCCATAATTTGAATTTGATTTGATCATCAATTGTATCATCAATTACCACTCTGTAATATATCTTTTGAAGTCCCAAATAACATTTTATTTTAAATCCAAAGACACAAAGGTAAAGTAATCAAATATCTACATTTTTATAGCCGAAATATAAGTAAAACTTGATAATTTGATCTAAGCCATTAAATTAAAATACCAGACTACCCCATCGTTTACAACATAAAGAAATCTTTACACTTAAATCGACGATTAGAAGTATTTTAGGGTAAGAAATATTGACTGATCGAGGGATTCGCAGTTGATAAACAACATCTTTACCTGAATGGCTGACAGTGAATAAAACACACATTAAAATAATCATTATCCATGTCTTTGGTAAAGACTCCATTTCAAACAAAAATATTCGTCGTCGTGTTGTTCCTTAAATAAAAACACCTAAATAGGACACTGCATTCTAACAAAGATGTTTTATATGGTCCCCTCGACTTTTTAATTTCACTCTAACTTATATAAAAAAATGTCTCTATGTATAGTTGAAAGAATGTTATATTGACAATGTGGGTTAAGTGTGGATGGTGTTGACTCTGATTATACACTATAGGCTATCGTCTACTGTATCTATTCAATATCTACTGTCCATAAAATACATGACCAATTATTATGTTATTTCATGTGCTTCTCTTTTGTGTATTAAATCTCTTTTGTGTATTAAATCGATGCGTCAGATTTACTTGATGTTCGGTGGATATAGAAAAACGAGCAAGGAACGTCTATATCTTGCATACATCATGGTTTGTTGACATTTATAGAGGTTACGACAACTACACCCAAATTTTTCAAACCAATTGGAGAGAAAAACAAGCAAAGAGATTGAAAACGTGAGTGAAATCACGAAAAAAATCAATAAAAAACTTAATTTTTCAATATTCATGAGATTGTATTTTCATACACAGAGTACTGGAATTATTTTTTTTTTAAATAAAGATTACAACAAAAGAAATTCTTCAGGGCATACAGAAGGGATTTCATCAATATGTTTTTCTGTTTTATAGTGTTTAAATGCAATTACTGTACCACTGGCCAATTCAATATTATAGCAGTGGAAACTCTGCTCTTCAGCTTTCAAAGTATTCAGAAAATCAAATTATTTTAAGAATGACATCAAGTTTTATTTTTCGTTTATAACGATTAGCATAATATCATCTTATTCCAGACTCTGATGTAGTCTGGTTGCTATTATATGGAATCATGAATCAGAAATGGAAGTAGATTGATTACTTGTTGACTTTCTACTCAAGAACCAATTTGAATAACAGGGACGACAAATCAATGTCAATACCATGTCGTACATGGACTACATAAGTAATCTCAGTGTCATATTATATACGACATTACTGCAGATATTAGCAGTAATTGTTTACTGTAATTGGTTTGGATCAGATAGATTTTGAAGTTTCACCACTCTAGGGCAGCTAAGTTTCATGAAGATCAGATAAAACTGTAGCCTCTATCAAGTAAAATTCTTTACGCTTATCCGATTGTTGCCAAATTCGAATCCCGTCTCATCCATATATGTATACATACACAGTTTCATAAAGATCTAATAAAAACTGTAGTTTATATTGTGTTACAAGCCAAATTCAAAGCATTTTTATTAATTCAAGGGCAATAAATCAGAGTAATGCCGATCAATACCCAATAAACTCGGAACTCATACATGCATACCGAGTTTCATTTATATCTGATACAAACTGTAGCCACTATCGTGTAACATACCAGCAATCGTGTTTTATGTGGAAAAAGGACGGACGGACTATAGCTATATGTGGGCGACTAAATATACATTTCTTACATAATTTAAAAAGGAATAAGGCAACGTATATTAAAATGGTAATGTAACATGTAATAATTCTACGCAATTTCAGAAATTCTATTGAATGATGCTTCAAGACCCTGCAGGCATTGCACTACGACAACATATCATGTGTTTGTTCTTCATAGTTCAACTTAGTGTTTTATTCATTTATTTATCTTATTCAAATATCCATATATTTCATATCCATCGAAATTCAATTTATTTTAGTTTGATCCTAGTCCAAATAAAAGTGTACGTAACATGGTTTGTTGTCACAAAGAGTTTTCATTCTGTAGACAGACTCTCTCTGGGAAAATTACACTCGAATTTAAAATTGTATGTCATCATGACACAATATCCGAGGCGATTACTAACACCACGAAACATAAACACAAGATTCACTTGAAAGGCAAATATAACACAATGGCGATGAGCTTTGACTTAATTGTGATATGCAACATTTACCTGAGGAAATTGGAGATACAATGATTCTTTAGTCAAGACGACTGATTAGGGAGAGTAAATTAAAATTCACAATCGTACATTCACACTTTCAATACAACTTAAATCTCACAAATACTATATATCTAACTCGTTCAATACCGTTCATGTTATGTTCGTTGTCATGGTGTAGCATCTTTAGACTTAGAATCGATTTGCGAATATTCCAACGATTTTCAATATAAATATCAAGGAAAAGGAAGAAAGCATTTGAGTTGAACTGTTCTTCTCTTCTACTTCAATATCGTCCATCATTGTTTCATCTATCGCTGGTCCGTCATTACAATAATGTCCCGTACAGGTAAAAAAACAATAATATTTTAATTCATCTTCAGTACAACCATCTTCTGGTACTATTCCACTCCCACTACAGCCACGATAAAAATACGACGCCTCACCAGTTTCTGAAAAAATGATACATTTTACGGGGTGATACATTTGCTAAAACTTATACTTATATACTTTGTTGATAGCCTTTGACTAAAATAGCCCTTCCGTAAGTTACACATTCGCACTTTCTCAGTGTATTGATGTAGAATCGTTGATGAAGGATAGTCATATGCTAACTATGTCTTTGCAACACACCAATGTATGTTAAATAACGATGACGCGTTCTTTTACCACATTATATACTTGATAATACACAGAACCCTTTCTTAGAAAATTTAAAGAAAAAAAACCTTATCTGACATAGCCTATCAAAAAAAAAGTACCTTTATCATAATGGCTCGTGGAAGTACATTTATTGGGACATCTCATCCTCCAGTCACCAACTGTCCAATTTTTGGGATTTGTAACACAATTGTAACCGACTTTAAATGGATGTTGATTGTAAGCACAGGAATAACACATTTGACGCCCAGCTGAAAAACAAAATAGATTACAGCCGATGATACATGTTAACCAACCCACTGTGTGTTGCCTGTGCGTTTAATTTCATTGGTTGAGGTAACAGTTTTGCCATAATTTAATTTTGAGAAGTAAGTTTAACCGAGAAAAACAACGAAAGGCAATGCTTGTAAGAAGTAGCAATTCTGAAAAATCCCTAGAAATATGATTTCTAATCGGATCAATACAGACTGTAGAATATGAATGAAAATAAGTGGTATGTGGATGCGGCCAAGTATTATCTTTCAAATTACATGTAGTTGACCATATTATTTTCAGAAAGTCAAACCCTCAGCGTTGTAATCGATGATTTCAAGAAGCCGTTCAAACAATGCTTTGATGTTAAAAGTCTCATTTACTGTCAACAAAGAGAGATCAAACGGTGGAGTAACTAACATATTTCCGACGAACCAACATCTGTACTCATAATCTACCTAACAATTTTTTTTCACTGGCTTCTCGGATCAGTACAGGAAATGTGCACTTGATTATGTGTTGAGCAGTTATGCTGGGAAAGAAAAATAACCGCGCGCTGTGCCAAAATGATTAAAATTCCAACGTTTTTGCAACATTTACACTTGCATTTACCTTACAGTTACATAATCGAGCGTAAAAATATCATGAGACAAATGAATCTTTGTTCGAATGTCGTATTTTGCTAGGGTGAAGAATTTCATTCAACACTTCAAGGCGTTTCTTAAAAATGCTAGTAATGTGACAATCGAAATACTTCACTATTTTCGGTCCTTTTTCTCTTTAAATTAACATAGCTAATCCACTTAACTAATATCGTTTGTTTTGTAATTTATTATCAACCAATGCACCGACGACTCTGTTGTGGGGAGGATCGTCATCAAGGTCGTTCTTCAACCTTTGTTCTTAGACCATAGACTCTATTAAATAAGTAAGTAAGCTTAAGCTCCACTCTGCAAATAAGCAATACATCTTACAAAAAAAAAGCTAACTTACAAGTTATCCATATTAAACACGATAGTAATAGTCCAACACATATAAAATTTTCTAAATCCATCCTCGTAGATTAGGTTATATAAATGTTCAGTGAAGATGTTTTATTTCCATTAATTCCCAGCTTATCGCTTGATGATAACTCGAAACAAGATATCTAGTTGGTTAATTCTATCAAGCTTCTATTTATTTTCTTTAGAGATTTCTGTACCAGTTTGTCTTGCCTTCTTTCTGAACTAGGCGTTCCAATGATAAAACTGCTTACAAGTTGAAAAGGTTCCAGAAAAAACAAAAGAAAATAACAACTATTAAGCTGATTTTCCGAAACTTTCAGTGTCCTTTCTCCAGTATTGCGTGCACATTACTCCCACTATCTTTAATACACAGTTATTTCGAATTTCAAACCAAAAAATAACAGCGAATGACTCCAATTAATTGGTACATTTAAAATGAAAGTAGTGATTAAACAAAATCAACAATTGAAATGCAATGTCACGACTTAAGTGGATTCTTCTCTGTTTAATTTGTAATTGAAGAGAGAAAAACAGAAGAAAAACTAACTTCTCACATCTTGGGTGGCTCACACAATTCTGTGAAAATTTGTCATCTTAAACCTTAAAATGTAGCCATGTATCGTTCATTTTAACCACGACTTCACAAGGTATAACCAAGTTTTTTATTGGAACCTCTTTCCTTCTTGATGTTAACACGCGTATAGAGTGCCAGCTTTACTCTAATCTCAGACCAACTCGCCTTCAAAAATCCCACTAGCTAGATTATACAGCAATAATCCACAACTAAATATTCCCTCAATATCTAAACAGCAGTCCTCAGTTTGTTTACAATCGATGTTGAAACAAGCCACTAACATCGGTATTTTAAGGCATTTTTCTCAATACTTGCCAGGTATCAATAGTTGTTTTTTCTGGTTTAAACGTAACTGATTTAAAATTACAATCAATGTAACAATTAACTCTGTTTCAATGTGTACAATTAGCAAAAAATATCAAATAGATTAGTATTGTCATGTTTAGGATGATTAGGGTAACTAAAATGCAAATCTGCTAAACGTATGTGCCCCAACACAAAGTTCTCTCTATATTTTTTAGAATATTTGCCACATGATGTCAGGAATCTTGTTTGATAAAAAGCTTAAAAAATCTATATGTTGTAACTGGCAAATTGAAAAGGTATTAAACAATTGATATAACAACATAAATAGTTATATTTCGTCAGGTAGTATTTTTCATATAACGGTTCTTTAAATGATCTGTATTGTGTTTTACATTTTGGATATTGAGATAATCGGAGAAGGACGTTGACTTGAAATACTGTGAATGCCCTCTCGACGACACCTTGATATGACGTTTTCTTATTTCAACCAAATTTCTGGTACGTAATTTTTACCAGCGCCATCTTCTGTTCACCCCAAAAGCAATCCTTGTTGAGAGAAAATATAAAATCAGTGTTGACTATTTGATACTAAGATAAAGAAAATCTTTTAATGCTTTGAATGATATATATTTCCGGTGTTAAAAAGTGGTTAGGGAAATAAGTGAACCCTTCTTAACCACCCAATCTCTTGTAGTGACAGAGAATTCATAAGTAAAATATCTCAGGTTTTCTTATCATTAATGCTACTCATAATATTACAGGAAAGTAAGTCGAGATAATGCCTTTTTTACCCTCTTTCCCTCTGTCAGTGAAGTCGGAATGATAGAGAAAATAAATAAAGTAAATTATCCTACCAGAACGACTTTCGGGTAGGATAATAAACGCTACGCCATCCCGTGAAAGTAGCATAGTTTATAATATAAAACGAGTGGGCTTTCTTGCCATCGTTAGCCTCAATGTACAGTAAAAAAACAGTCTTCATTAGCGCGATCAGGTGCAGAAAAATAGAACGCAACACCCCATTCATTTCAATTTCAAACATGGAAGGATTAGAGGGAGATAATCAATATGTATATGTCAACATTTCCTATACATTGTTTATTATTAAACATTTCATATTGTTACAACGGTTTGTTACACACGTTTTATTGTGTACTTAACCCTTCCTTCCGTCCATTAAAACCTCATAACATTAAAACGTTTACTCTGGACACTGGTCAATTCGTTTAATTGTTCATTTATTTCTCATTCAATTTGTGAGTACATGTACCTACCAGTATAGATTAGTATGGAGATATACAAAAGCCTCTCCAATAATCTCCTTAGTTGAACATTTATCTAACTTCTCTATAGATCTTATGCCTAAGAGGAGCTCTGTAGATTTTGCATCAAAAGAACACAGTTCTCTTAAATAACTGATTTACCATCTGGATCCGATTGAACTAAGTTTACCTTTTCCAATTACTAGCCCCAATAAAACTGGATACGAGAGCCTTATGAAACAACTATGATAACATAACGGAGTTGAGTTTATTTGTTATCACAACGACATGCATATAGGTCTACTAACCAGACAAGATAAGACACACCAAAGACAGCAGTAAAGTCTTACTAATATGCTTAGACTTTCAATATCTCATGAGAAAAATGGAAAAATGTGATTAAAGGGAGATAATTTTGTATCACCATTCATTTACTCCCGTGAAAAACAGTCTCTGTGACCATTTAAGAATTTAAGGTTAGTAGAATGATCAATAAGCCGGAGAGCGTGGAGAAAACGCAAGAAAAAAACCTCTTAAATGAAAGGTATACTACCTCTAAGGATGACCACAAATTCTTTACCCAATACCAAGTATATTTACGTGTCTAATGTAAGCAGGAAACTTAGTCTAACTGATTTATTCGTACTCGTATTGACTTCGGTTTGGGATTTAAAATTTTATGTCCATTCAAAAAGGTAGTTGTCATTTAAACATTTGTCAAAGCTGGAATATGAAAAACATTTTCTATAGCATATAGCACAGGATGGGCAAAATCGTCGTCTGATTGAGTTATATATCTGGTAAACCGCAAAAGACATTATGGACTATTCAAATGGTCAATAAGACAAATATACCATTTATATATAGTATAGTGCTGGCGTTAGATGCTACTGCACCTCAGCAACATTAGCAATGTAGCATCAGGATAATATGGTTTATTTGTGTGCACTTTTTGTTATTTCCGATGAATTCCTCTGACTATAATATATACCTTATTGGCTTATTTAGCTGTTATTTATATTGTTATTAAAGAATTGGTCTATTATATGTACAAACACAATAGCCCAGTCTCATCCCTTGAAATACTTCGTAGGAGCCGCGGTGACTCGCTAAACTGAATATTCATGGTTCAATTCCGGCAAAGGTCTAGACGCAGTTTCGGATTTTCACCCCAGTTTCCCCTTGTCAGTGATGCAGGTCGTAAGTACTGGTATGAGAAAAAAAAGTCTAGTCGTTCAGATGGGGCCCCTGGAGCTACAGGATGTACACGTTAAAGATCCCTCGGGACATGGAAGTCGCAAAAAGAGTAGGTTAAAGCCGCTGTCCTGGCAAAATTTTCCTCATTGATCACTGCATAGCGTTGCCTGTCTTAATTAGCCCATGTGCAGAAGAGAAGGACGTAAAACTTCATTTCATTTAATTTGTTTTAAATACTTGTAGCTATTTATTTCAAATTGGACATTTACATTTGAAGGGAGATAACCAAATAAACGATTTTCTTTCTTCAATAATCGGAGGCCTTACTTGTCGTCCCATATAGTCTGAATTCATTTGCAAGTACGAATGCATAATTCTGAAATCTGAATTAAATGGAATATAGAATATTTGAAAAGTCTATGATGAACCTATCAAACCAATACAATAAAAACATAATCTTAATAACCAAAATAATTTATTAATGTTTCATCTTATATACAATTCATTGCACAAGTTTGGTTTTCAACTCATTTGATTAATACTGATGCAAAAAAAAAAAATAAATAAATAAATAAAAAAAAAAACGTGCCAGATAATGAAATTATGCACAAAAGCATTGGTTTAAGTTAATAATAAATATCGCTAAACATATTATGCTACAGCCAATATGTAACTGATTTGGTACAATATTATGATACAGACTGGAGCAATTAAAATGATCTAGATATGATAAAGTTGTGTTTCAGCGGATATCGTGGATTTATATTAGAATAAAACGAAAGCAACATAAAGCAATAAGATATATGTGAAACAATAGTGATGTTGCACCATTGGTGTCTTTATATATGTTCTGTTTTAAATCTCCATGTATACCATTACATAAATTACTATCACAGGAAAATGTACAAGATGGGCGGGACGAAATGTCAGAACATCCATTCACTGCACTAGGTTTACGACAACCACGATCCATTGACAGTAGCCGAGGAGGTTCTGAAAATTAGAGTGAAATTATTACACTACATATATCAGAGCGCTGTCCATGAATATCAAGTTGGAGCTCACGAACTTGTAATACACGCATAATATCAACATACGTTTGTTATAAATTAACATTGGGACAAGTCGAAGCGCAATCTTGGTTCCGACATGGCGGAATCTGATTTAGCACAAACGGTATGTGCATGTGGCTTTTAATTGCCATCTAAAACTTGATCGACCTTCAGCGTTTGGTTGATAGAATAGCACTATGTTCTGCTGCGTCATTTTTAGCTTTCAAATTCGCTTTACCCCCTCGTGTATATTTCTATCTATATTTTCCTTTTTTATCTTTAACAATATACAAGTTGGGTATGGTATGCTCAACCTTCCGGATCGGCAAACTACGATTGAGCTTGTCACAATTCTTCTAAATGTTAAGTAAGCATATATATAACCTACCTATTTGAGTATCATAAACCGCATCTATGACACATTGTTTCCCATCATGACACTCCAACTCTCTGGTATTACTAAAATTCGCTGGTTTATCAACACAATCATACCCAGTAGAACCATCTTCTCCAGCAAATAAATAAGTGCATGACCAACATTTATAGTGACCTAAAATAATAATTATATAGGATGACTTGGTATGACACCTAACATAGCGTATATAGAATCATCTTTCGCTACATCGTTGAGGCAGTGAGGTACCTGGCCATGTCAACTACATGTGCTTGAGGCCATGTCCAAGATGTCTAAAAGTTGATAAACTCTTGTTCTATACATGTCGATAGTAAATAGACGGCCTGCTTTATTTGTTGAGCTAAGGTCATGCTTTGGAAAGTTATAAAATCGACTTGATCTGATACGGTCTAACATTAGAGGTGTTAGTTATTCGAGTGTAAGAACACTAAGCAATAAAGATTTTCAGATAATGTAATGTCCATATACAAATTAATAGAATATTTCATATGCTACGTTTCATTCGAACTATAAGTACATTAAATCTGCCATAATCCTAGACCTAAAACGAAGTGTTCTCAACAAGGCCACACTGAAGATCCCTCTAAGCTTAGTGTTACCTATTGGTAAATTTTAAAATGTGTTGTTTCACCATGTATATATTTAAGAACTGCGGACTTGGTGAATCTTAAGTAAGCCATTATCAGTGCTAGATATCTTGATTAACAAATTCATTTTGAATAAATTGTTATTTTGATTATTGATTAAACTAGTAAAATTTTTGGGATGGACAGATTATTTCATAAGATTAATTTTGACTTTCCTCGAAAATTTCTATGGTATAAGGTATCTATATAAATTACATCCGCACTTGAAACATCAGTATGTATACAACACACAATTTAATTGAACATCTAACCAAACAGCTATGTCTTTGAATTTTTCTTTTATCTGAAGGAATTGGTACCAAAGAAATATTTTTTTTATTAGTGGTTTGGATCATTCATTGGCAAATATCTTAACTACCGAAAACTTTTACTTATCGATGTATATTAAATATGATAGAAAAAGTAAATAGGCCTATATATTGTTTAGTATTAACCATGCAGATCACTCTTAATCTTTTAAAATAAACTTTTACTTAAGCCCCGTTGTCACTATCAAAGTTTTCCATCAATAACTTTGTCAAAGAAAACTTGGTCTAAGTTGTCCGTTGTCACTAGCTTATTTGATGAGTTGTCAAAGTAAATGCGGGACTTTGTTTATAAAAACATCTTATTACGTATTTCGACTTTGGCGAAAACGTATTGTAATCGTTCGGATTATTTTATTTTTTTTTTTTTTTTTTTTTTTTTGTAATTCTTGGATGAGTTTGCAGACAAACTGGTAAAAGGTGCAGAAATTCTAAATCTACAGTTGATCTTAGAATGATTTCTATTATCAAATAAAACAAAAACGGAAGTTCTATCTCTGACAGGAAGTGAGAACCGGAAGTTGAGGTTTTTTTGCTTTAGCAAGTTTATTTTCAGTTCGATTTTGACCGGATTTTCAGATTTGAAAACTTCAATGTATTTGTCAACTAACAATTATAGGTTTTATGCAATTAGGTTAAATATTTTACCCACGATTTGCAATCCAATATTCAAGGGTCATCGGCAAAAATTTCAGACCGTGATTTCTCCTTTAATATAAATGGTAAAATTTTGAAACTTTACCAGTTGATAGGCGATATGATTATAATTTTTGAAAAAATGTGAAAAAAAAAATTCTACTTCCGGTTTAGCCTCAAATGACGTAATTACGTAACTTCCGGTCTATAATTGCTAGGTGAAAAGTGAAAACTGTTTTATAAATAACTTGTCAATAGTAATTGATTTGACCTAAATAATTAGGTCAAGCTGCCATATCGGCCGCCATTTTGAATTTTCGTTACAATTCTTAAATCCGAAATTCAGACACTACTGATAGACCGATTTTGATGAAATTTAGCACATAGATACAATGGATCATTATCTACCTTTTCTTGGAGACCGATTTTCAAATTTCGTATTTTCTTTCGAATTATTTAAATTTCGATTTTTTCCAAATTAGGTCACTTTAACGGCTACGGAAGGTGTGACCCACTTAATCTATGACCTTGAAAATTAGGTCAAATAATATTCAATATATTGTCTACGAGTAGATATTTTTTAATTTGGCTTACTTAAAAAATTCAAAGATATAAGTGTACTTAAATACAGCAAAAATTGATAATTTTCATATTTTCGCCATCATTAACCGTTACGGAAGGTGTGACCTAATTATTTTATGACTTTGAAAACTAGGTCAAATGATATTCAATATATTGTCTAGATGTAGGTAATTGCAAATTTAGCCTACATTATATTTTAAGGCTCTCGAAATACGTTCATAATTGTAAGCAATTCTAGTCTTTGTTATATTATCCTTTGAAATTTGATATCACATATTATAGACCTGAACTCAGCCATTTCAACTAATTCTCCAATAACAGGATTGTCCATGTTTTATTACCTTTTTGGGGGAAATCATCTTGCACACTGATCTTGTCCGACCCTTTTTTTGAAAATAAACTTGCGTCATCCAAAAACTTAACCATGATTGGTTAATTCCCGTCAACGTCCATCCAATTTTTTAGAAAAACAGGATCTGATTCTATTCCGTCGACGTCAAAGTTTTCAAAAAGTTCCGTCAAAAACTTTGACAAAGAAAACTTGGTCAAAGAAAACGTTGATAGTGACAACGGGGCTTAAGCGTTCAGGCGCTACAGTGAATACAGAATGTAAAATGATATACACATACAGGCCTACATAAATACTCTTTTGACAATTTAACGATCATATATGATAATGGTTATTACATGTAGTTGATACCGGATAGTTTCTAGGGAGTAGACCTCTAGGTAAAATAGGTTGGACTGATTATAAGTTAAATATTATAAATACAAATAAAATAGGCTACCTTATACCAGATGATTTTTCTCGAATTCTCGAGTTTATGGTAAACTTGTGAAATGTATTTAATTTGTTTGCATGATGGAGCAATTACGTGAATCTCATATTACATAAAGCAAATTTTCAACCAAAAACATTAATTTTTATATTACGATAGTTTTCAAAATTGAAATTCTGAGCAATTCTGTTCTCATATCTCAACTGATGTACCCCTACTTCATTTAACAAAACAAAAAATATAAAAAAAATTTCACGTTCTAACCTAAAATTATGTATCTAAAGGAATAAAATCAGTTATAATTAAAATAAGTTTCTTTAATCTCATCCACGAGAGCACTTCCTCCCAAAAAGTCAATCTGCCCTCTATTTTCCAAGAGTAGAGTCCATGAGTCAATATATCGACACATAATGTTATAACATGTAATAAAACACGCTAACAGGCAAACCTTTCACAATCTTTGAATAATTGAGACCGACCTAATATGCAATTCGGGGTTCAATTGTGGAAATAAATAGCTATTTATAGTATATCCTTATATATGATTAGATTTGACATTGTTTAACACCCTCCAAAGAGCATAGGGAACTTAAAAGGTTAACGTAAACCTTTAAAGTAGTTTTGGCGTTTCAAAATAACAGGTTTTGTTCTAGTTAAAATATTAAAATACGATACAAATTATTTGTCGTCTTAGGTTTATTGTTTTTGATATAATCACACTTTGAGTCTCTAATTTTTTCAACCTACTGAAAACATCCCTTTACGGTGATATAAGCTTGATTCCAAGTCTCACCCAAACAAATCTTGGGGCTATAATCGTTTTATTCTTTCTCCGAACTACGGAAGAAACGAACGAAGCTAATTGTCACGAATAAGTTTTCAATTTAACACAGGCACAGCTAATAATGTGTTTAATATGTCAGATATGTAATGTGTCAGATATAAAACTGATTGTACAATATATGAACACTTGATCAATGACGTGACGATTTCTCATCGCACTTAAATTTGTTGCTTTTAAAGATTTTTTGATCTGTTGTTTGAGTTATAATATCGAGGTTATCAATTGAGTCATAAACGTCCATAGTAATATTATAATTTAATTATTTACATTTGAATAATATACCATCGCCGAGATATCCATTCTAAATTGATGTGATTTGGTTGTGGTTAATAGAATTTCAAATAAATATAATATTGAAGATATAAATACCTTGTACTTGGTTTAATATAAAAGCAAGTAATCCAAATAAATAATATATCCTCGGTATTATCATTTTCGTTGTTTCTAATATCGCACAAGATGTCCTAATGTCACGCCTTGATATATTAAATGAAATGATATATATTAGAATCTAAAACATTCCGGATATCAAGTAGTTTACTTTCAATACCTTAAGGCCGGTAAGGGACTTGCCTAACATAGAAAATCCCTAACTGATCACATGATCTTAAATATGTTTACGTCATAGGTTATACGTGTAAATGAGTTAATCAAGAAACACTATTCCAACTGAAAAATAAATTCCACCTGATAACTCTAATATGAAATCATCTTACAATTTAACATTGAATAAAACGTATTTAAGTTACGTTTTAGCACTCACCGTATGTTATAGTTTTTAAGCCCCGGGCTTCAGAGTTACCTTTGATATGTATAATCTGTAAAAAGATATTGTGTTCTTTTAAATAAATTATACCCCCTGGGGCGGGAGGATTGTTTTAAAATGTCGTGATGATATAATTCATAATGTAAGTTTTGTTAAACATATAGATATTGTAATATAAAAGATAAGTTAAAGAATGTTTCATAATAGAGCTCCAATTCATCTAAATCATATTTTGTGAATCTTTAGTTTTCATAATAAATTTCTTCGACTTCCCAAAAAGAAGTAGACCATGCTCGTCAATCCAGCTCTAAATGTTACCACACACTGTGATAACTGCTGAAACAAATGCTGTCCTTAAAATAGCTATAACAACTTGTTTACATGCCATGTATTCTAGTTATCATGGTATTGAGAAGATCTCGTCGTGATTTGTCAAAACCATGTCCTGTTTGAAGATCATTGTATACGCCTTTCAGTAGAGCCAGTGAATCAAATCCACCGTGTCATTCATGAAGCTGTAAATTGAGATTAATTGAATGTCCTTTAACTAAAAGATCACAAAAAACGCTTTTATTTTCGCAAGGTTTAGTACTTGTGTGTATGTTAGAGTGGAGAAATCGGCAGGCCCGTTGTAAATCTAAGTTGTTCAGTATACCCGGAATTTGCTAGATACGGGCGTGGTCAGCAATTTCAATAAAGCAATATAAAAGCTTGTAAATGTGAAACGGTTCTACCCTTTTTTTCAAAAGAACATAATTTTTTTTTAAACAAGGGTGTTAACATTAAATAAACATGAAAGCATTAATAAGTACGCAATGACATCATAGTCACCAATATTATCAGTGTTTAGAGGAAATGTTAAGAGTAAGTTGCACCTATATTATCTCTATGATACATGTGGTGAAAGTCGAAGCTATAGTTTGATTGAAAAGGTAGAGGACTTAACATTACCAATATTAACATTCGTTATATTTCTGATGATGGTATGAGGACTACACTGAAACGTTGAAACCAATTAATATTCCAGAAGTATCCATCCATAATAATTGTTTTATTTATCTAAAAAGACTTTGAATATGCATTTGAAAAAATATCAACAGTTTTAGGCACAGAAGACATATGGAAGACTACGGTGATATGAGCTTGATTCCAAGTCTTACCCAAACAAATCTTGGGACTATAATCGTTTTATTCTTTCTCCGAACTACGGAAGAAACGATCGAAGCTAAGTGTCGCGAATAAGTTTTCAATTCATCACAGGCACAGCTAATAATGTGTTTATAAATATTTAACCCAGATATATAACTGATTGTACAATATGGCCCCCTTTTTTAAACAAGGGCGTTAACATTAAAATCCCCTTAAAAGTCCCTATACACCAGTCTTGCCTAAGGAAAACCAACAAGGAGGCCAGCATCCGGTTAATCTTAATGTAGACGTAGACTTACGACGGCATGCGTGAAAGCATTAATAAGTACGCAATGACATCATAGTCACCAATATTATCAGTGTTTAGAGGAAATGTTAAGAGTAAGTTGCAGCTATATTATCTCTATGATACATGTGGTGAAAGTCGAAGCTAGTTTGATTGAAAAGGTAGAGGACTTCAGGTATATTTCTGATGATGGTATGAGAACTACATTTAAACGTTGAAACCAATTAATATTCCAGAAGTATCCATCCATAATAATTGTTTTATTTATCTAAAAAGACTTTGAATATGCATTTGAAAAAATATCAACAGTTTTAGGCACAGGAGACATATGGAAGACTGTCATCAAAATAACTTTTTACTTGTCATAAATATTCGATCAATATCAAACTTGAAGATCTATATTCAAGGGCAGTAACTTAAAAAACTGTAGATCGAAACGCCATCAACGTTGAACTCAACCAAGGTTTTATCATTCCACATTAGCATTTCTAATTCGTTTAAAACATTCGCCTCTTTAACCCTAAGCTGATTTTAACTACTATTACATTCAATATGCCTTCTCATCCAAGATCGTATTACAAACATACTAATTGGATGAAAACGCAGGTTGGATTGTGCTAAAAATCGAATGGAAATGCTAGCTTAAAGAGTACAGGTAATGAGATAAGCGGAAGGGTGATCAGGCAATGGCAAATTCGATATTATCCTACCGTATGTGACTGGCAATTAAACATATGAAATACATCAGAGTTATGAATTCTGGGACCACACTATTAATCAGAAACATTACAGAAAATATATATGGGAGGCAACTCCACAACCAGAAACTTGCGACATTGTTGAATTGAACCACCTTCAAGTTACACGTAAATGTATTTTAGTCAAGTTTTGTTATAATTTCAAGTCAGGATCATAACATAAAAGAAGACGGAGAGCGTCTCAAACTTTCATGACTTCTGATGCATGTGTTTCAATAGATGTGTAACAGCTTCCGTTTTAAACCTAGGCTGTATAATCAGAATGAATGTTTCCCATTGTTTGGGATTGGGTTTTCTCTTTTCTTTTTCCTTTTGGTTTGTTTTTGAGGGAATGGAGGAATTGGGTGGTTTAAATGATTTCTACAGAGATGTGGGAGCTAAAAAAGGTTATGAACAACTGGTGTAAATAATGATTGCCAATGACTAAGGGTGGATTTTTTCTCATACAAAACTTCAATGTTTTCAACAACGCAAGGTCAATCAAGACTATCGACATTGTTTTCTAATTCACTTTGGAAAACAAATCGACCAATTTCAATTTACCAACAAATATACGAATACTGTTGACAATATTTTAAATTGTCTACATACATTATTGATTTATTGATAGTTAACATTGGTATAATCCTGAAAAACTGTTTATCCACGCAGAATATTTTATACATTTTGAAGTGGTAGTTATTAACGAGCCTGATCTATGTTCCGGTCTCTCGAAAGTTTACTATCACTTTGATAACTACTCCCTAAGTAATTAATCCCAACAAGATGTATCAATTAGACTTCAACCTAATGACTTTAATCCAGATAAAACTAAATTATTCATATTGAATGCTAAAACCAATAATACACGATTGGACGACGTAATAATTAACGGAAAGGTCAAAGAAAATGTCAAATCTGAGAAATCTGAATCCATGGAAAATTTTATATCTCATCACGCAACATGTGTCAATTCTTTATTGCATGTTAAATAGCTCATATTTCGGGATCAAATACACATTATTAAAAATCTAATGTTTATCTTTGTATGGGTGCCAAATATGTGATAGCCCACACAAATTATTCGCCAACTTTATGTGTGCTTTGCGGAAAAATCGTACCCACAACAGGCTGCTCTCATCAATATGTACTCTTGTTAAAAACGAAGTGGAATTATCATCAAATTCTTATTACATTGATCAGAAGTGGCCCAGGTTTTAGATGAAGCAAATGTTGTCAGTTATGAATTTTCTGCATTGAGCCAAATTATGTTTAATACATCTTTTTCCCAAAATTTCAAAATGTCACATACGATTCAGGGAAATGAAAAAGGATAAAAATGTTTTGAGATAATCCAATAGAATTTAGAATCAGTGCTGTTTCTTCTATATAAATATCAAATAATAACAAGTTGTGTTTATCAAATAGCTAAAACAATGGATGTTAGTTGTCTATCATGTCATGTTACTATGACAATAAATCAGTTAAATAGTAGTACTAACTTAGGTATTGACAGTACCCTGGACATCAGATTGTGGAAAGTTACACACGTAGCATCATTGCTAGGCGATACATGGAGATTCAACTTTGAACAGTAAAGATTGCGATTGTCGATTTCTGGAAAGAAAAAAATTTGTTCCCTTAAGCGATTCAATTCCTCTCATATTCATATCTCAGCTAGCGGGTTTTCGGCATCTTTCTCTTTTGCATGATAGATGATTTACTTCAAGAATTGGTCTTTATACGTCACAATTTAATGACTACATCTTTTTGATGTCAAAATTGAGGAATGTAACAGCAGACAGATTTCTAACATGACTAAAGCAATAGTCGAAACTGTTCACCTTTAAAAATTAATTTAATTAAATTGAATAAGGTGTTCCTTTAATTCCCTTAGTTCTAATGTTCAACTTTCCAATTATACTATTATTGTTCTTAAATATAATAACTTTGGGTATGGTACTTGTCTTTTCATATTATACAAATTTCAATTCTTAGAAAATATATACCGCTATTACTCGTATTATCAACATCTATTACCCAAACGAGGTGTCGACTCCAAAAATACCATTCGAAGCTTTCGTGTTCTTTTTCGAATTCAATTAAGATTTCAAAACTTTAAACTAATATTGCTATCGATTTTCAAATGGAGCTGAAAGAATTTAGATGCACCGAGATCCTTCTGACAATATTACTGTTGACAACATACCTGTACCTCTAACGTTGTTTATTGTCTTGATTGTTTACATGTACACTGTCTATTTGATGTCAATTAATCAGACTCTTCTTTTGTTCATCTAAGATTCTCCAATCTAACGCAATGATATGATGTTTATATTTCTTCAGGAATAAACGATGATATTCAACTCAGATTTCCTTTTAGTTTATAAATATTCGCACTTATATAATCGTTAGGTTTTCCTATTTTGCATCATTTAAATGAAGAATTGAATTTATTGTATGCCACTAATCCATACACGGAAAAAAAGATAAACTTTCAGTATTCATAATTTCGCTTTATACTTTCAAATAGACGTTCACATTTCAGTATTACACGTCAATATTCAGATGTTGTATTAATGGGATACTGCGTTTTAGAATGAACATAAAATTTGAACTTGGCGAACAATCGCTCTATTCATCAGTAAATATACCTGCTGCCATAAATAACGCAAAAAAAAAAAAAAAAAAAAAATTAAAAAAAAAAAAAAGAGAAATATCTATATAGAGATGCATTTGATTATTGAAAAACGTTTATTAAATTGATTAAGCCATTTTCAAAAATGACTTAGTTTTGTGAGTTTTCCAGATTTTAAGGGATGCTGTTACTTTATGACACCAGGTAAGTTCACTGATGAATATATACTAATATTAATGAGAACTAAAATTTTGTTTATGCTAAGACGCAGTATCCATTAAGTAATGGAGATAATCAGATTTGTATCAAATATTCAACCTGATGTACCTGAATGAATGAATTCTAGCTTTTTCGGTTCATTCATTCTAACAAAGGGTGAACATTTTAATTTTTATTGCTATATCTCTTATAATACCACAATGTTAAGGCATTTTGTCGAACATTTGAAATATTTCATTGCTCTGACATTACATTCATCGTTTCTTTATAAACCTCATTACATAAGATTCATTGAGTATTATCTTATCTTAAGACAGCAGTTTTGTTTTTCCACGGAAGCCAAGTTTTTCTTTCTTTTACTTGTTAAATGTTTCAAATTTTTGGCAGTGTGTTAAAAAGATTTCTACCATCTCAAGATATCTGTAAAATATTTTTAACCAGGAAACTGTTTTTGTCTGATTTGGAGAACAGCCAATTTTCGTGTATCTACAAATTGTTTTTAGGTCTTTGTGGATTTAGTTCCTGAATATAATCCAATAAGACTTTATTGAATAAAAAATTACATACACCTACTCAACATTAAGCTAAAATCATAATTTTCATGCTAAGGGTAACAATGATATGCACAGGACATCTTATCTGATGAGGGATACTGTATCCGAATGAGCAAACTGTACGCTGTTCATACTGCAAATTGACAACAGTAGCAACATGTATAGAAAACCATAACCACAACCACCATACTGACAGACACTGGCGATGTTGGTAGATATTCCTGTCAACATAAATAAGTTCAATTGTCTTCAATCTATCTACCGGTTGTTTTAATTAAATATGGAAACCAATTATTTTTAGGACGGATGTCGTAGTATGTCCTCATCTGAAGCCGATCAGTAATCGGACGAGCTTTTACCGAGGCAACCACTATGTCATTGATAACTGGAACTTTTTCCAAGCAATAATCAGATCAAAAAGAGGAGTACAGCTATCAATTTTATTTTTGCGGAACGAACCGAGTGTCGCCACTAATACAGCAAACAAATAGGCGAATGATTTGTTTTGGCCCAGTTTCATAAACAACCACAGAGAACTGAGAGTGCGTTCTTCCTAATATAAATATTGACTCTATTCTTGAAGGTCCGGTGTTGAGGTATCTGAGGAAAGGTATTGTTATTCAGTATATGGAAGAGGAGAGAGTTGTTTTTAAAAGAAGCTCTCCACCATGAACTTTATAATCTATTTTTTGCTTGCGTTTTGCTTTATTAAAGGTAAGTTACTCAATTTTTTTCTGTAAAACGAAAATTAAGGACCATTAATATATTAGCAAATTATTCTCTTTTGAATAATCTGCGGTTTTGGGTTGTGAAATTTAATAGTTGAATTGAAATGAAAGTATTAAAACGGTTTTGGATTTACATGTACATTAAAGGCATTAAAACCATTTATCTATTCTAATTTCCCATCATGAATTTATCATGAATAATAATGAACCATTAACTTTCAGTTTATCACTATCATTATTACCTTTTTCGAACCTTGTGACGATCATTTGTACGTACGATGTGTATGCCATAACGTTGAATATCGGACAAAAAGTTTTAATAAACGATCATTATGACTCTAAAATGACATTTTCCTTGAATGAATTATGACTGTTAGAAGTGATATTCAGCAAGTTATAACTTAAAAAAAATACTGCTCCATTTGAAATATTTACTTTACTTCTCAAAATCTCTTTTCCTTATATAATTTCGAAGCACCGATCTTAAATTACATGGAGTCAATTTCTAACTAAAGAGATTGTATTGCCTATCATGAATATATATTGCATTCTACGAGCTCAAGTTGTAATTATAATCTTGTTGTCTGCTGTCATGGTCATTTTGAGACTTGATTTTTACAAAAAACCTTTATGCATTGTATTTTATTCAAAACAAGAAAACAATATCTTCAAATCATCAGCTCGCCATTCAAAAAGACAATTGACTAAGGCCACTAAACGTATTTGATGGATATAATTCTGCAGTAAGGTTCAAATAGACAAAATCAAGTTGTGGCAGAGACTAGCTATGTTCTGGTAAACCCCTGGTGAATCATTCTTTGGCAGAATTTGCGTTAGGTTAATACCTTTGGCACTCGGACTGAAATCTCACAAGCTATATTAACTTAGATCAAAATGAAATGTTTAGAAACATAGTTTGGTCACTTGGCTATTAAGCAAACACGGAAAGTACAAATGACCAACGACTTAAATCTACTGTTGACCACATTGGATTTTAAGGTTATTTCTACAGGCTTAACGTAGATTTATGTTGGACAAACGATGGCTGTTAGAAAATACATAGAGATTGACACTCAATTTTCACTCATTTACGAGTCAGTAGTCAGAACAAATACAAAGTAGAGCATTTTAACACCGGTACTTCAAATGATACTGAAATCTTATGAGTATTTTATATCTGCTAAAACCTTAATGATATAACATAATAAAACTTATCATTAGTGTACGTATCATACCATAGTGATATAGTATAACGAGTATAATGAACAATAAAATTATGATACTTTGTTTGGAAATTTGTGAAATAACATTTGTTTGTTGTATTTGTATTTTTTTCAAACATACATGTACTGTATATATATTTTTTTTTCTTCTCGAGAAAATTTATGAGAAGAACCAGCCAATTAGAGACATTCTTGATCTGCACGAGCTGTCTGAGAAAAAAAACGGATGTTCAATATTCTAAATTAACATGAAAATGATATAATTTTAGAAATGAAAGAGAGTTTTGCGAAAATAATTAATTGGCTTCATTAATTTTAGCAAGGTAGACTCTGATATTGTATCAAGCCAACTTCTCCTTCATTCAGAAAGTATTGGGTCTGTTTCAGTTTCCGATGGTGTCATGTGTTATTGGTGTAGTGGAGTTGGTAATGATCGAGAATGTGAACAACATCCGTACGCTGTACAAACTGGACCTGTCTTCCTTAACTGTCGAGCCCATTTCTGTCTTTCTGTCAAAGTTATTGATGCTGGTAAGCTGCTGTTTAATAATCATTTAATGATTGTATCATATGTTCACGAGATTTGCAACATTGTAAGCTATGCTTTAACGCTTGTTTTGCATTATTAGTTGAATTAGTACTATTCTGAAGAGCACAGAGGTGCAACGAAATGTCACGACAACGGGGCTAAACTGCAAAATTAATGTGCAACCAAATTGCACAATAAATAAGCTTTCTTGTTGTACATAAATGATTGCAGCATCAATACGGTTTTAAGGAAATTTATTGTATTTTTGTTTTACTTCCAGATTCCGGAACCGTCAAATCATTTGCCAGATTGTGCGATAACGTACCACGTGAGAATGTGTGTATCCAGGATTCCAAACTATTGACATGTTATGAATCCTGTACTGATGACTTATGCAACAATGGAAACCCTGATCCTGAATTCTTACCGATCACAAACTACGCATCAGACACAACAAAAACTTCCAAGGGAAATAAAACGAACAAGATTACAAATGGGGGTTTAAAAGGAAATATATTTGAGCAGTATGGTATTTCTAAAACAGGACGAGGCTCTTCTGTGATGAAGAGCAAAGAACATTTATTAGTAATGGAGAATGCTCGTAAAAGACTGCTCTCAAATGCCGTCCGAGGATCGAAAACTAATGGTATACCACATTTACTGGAAAGTCAGATGCGTTTACCCCTCTCACGCAAGGAGCCCCAAATTGTAACTGAGGCAACTCTTAATATTACGAAATCCATTGTTCAATATATTACTGACACAACATACAGAGCCACACTGAAACCATCTCATACTCCTGTCGTGAGTGACAGTAATAGTACCACGTTATTTTCAACATCCTCGAAGAAATCAGATTCAAGAATAACGTCCGAGATGACTCCAATAACCACATTGGCATTAGTCGAATCAACTAACAGTATGCCACCAAGCGCTTCAAAGTTTGACAAAATAAAACAAACGACTCTATCGGACTTCCCATTCTCTTCAAGCTCAAAAATGCCTAAAGTCAATGATATTCATTACAAAGCATCCATAACTTCTGAAGATGGTGGCAAAAATTCGCCAACATTTAAACCAAATGAATACACATTTGGTGCATCGAACCCAAGTGGATCTTCCCGTGGTTTAACTCTTAAACCAACATGGCTAAAAAAATCAACACCAAAACGAATCACAGCTCGCATAACAACGTTCAAGGCTGATGTGTCGTCAAAAGAAATGACTGAAAAAGTTGCCAAAACCACAACCCACAAGCCAAAGAAAATTGAAGTAACACAAATCATCAAACCCCAGACTAATGAAAAGCAGACTATAAAAATCAATTTGAAACACCCTCTCAAATCTTTAATCTTACCAAACAATGTCGCTAATCTAGAAAAACCAGTGACGGCAATAGACGCGAACAGTTACGCCGAACTTCACGGACTGGAAGAAACTGAAGGACCTGAAAATACGTTTGCGTTCAATAGTCATCCAAGAAACCCTAATCTACCGAAACATAAACATAGGATCGGACACTCCAAGAAAATCGAAAGTTCCAATGGCATAGTTATTTGGCCAATGAAAGAATCTCCACGTGAAGAAGACATATCAAATTCAATTTTCTCCGAGGATAAAGAAGAAGCAATTATTGAACCTTACCGCGGCAACTCCACATCTGTTAACCCTAAAGGTGGCGATGAATCCAAAACTCCTGACAACAACAAGATCAACAATGTTGATGATACTGCTAATGAAGGTGATGACAAACAGACACCTTATACCCCTATTACAACTGTAGCAACTTCTAAAACTAGCACAATCAATACAGTTTCCTTGCCGATTGAACCAAGTAAAGATGTAAATGGGGTTGATCACATCAAAACTGTTTTAAACCGGAAAACCCCGACAAAGATTTCTCTGAAAGGAAAGTCGAAAATAGCACCGAATGAAAAAGAAACGACGACCCCTAGCCCATCGCTTGACAAATCTACTCGTCTATATGCATCTAAACTGTCAGAAGTATGGAATGAAGTTAAAACTACTGTGATCGTTGACAAACACGATGACCTGCCTATACCGCCTGAATATACATCATTCTTTGAAGATGACGAACTCATTGAATACCCGGTGTTTGAAAATGAAGCGAGTAGTTTTAAAGACACAACAGAGGACCAGCTTCTTGTTGCTAGCTACCAAGACGAGAGTGATTCTTCGTCAAAGCGACCAAGCATTGTTTTATTGTTTGTGATACATGTATTAACTTTTCTGTTTTCTTATTTTCTATCATAAAGACTATTGATAATGGGACAGTAATAATAATAAGGTGTAAATAGTGTATATGAAACCGGGTTTAGTGGAATACTAGATACAAAATATGTTGATAGTGTATATAACGGTAAACAATATAAATCACCACGGAGAGACCAGCATTCAATTGATTGAATAAAGAATGATGATGAACGTGATGAGAAGAGGATTGAAGTAGCTCCAGGATCTAAAGCTTTACGTAAATTTTAACATTTACTAGGGTATAGGGTTAAGTGTGAAAGTAGTATGCTTCACAATAGTTTAGATACTGGTAGGTCAGGGTGGATCTCATTTCGTGTTTCAGACAAAAACTGCAACATTAATACATGCTTTGGGCTCCAGTAAGTAAAAGTATTATACCAATACCAGACTTTTTACTTAGATGTCGTGTTCTGGTATATTGTTTTTATTACCTTTAACGGGAGTATGGGACATAGAACATACTGAAATCGTGGACTAGTTTATTTAAGAAATACAAAAACCATGGGCACATCATGTTTTACGGTGTAATAGAGCATTTCTTTCTAATTTCATTTCCTGCTGGCTTGGTAACTTTGGTCGAAATTAAGAGTGGTCATTATATAAGGCTTCAGTTGCCTTATTTACATCATCATATTCGGCGGTTAGGGCTGCTATGACAGACGTGGTTTGTATTTTAGCGAAAAATTATATGTCGATAGTTCAGACACAATGCTGCCAGTTTAGTGTTGACTTCATGGTATCAGAGTAAAGACATATTTAAAGGTAAAACTAAACTTTAACATAGTAAATATTGACATCGATAAACACGCCATCTGAGTTTGGACAATTGTGTAAGTATTGTGAAATTTTAAATTGATATTTAATGAATTTTGGGTCGATACAAACACAGGATCTTATTGGTATCAAAGTATGTATTAATTTTGAATCCATAGCTATTTTATCTATATGTTATTAGGCATACTGTTACCAAGTATGTGTTCGGAATTACTGGTGTAGTAATTAGAATAGGTACATTAGATAATTTGCAGGTTTATTCATTGTAAATAGATTACATGTTACTTTCTTATGGAAGTGGGGCCAAACCTAGAGTGTACATATTGTAAAAATTGTAAATGTATGTATAGTTGATCAATGTGGTTAAGGATTTTTGCTTTGTAAGGCGATGCTTAGCCCTATTTCTTATTTTTGAAGAAACCATATGTCATCAGCGTTTTTGCAACCATACTACCATAACCGCCATTGGATAACAGTTCAATGCTTTAATCTTTCTTTCGTTATAGTTCATGACTGTGTCTTTGTTTAGGTTTATTGGGATTGGGTTCTATGATTCATATTCGTAAACCGATATGGTAACATTCTGTGAAAAGAGCTAATACACTTTCCAATAATAGTGCTTCGGGGAAACAAAAGATACATGCATGTAGGGAATCGGGATAATTTATTTTAATAATCAATCTCTTTTTCAGAATTTCACAGCAATTTCCTATCATGTTTACGGTCTTTTTACACTGTTTAGGAATACATTGACAGAAAGTAATTAAATGATGCGCATAACTGCACTAATTGTATGCTTGCTTTGTTGAAATTCTACTGTGTATTTACCGGAAGAAACAATCATTCCCCTAGGCCATTCCAATAAAATACATTTCCCATCATTAGATAACCTATATTTTTTTTCAGTTCTAACCGATTGTTGTGTAATATTATTGTATATTTTGTAAAATATTCTATTTTTACGTTTATTTTATCTAATAAATATTACTAGAAAAACTCTTTTCTCTTTTTTTCAAAGGAATGTCAGTGTTCAGTTGTTATTCAAGTGGGAGAGTTCGTCTACTAATTTATCTTTGTCAGTATGGAAGCGTTTGAAAAATAAGCTTAGAAAGCGAATCATCTAAGATTTTTTAATTCTTGGAAAGATTGCCACCTAAGTACAATAGGTTTTGAGCATATTTTAAAATTTCAAGGAAGAAAACAATCTTCTAGGTTTGGGCTTATTACTGGAACCGATCTGAAAGTGAGCCTAAAAAGCTAAAATTTTAAGCGTTTTCACGGAGAAAAAATCCGCTGATCTTGGGGTTATTAATGGAACTTGTCTAAAAGTATCCTTAGAAATTGAACCATCTAAGTTTTGAGCAATATTTAAAAAACTTAAAAGTATTCAGCTAGGCACCGTCAAAGAATTTACGAATTTATGGGTTTTCAAGATAGGTAATATATTACGTTTATTCGATTCCTAAAATAGTCTTACCATTAAAGTGAATTGAAGGATTATAGCAAGAATGATAGTGCAGAAAATTTGGTCAATATATCATCATAAGAAAATTAATCAAATTCATTCAGACCATGGCTGATTATTTTCCCACATCAGAATTTTTTTATTTTGCATGCAACTCACTTTTTCATACAAAAAAAATTGGTCAAGGTATCAATATTTATTAGATCAACAAAATCTATTATTTTACAAAAAACAACTTGTGGAAAGTATACAAAACCATACATCAATTAGTTTAATAATATTAACATTCACCATTATCACAATTCTATTTTACATAATACATAAGCTTACTCTTGATGATAACTTTATTAAATGTGATATCTTACTGTCACATAAGATATAAGTGGCAACCAGTATTTAGGCTAACTAAATATCAATGGTTTATATGTTTTTTTTGTTTTTTTTATTACTCATTTTAACACATTTCTCTCGGAAGGGTTGACTGACCCAGAAAACACTACATTTATATATATTAATAAATAATAATCGAACTTCCTTTAATTAAAGAAGGATAACTCTTATCAAAAGAAAAAAATAGATCATCCAAATATCTACTGGCAAAATCATGAGAATGAAACCTATAGCTAATAGGTACGCCTATAAAATAAACAAAATAAAATTATAATATGCCATTGAAAAAAGTTTTTCTTAAGCTTCTTACATACTTTTCTTGCAAAGTATCTGAAATTTGTTATCAATATAAGGTAACCACACAGACTTACTGTAAAAAATAAGCAAATAAAATGAAATTGCCAAATTACCTATCCACTACTTTGGATATTTTCCACTTTCCTGTAGCACAAATTTCAAAAATTGATTTATATCCATTTCCAAAGAATTAAACTGGTAAATGTTTATACAATCTGATATTAAAGTAGTCAATATTTGACTGTAAATGTAGTTCTTTATCAATTGATGTGCATAAACAATGTCAAAAACTACACTGTGTAGGTAATTCTATTCATGGGTCAACCATATTTTTCAACCTGATCAAAGTAAACACTAGTATTTTAGAGCACATTAGTCAATGAATTCAGCAAATATACTGATAAGGATTTTTGATCAACGTTTTACATGGAATTAATACATGGAATAACACTGATAAACCTGAACCTTACAGAACTTTACTATTTTATTCAACCTGAAACATAGTCTGTGAAAATAGAGAAGTGTTTGAGATCAAGTGTGAATTGCCTGAATTTATACCATAGAAAGCCAGTTTTTAAGGTTTAATATTTAATAATAAAGCAAAATCTTTTACATCACTCACTAGACACACTCTTTTAGTTGATTTTAAACCAAACCTTTAAATAAATTAAAACATTTACACATTCAAGAGATAGGGTTGGAAAGATTATATCTTTTACACTTACAGTCTCACTTGCATTTCAAAACCCCAATGACATATTCACAGAATATGACATCTGGAGCTAGTGTACCACTTGTACATTATTCAAAAAATAAATAAAAGGAAACTGTTAATATAACTTGAAAACACTTTCTATCACGATTAGTACAGCTTTATATCCTTCACTTGGATTTTTTTGAGTTTTGACAAAATTCCACACTTATTGGTTTCCCACCTAATGTAGTTTGATGAAGGCGAAGAGCAATCTAAAATAGAAATTGATATTCATAAGGGTACTAGTAAGCACATAACAGTCAAATAAGTGTTATTAGCAAATAGTTGGAGCGATTCACTCTCGGCCACTCTCTGTGTATCAGGGAACCTAAAGCTCCTACTTGCACTATTTCAAAAAGAGACTTGACAAAATCACTACCACAAAATACTTTTCTTAGCCTTGATGATGTATATAACTAGAACTTTTATTTCAATTTCTCAATAAGTACTTATTCAACTCTCACTGTCTGTTCATTTGGGAGAATAAAACTATCTCTTCCCAAAAATTAAAATGGGTTGTCTAAAGAAGTAAATTTAGAATCTCAATGCAAGCTCACCCCATGGCTAATTCTGGTTTTAAAATCCATGTATGCTATTCCTTTCCCAATATTCTGGCCTTTTTCTTTGGGTATCTGAATGCTTTTAATTCCACCTGAAAAGTATAATTATCAAATTAAAGTAGTAATTGAATGGCGGTCATAATAAGTCACTTGACAAGGTGGTCAATTTTAAGAGTATATTATTGTTCAATAATAATGAAAATTTATTTGAACAGTACCTGTCTTCCGGAAATGTTCTTGTAACTGTTCTTTGGTCACATCTAAAGCTAAATTTTTTATCAGGACTTGTAAATGATTTTTAGTATGATTATGATTGTTGTTGACACTGTTTTTATTGGGTGATACACAATGCTGTTTAGGATTGTTAATATCGTTGTTATTTACACGTTTTGCACCTGGTGGTAATTTCGCTTTCACAATATGTAATACAGTTGGTTTATCACCCTGCCGAATCTGTAATTCAACTTTGGAAGGCTCTGGAGCTGGAGGTGCACAAGTTGGTTTTGAAATTCGTCCTGAAATGAATAAAATATCAATAAATTGGCTTGGAATCCCCATCAATTGTTTGTGTTAGGTTATTGCCCAATCGTACCTTGCAAAGTTTTTCCATGAAGATAAATGCTAATCTGCTCCACAAATGATAGAGATAGGCTACACATATAGAGCTAAAAGTATAGTCCTTTATAATGTAACCATTTCCATACCAGAAGTTCGTCTGCCAGTTCTGTCCTTTTGTTTCTCCCACCAATCTGCAGTTCTCTTTGTTCTTCCATTACTTGGTCTAAGCTGAGTTTGATCTTCCATGTTTACCTACAATAGATATAAAACATAAATTTTGCACACACAATCTAATGAAAAACAGGCTTGGGTCTTAAGAAATTAAACAATACCAAATGAACCTAGTTGGACTATCAAAAAAAAAAAAAAAAAAAAAAGTAGACGATGTTGTAACTGAAGATTTTTTCCGAGATAATTGGTGGCTACATGTATTAGAAATAATGAGGAAGTCACTGGGGCGTTTGAAGGAGTAGTACATACTCCATATTGAATTCCACAGAGATTCTGTTACGTGCGTCACCAGATGTAGTCCATTGGAAATACCTCGACCTTCTCACCAACTACTTGCTACACAATTTCGTTTAGCTTATCCAAAGGGAGTTGAATAAGAATTTTTGTTCTAAATAAATCGTCAATAGTGTCAGTGATAAGCCTTTTCTTTTTCATTATTATTATATATACCGGTAGGCTATACTTTCTATAGGCGTACCTTCCTTCAATGATATATATAATTTGATGTTACTCAGAATTTCATTGATATATTATATCAAATACGCCTAGTTTCATTCTGTAGTAAAATAAAATTCAAAATTTATACCCCAATACCATAAAGGTTTTTTTCCTTTCAGAGTCTGAATACGTGCAAATTGGCAGGTTTGCTATGGCCCGAAAAAAACAAGGCCCGTAACTGGTAAATCACAACAAAGCCATATCAAAAAATTATTGGAAACGATACAATAGACAATACAAAACCTTATAAAAATATAACTGTTATCAAAATATATTACCATATTAAAACTTCTTATATTCAAAGGTCAAGAAAATCCCCAGAATGTCTGATAGGCCTTTTGGAATATTTGAAGTATGAATACAGCCGTTCTATAAATAACAATTTGACCTAAACACGTCCCTTTTCAAACTACTAACGCCACCTAGATTCTAGAAACACTATACTGTATAATCCATTACGAGCAGACGACACTCTTCGTGTCAAAAACGTATATTAGAAAAGGGATTTCCGCATATGTAGATGAAAAGTGTAAAGGCCCATAATAAAAACCAAGTTTTAAAAAAAATTGAAGGTCATATAAGGTGTTCAGTCAACGAATTTTCTGATACAACAACAGCTAGATCAAGCCTGTCAGTGTCAGTATCTTTGAACTTAGTCAAGAATGAAACTGGGAATTGCCCAAAGCACCATAATAGGCTACACCCGCAAAGCAGTAAAATCCTGGGGAAATTCTTATGAAAAAGCATTAATCAACTGATCTACAGATGCTACTGAAGATACTTATTTTCATTCATAGCCCCAACATTATTATGGCTGTTGAGAAATTGCCATCATCGTAGGCTATATACAAGAGTTCTGTTAAATTTAAATTTGTGAAACACATTGTAATGGATATCTATTAATCATGGCTCGCAGGTTAATGTTTTAAATTTTTTCTGATTGGAATTCATTTTCAAAAATTTGACATTACAGGCCATAGAATTCTTGAATCATGTTAAAATGAACAGGTAACTGGCAGAATAATAAGAATATAAAGTCAGACTTGCTTTTTCTTTTCTTTATTAATGAAACAGGCTTTCTTTAATCATATTAAATGAATCCATCATTTCCAATTTGAAAGCTATTGTGAACAGGAGAAATATATACTAGCAAAATGATGATATTCAAAAATAATATTATGGTTGGCATGTTTTTTCAAATCTTTTTGTATAAGAACAAATCTCTTTAATATAACTATAGCACCATGTACATGTATATTTGATTATCACCAGTATCAACCAAAAATAGTATGTACATAGGATATATTGCCTATTCTAATATGAGTATTACATTATTGATATACAGTAAATATTTGAAAATGTTTATGATATAAAATTGTTTGTGTGTGTGAGTGTAAGTATTGTGTGTACTGTTAAATTGCTGCTATAATATGTATAAATATTTGAATGAAAATAAAAATGTTAAAACCATTAAAAAAAAAAAAAATTAATCCATCATATATTAGATTTTATTTTGACTGCAGTAATATATTGAAGATACAATTATTTTCAGTAGGGCTTATCAAATAAATTCATTTACATGTAACACATAATTCTAAAATAAAAATTTCACCATGATGTGTTGTTGATTTTCTCAAATGATAGGCCTACCTATTCGCTTCTATGACACTGCATCACCTCAAGCACACACAAACAGGACCAGGCTAAAAAGCTTAAATAGACTTTACTTGTAAATACAGCAAAACAATTGCTCAATTCATCAAATTAATAAACAGTTTTATAAAACACAAACTATCAATTAAAAAGTTAGGTTATCCCCTTGAATTTTTATTAAACAACATTATACCAAAACTGTTAACTGTTTCATTCCAAGCAATTTGATGTTAGTCTGAGCTTAGTCTATTTGTGAAGCTTTTAATAAAAATTCAACTTATCCCAGGATACACTCACAAAAAAGCTCAATTTCAACTTTTTTGGGGGGTTTTTAGAATTGAAATCTATAAGCCAGTTTCCCAAATATTCAACATAATTTTATGTTTTGAGAGTTTGAGTTAGGGTGATAATAACATTTTTTGACATTTACAAACACATCTGCTCAGAAACTGCATTGTAAATAACAACAGTCAAGACTCTCATTTTAAGTGTCAGAGAATCTCTCATTTGAAATAACAATACATACCTGTACATGGTCATCGTCAAGGTAAGTTTTAAGTTTATAGTTAAAGGAACAATCATATACCCAACCAACAAAATAACAAAAATCAAAAAGTTGAGAGTAATAACAAGGTTATTTTATAGAATATATCTAGGTTAAATATATATAATAACAAACATTGAAAACTCTGGATCCTGGTTATCTAGTTTCAATCAATATGAGCAATAGTATTATACTAATTAAGAAAAAAAACAGAATACCCCTTTAAAATACAGTCAAAGTAAGCCATTAATCTTTTTTTATAACTTTCATATTCTGGGGAAACTATCAGATTATTAAAATATTTTTATCATAGTCGTCAAATTATATAATTATGATCTAACTAATTTTTTATCAAAATACATGATGTAAATAATATAGGCTACACATATTGCTATTTAATCATAATTTACAATTTAATCATACATACATACAACATTAGACAAATGGTTTCAAAAGCAAACAGACGAATATATATTAACCCAAAACCAAAATTAAATAATCGATTGAATCATAATTTAAAGTGAAGATGCAATATTTGCTTTAACTCGAGTGTTGTTAGTTATCAATTCATAGTTCCTTTAGAAGAAATAATTGAATAGCATTTAATTGAAGCAACAATTATTTTTCACATCGAGACATAAATCAGGCTTGGTACCACCTTTAATAAAATAAAAGCAAGAAAAAGCGATGATCTATCAATCAATTTATATAATACAACAAAAAATATATACATTTGTCTATCACAGCCAAAAACCACAATCAATAAATATTACTCTAAGTGTCTGTTTCCTTGTTGAGGATTGTGGGGTCGCAAAACAGTAAAAGTAGCAAAGACAAACAGAAAACTGATTCCTGCTAAGGATAAAGTTGATGTAGCATTAAAATATTGTTTATAATTGAAGCGTAAGTACCACAATGCTCCAAGAATTAAACCAAAAATAGGAATCATGAAATTGCCAATGTTGATGTCCTCATCTTGACTAGTATGAACTGTCTGTTGTGGTTGTATATTCTGGGTAACTAAACAATGTAAAACACTATTATCTACAACATTACATGACTGTAATGTTGAGGTTTCATTTCGCAGATCTTGTCCATTATAAATTAATCTCACTAATTTCTGTTGAGCCAACTCATCGGAAAAGTGCGTTCTAAAATAAAAAAGAAGAATCAATTACCCAATTTTGTACAGTATTGCTTGAAAACATTCAATATAACATAAATATAACAAAATATTACATAGTTTCATGATAAAAGTTGAAAAAATTTAGAAAGTTTTTTTTGCATGAGTTCTATTCTTTAGCCTACCACCTGGCTTCATAAAACTTATTAGTTTCTTAATAAGCTTTTTAGAAGCATGATATACTGTATTATCACCTTTATCAAAATAAGCTTACCTTTTAAAATAACCAATTGTATCTAATGGTCTTGCGAAAACAAGTCTTTGGGTATCATTTAAATACTTCAATCTAACTCGAATTTGATTTTCAGTTGATGTCTCAGAATGATCACTTTCAGGAGAAGTTCTGGGAATTTCAGGACTATCTGATGATACAGACCTTCCTTGTTGAGAGACAAGATTTCCTTCTTGCACTGAACCAGTTGTCTGTAGATCTTGGTCTTTAGTGTTGTCAAAAAAACCCACTCGACGCTGTCTTAGGTCAGTTTCAGTCACAGAAACTGATATATTTTCTTTCTGATTAACATTTGTGTCTGATGTGTCAGATGACTCAATAACAGTGTGCTGAGATGTACTTGAGTCTGGATTGAAACCAGGTGATGTTTCTTCTACTGTATTTGTCACCTGTTCTTCTTCATCATCTTCATCATTAGAATCATCATCCTCAGATTCCTCCTCGTCATCTTCCAAAATTGCACTATCTAAACCAAGCGCTTCATTCACATTATCTAATGCAGAGCTTACTACATCTGTTAAAGAACGTCTAGTATCTGTAGCAGGCGGCAATTCATGCTCATCCTGATTAGATGTAGTTGTGTTTTCTGCAACAGGACTTCTGTTTCCATTACTGACTCTCTGAGATATTTCCACAACAATTACACTGAAGAATGGTATATCTGAAGTATGAGTGGAAAACCAGGCCAATAAACCAACCACCAAAATAACTAATAAACCAAATACTAGAGTAACTTCATCTCCAATGCCTTCAATAAGAGACATAACTTCTATTCAAGTAACAACACTTCCAGTATTGATAAAGGAACTTCTATATTCACCTAAAAAATTAGAAGCTTTTGTTAGAAAATAAATATTTAAGTCATCGTAAGCATGTTTCTTCAAAATATGAAATTTACCAAATGATTAAATGCATGTTGCAATTTAAAAGGCAATGGTTCACAGATTGCAGGGGTTTATTTAGGCTTGGAATATATGTAAATAGTCTCAGAAGTATATTAAAATATACCTCAAACGAGGAATTTCACTCTTTCATTTGGCTTTCACCAGACAGTCAGTAGACAAGGCTTATTTATTCTCTACCACAATTAACTCAAAACATTTGAGATAGATATAGAATGCAAAAAAAATTAAATCAAACGTCTAAGAGGAAATATAAAAAGGAAAACTCACCTACAATGCCCTTGGAGCGTCATTAAAATGCTTGAGGCAAAATAATTTACGATTATCTTTAGTTTACGTTTTAGGTCGACATTTTCCCGGAAGCTACTCGCCTATGATACTCCTTAGTAACTAAGCGAGTTTTCATGGAAATTATGTCCCTTAGATGCATGTTACCTGTTTTTGATATGTAATAAAGACAGTGAGTTATTTCACTCATTGAGTGAAGCATTCAACAAATTCATGCCAAACTCAAATGATCCAGAGGTTTGTCTCCTCTGTCAGGAGCCTGGATTTTATGAAAAGAAAGAAAGACAAATAAATAAACTTTCAACAGGCATTATCCTTGGTGGTTTTGGTGCAGTAATAGGAGGAATTTATTGTATCACCTTCCCATTTGTTACTCCAGCATTAAGAAAATTTTGTTTGCCATTTGTTCCTGCAACTCCAGTACAGATGAAATATGTTTTTTCAGCTCTGAAAGGCAGATCGGGAACCTTGATAGACATTGGCAGTGGAGATGGGAGAATAGTAAGTATCATGCCCTATAGAGCACAGTAAACAAAACAATTACATTTTTATACACACACATGAAAATGTGGACGTATATTGCCATCACCCCTGTCCGTCCGTCCGTCCATCCATAATTAATTGTGTACGCGATACAGGCCAGAGTTTTTATCCGATTTGAATGAAACATGGTATGTGTATTCATCTTGATGATATCTCGAAAATGGCACGATTCCAGATGTCGGTTTATGAATTATGGCTCTGGATTCAATGAAAAAAGGTTAAAATTTACTTGTGTACGCAATAGAAGCTGTAGTTTTTATGATTTGAATGAAACTTTGTATGTGTATTCATCTTGATAATTTCTCGCCAGATGTCTGTTTATGAGTTATTGCCCTTGATTAAATGAAAAAAAGTTAAAATGTACTTGTGTATGCAATAGAAGCTATAGTTTTCATCCGATTTGAATGAAACTTGGTAGGCTATGTGTATTCATCTTGATAATATCTCGCCAGATGTCTGTTAATGAGTTATTGCCTTTGATCGAATGAGAAAATGTTAAAATTTACTTGTGAACGCAATAGAAGCTGTAGTTAATCCGATTTGAATGAAACTTGGTATGTGTATTCATCTTAATAACATCTCGGACAAGTTCAAAAATGGTGTGATTCCAGATGTCGGTTTATGAGTTGATATAATATTCTGTTTGCTGACGTATGTTACCTTGCCTGGCAAGCTATCTTCTATTATTAACTCACAAAATATTGTATTTTCATCAATACAAAGACATTGTTAGACTAACTTAATTCTGTAGTCCTATATTCCAATTCTCTTACGAAATAACAGAACAAGGGATTATTTTTCAGGTTTTGGAAGCAGCCAGAAAGGGTTTTAAAGCTACTGGAGTAGAGTTAAATTTCTGGCTTATTTTATATTCAAAGTTCAAGGCTTGGAGGCATGGATTCTCTTCCAATGCCAAGTTTATGAAGCAAGATCTATGGAAGGTAGGTTTTATTAGCCTTGATTTAAGTGGCTTGTGAATAATGTGGCCATCTTCATTTATCCCATTTGGTGCAGAAGAGAACTTTCAATTTTTTCCATGAATCTGGGAGATCTATACTTTCAGCTTAGAATAAGATAGTGCTAACCTACCATGTGTTGTAAGTAGGCTTATTCAGGTGATTCTTTCTAATGCAAACACATATCTATTACATTTTCAGACTGACTTATCCAAATATGATAATGTTGTGATATTTGGTGTCGAGCAAATGGTTAGTATGATTTCATGTACATTTTATTTTGAAAATGACTTGAAACTTTATGACAAAAATCTGATTGTAATTAACTAAAATAATGAATAGATCACCTACAGGAAGGAGTGATGTTATATGTTTCAAGGAGAGCCTTCTGTATGGGTATTTTTAACTGTGCTTTACCTGCTTTACATTATCATAGTTGGGAGATATTGCTAAAAGTGTATTAGCCAAAGACATTAAATTTCATTGTTTGTTCTATCTTTTTTAGATGCCAAAATTAGAAGAGAAGCTGGAGAAAGAGTTACCAGATAAAGGACATGTTGTGGCTTGTAGATTTCCATTTCCCAATTGGCAGCCAAAAAAGACAATAGAAGGTGGACCAGGAACTGTCTGGTTATATATAAAACAAAGCACAAGGAAATCTTCCTGATACTTATAGTCTTACTAGCTACAACACAAGGGAATAGTATTACTAGATAAAACACATACCTCCAGCCCATGGATTTGTGAAACAGATTAGTAAGAATGATTTGTTCAGTGGTTTTATTTCTTCAACTATCCATCCATGATCTGACACAGTTGTAATGCAACACATTATTTATCCTGTGAAGAATTAACTATTAAACAAATTAAAGATTCACTTGGATCATGGATGGTGAGTGAAACTTATAGATGTTTAATCTTGAGGTGTGATTGTAAACTATATGTTTTTGTGAGATTTTTTGAATGAAATATGCAGGGTATATTCATATAATAAACATTACAAAGACTTCATTTTTTTTTCTTGAATAATGGTAGTTTCAAATAACAAACAATAGAAAGAGTTAGAAAACACACGAATTTCAATCATATTATTTCTGATAATAATATTATATTCTGATTTCTTTTTTAATTGAAGAGTACATGATACAAAATTTGTTGATTTTGATTTTTTTGGTATTAATATTGACCTTAATGAAACCTCAGTTTCAGCTATTATACTCTTTATAATAATAATCTCCGAGATTCTTACTTAATATCATTAGCAAAATGATGTACCATTTTTCTTGTCAATCAATATTTCCACATATACTATTGAATTACATACAATTTGCATGTCAGATTTAATTCTAAAAGTGATACAGACATATTAATCAAACTAGATAACTAGATAATAAGTACTCTACATCGTCTTTACATGGCATTTAGTAAAGTAGTTTAATAAAATAAACAAATTCTTTTGGAATGGAAACGTCACTCAAATAAAGTTGGTAATTGTATTCCATAAGAATTTGTTTATTTTATTTTACCATTACATCTATATCATTAACCTACTATAAGCGTAAATGTAAATCAAATTAGATAACAAGTACTCTACATATCCCTATTAATACTGAAATAATGAAACATACTGGCACATAAACTTGAATGAGTATATAATTTTTAACAAAAGTACTTTTCATGCAAATCATAATTATAGTACTGAACAAAATACATTATCTTTAAAGAATAATAGGCGTTAGAAGGAACATAAAAATTTAATTTCACAAAATTTGGACAATAGCAGTATATATCCATCAGTGGACTTACTTGGTGTCACCACTATACATCAAAATCCCTCTATACATCAAAATCCCTCTATTATCGGATAAATCCACAAAATCAAGTAGTTAATTATAAAACGCTTTATACTTCTATAAAGCGATTTTCAAATTGTAAATATAAAGGGAAGTAACTCTAACATGTGGGTTTTCACGCGTCTTTGACCCCTACTGTTGAATTGCACAATGATGTTTTGGCATTGATTTCCCAGACGCTTTTATTCTCAAACTGTATGGAATCGTCGCTGGCTCACTTTTTTTAAGCATCTGAATATATTTTTATTGTCGCTTTTTAAAATTTGGTAAAGTGTGGGATGCATACTTATTTAACTAATAGTCAATATTAAACACAAATATAAGCCGTAGGACAAGTGTATTCTAACGCCTATTATCCCTTTAAAGGGATAATAGGTCTTGGCATGAACATAAAATTTCAGTTCTCAAGAAAGGTCAATATGAGTATATATTCATCAGGGAACTTACCTGGTGTCATAAAGTAACATAATCTCTTAAAACTCGCAAAAGTTCCTCATTTTTGAAAACGCTTAATCAATTTATTAAGCGTTTTCAAAAATCAAATGCATCTTTATGGATAATTAGTGTTTTGGAATTTTTGGTATTTATTTGTTATTTATGGCAGCAGGTATATTTACTGATGAATAAAGGTCTTACTGACCAAATTTTTAAATTTTATGTTCATTCTAAGACCTATTATCCCTTTAAGCGAAATTTAGTGGTAGAGATCACAATAAATACTGAACCTGATAATAAATATTTCAAACATCGTGTACAATAAAACCCAGGTGTAGTATACCATATAATTGTGTTCCATTATTTCATGAACAAACTACAGATATGACTTCAGTGAGTTGCCCTCAAATTTTAAACTAAAACAAAATATATCAAACCTGATTTTTGATTAGAATCAGCCCAACTATCTTAGATCTACCTAGCTTTGCACAGAAAACCCTATGATTTTTGACAGAAAAGTGACCCAAAAACTGAAATTCAACCTGAGATGGGTTACCCTCAACCATGACATCTAACAGAGGAATTCCTCTGGGTAGGGAATGAGTTGTTAGGCTAGATCAACATGTGATATATGTGATTTACTCTCTTTCAGTATATATATAATGAGACCTTAAATCACTATCTTTCTAAATGATGTTTCTGAATAGCTTCATCTATAACTCTTCTCATATACTTAACAACTTCTGTTGGATTTTCGTTTTTAACAATAGCACTTCCAGAAACTATAACATTGGCTCCAGCCTACAAAACAAATAAGAAAATACAATTGTAAGTTTTTAATTGTTTTATTTTGGGAGGGGGGAGGAACTTAGCCTATGTTAAAGAAATTAGCATATTAATCTATATAACAACCATTTACCAGGGAACGTACAGAAGATAAAATTTGACTTTGACATATTAGGGTTTTACTCACATCTGCACATTGCTGTATTGTATCTGGCCCAACACCTCCATCAACTTCTATATCTAAATTTTTAAACTTCTCTCGCAATGTTTCTACCTACGAACATAGATATACTAATTGTTGATAAATTCCTCCAAATATGACCAAAAAAAAAAATAAAAACTTAGAATGTACTATATACAAGTATATGTTTTTGAGGGCTCTTTTTGCAGGCATTGCCTAAAATTTCTCTTTAATGCTTAAAAAATTACCTTTGACAAACATTCAGGAATAAACTTTTGTCCACCAAATCCTGGATTAACTGTCATTATTAATACAAGATCTACCTGGTCTATATAGGGTAAAACTACATTAACGTCTGTAGGTGGATTGATTCCTAAGCCAACCTAAAAATATAGACACATTTTGAAAAGAATTGAAACAAACACCATATTTTTTTTGAATAAAACTAACCATAAAACTGACAATTTGTTCTAATAAGAAAGGTAAAAAATACCTTCATACCAGCTTCTTTTATTTTTCTGATACATAGATCCACATCTTTTGTAGCTTCATAATGAAATGAATACAGATTACCACCAGCATCAGCTACTGGATCTACCCACTGAAAACATAAACATGTTAACAAACTTATAGTTTATGTTTCAATGAATATTACATCTTAAAGTGGACATAAAGCTTATTATTAAATAATATATATAAGAAAACATATTAAACTTAGTTAATACTAAGCGTCTTGTAAAATTACTTAGTTAAATGGAATATTACTTAGTTTTATGGATTCATTGGATTATAGAGGATTACAATAATAAGAGAATTCTATACTCTATAAATATATCATTATTAAACTGAATTGAGTTTCTCAGGAAACTTAATAATTTATTCATTAATCAATTGAAATACAGAAGATAGGATGTAGAAATCGGATGTCAAATGTGACTAATATCAATGATGATAATTATATTGTAACTATGACACAGCACTTCTGCTAATAACTATATTTTAATGGTAGGCTACAATTGAAAAATCAATGAATAATGACAGAATCGACCATTTTCTGAGGGAATTCCTCTTGATTAAAAAGGTTTCATCAATAGGCAAAGAAACTGCTTGGTACGATTTGTCTTAGAAACATTTATAACTTTCAACTGGATTTTATCTTAAATTTAGTAAATAAGTAAGTAAAACAGTGCCAAAAATCCATAGGCTAGGGCATAGCTTACTATGATACAAATCTATAGCAACAAACAGAATATAAGACAACCAATAACAATAGAAAAATAGGTACCTTCTCTGGATCTTGTACCATCATGTGCATTTCAAAACAAACGTTTGGTAGCTTTGGTCGAAGACATTTTACAACTGGATGCCCGAATGTTAGATTAGGAACAAAGTGTCCATCCATTACATCAAGATGTAAATAGTCGGATCCACATGACATAAAGCGCTGACATTCACTGGTAAGGGATGATAAATCAGCATTTAGAATTGATGGAGCAATCCGACACGAACTGCCATTGGAAGTTGCCATCTTGGATATGGGGTTATGGGTGTCTGTAAAAACCTAAGCTAGCCGTAACTGTAGGCCTACCTATGTCATAATATGATTGTGAACAGCTGTTGCTGTAAATTTTACAATGAAACGAAAATGGTCATGCCAATTTCTGATTATCAAATTGATTTGAAATGACTAGTTCCAATTTTGCAATCTGAGATAAATCACACAAATAATTAATAATCAAGGGGACTGTTGGAAAATCCGAATTTTACAGATGCCTATTACATTCGAACATGTAACCATTTTTATCATAACGAAACTTTGTTTTTTGAACATTTACTCAAAATCTGGATCTTAAAGATGTGTGCAAATAATCACTCATTGAAAGAGAGATAAACCGAACTATCTAAAATGTTTTCAAAATCAAATTGGCCTGGTTGGAAAAATAAGAATCCGGAGTTAGTTCCCTTTTCAATGTTTGGGGAGATAACTGATGTTTTTAGCATGACTGAACTTGACGTTTTGTTTTGTTGAGGGTTGGATTTTGTGCCGAAATATTGAACATGACTAGCCCTGGGGTGACTCCCAGGTCTTATCGCAAAGATCAAAGAATCATCAATTTGTCAAGAGAAATATTGGAAGCGAAAGATAGGAGAGTTCCAGTTCTGTTACTGGATCTCAAAGGTTTGTTTCGGCTACAGACTACAACTAAACGTTTCATTTTTTGAAACTTATTTTCTACAGTCTATAATAACTCATCAATATTTCATTTTTGTTCATTTACTTTGTCTCTAAAATAACTTGTATAGTTTATGGATTATTTTCTTTTTTTAGCTACCGGTACCCATCTAGATCTTTTTATAAAATAGTAAAAACTTCAGAGAATTGGAATAGCAGCCACAAAATGGTATTGTTAGTTTTAGAATGTCTTTTCCTTGATTATTTATGAAAATGATCACTCAGTAAGCCTGCAAAATTGTTTTAACATTGGACATATTTCAAGGCAAAAGTTTGAAATTTTTTGGTTGAAATTCTAGGAGAGAATGAGTTTCTTTTCATTGTAGACTGTAAGTGTGTGTGTAATTATTTTTCCTCATTGTAAAGACATTCTAAAACTAACAGTACTATTTTGAGACTGATATTCCAATAATCTTAAAGGAATAATAGGCGTTAGAATACACTTGTCCTACGGCTTATATTTGTGTTTCATATTGACTATTAGTTAAATAAGTATACATCCCACACTTTACCAAATTTTAAAAAGCCACAATAAAAATATATTCGGAATTTTTAAAAAAAAGTGAGCCAGGGACGATTCCATTCAGTTTGAGAATAAAAGCGTCTGGTAAATCAACGCTAAAACATCATTGTGGAATTCAACAGAAGGGGTCAAGGACGCGTGAAAACTCACATGTTAGAGTTACTTCCCTTTATATTTACACGATTTGAAAATCGCTTGATGGATGGCTCAAGCGTTTTATGATTAACTACTTTATTTTGGGGATTTATCGGATTTTAGAGGGATTTTGATGTAGGCCTATAGGTAAGGCCACTGATGGATAAATACTGTTATTGTCCAAATTTGAGTAAACTTAAAATTTTATGTTCGTTCTAACGCCTATTATCCCTTTAAAAGATATAGTAGAAGTACGGAAAACATTATACTTTGCTTAGACAATAGGCAAGTAGAGTGGATTCAAATTAAAATTAGAATGTGATAGCTTTAAGAATAAGAGAAGTAATAATTTATTATTGTTTATGCTGTTAGCTAAATACAACCTAGTTTCTAAAATACTAGCTATCAATTTGTATTCAATTGAAATATCTAATTTATTTTCTTTGAAGACATATTAAACAGTGCTGAATCTACTAAAGATACAGTGAGAATAAAACAAGAGTTATGGGAGTATAATGTTCACCAAGTGGTAGTTCTTGTCCTGAGACATGATTACAGTGTCATAACTGGAGAATGGTCAACTGCTGCAACAGTAGCTAAATTACTTAGGTTGGTATCTCTGATCAGGAGGGGATGGTGGTGGCTTTTCTTGACATTTCATTAGCAGAGTTGTGCAAGGTTTAGTCCTGGCATGGGTTGAACTTTTTTTTAACTTGCAAAAGAGGTTGAATTAGTACTTTTTATAGCAATATGGTGTTCTATGGCATAGGGTTGATCTTGAAAAATTGTCTTGTGTCTTGCTACTAACTTGTTTTCAGGCAACAATTTCCTCTTTGTATTTTACAAGTCATCTTCTGTTTTATGTTTCCAGTGTTATTTGTACAGGAATTGATATCAAGGGACCAGGTTCTTCAGAATTCTATAATGAATTATTACCTAAAGCTTGTGAGAACTTATTTTTATTGTCTCGACATATCCAGGCTCAAATTGCTCATGTAGAGGACACCATAGTAAGTTTATTTTGTTTGAGTATTAGCAGATTTGAAATATTTGTGTTTAAATCTTGTTTTTGCCTTAAATAATTTGCTTTTAAATCAAATGTCTGTCTAGAAAACCTTTGCAAACCCTATTGTAAATAGAGTGAAAAAATCTTGAAACTCATAATAAAGGAAATATTTTGTAAACATTTATTTTTCAGAAAGGTGAAGAAGAAGAGAAAAAGTTATTAGATAACTTTCAAACTGTGATGGATTCTTTAGCTTTTCTGGTCTCAGCTCACAGTCAACTCTGTAAACAAGGTACTGGTATATCTACTGTATTATAACTATAATCACATTGAAACTATCGCGTTGTTCTTATGTCATAGAAATAACAGACCCGAACCTTATTGGAGTCCATTAAATTACAAAGCCAGATTAAATCAGTCGAATGATATTTTCCGGTATAGAGGAGTAGTTTGGCAAGGTTTAAAATGTCTCCTAATTAGTCTCATTTAATGATTCTGGTAACTAGGTCAGACGTGTTGTTGTATGCTTTAGTCACACTCAGATAATATTAATTAAAAAATTGATTTGAAAAAGTAAAGGTTGTCAAATATTGAATTGTATATATCAATTGTTATGTAAATTTTAAGTTTTTATATTAAACTTTTGATTTATTTCTAGTCTTCGAAAAGTTATAGCTGCTTAAAATAAACATCTAGTTATAGAACTGTTTTGTGAATTGCAATTTTTGTATTTTTCAGTTTATTCATCACCATGGTTACTACAGTTACTGATATCAGATGACCCAGATACTGTTGTTAGTGTTTTGGCTTTATTGATTAAACTTTTCAGAATTAATGGGTAGGTATAATTCCACATTTGTGTCTTTGTATTTTTTTAAAGCCTTTTCAAAAACGAAAATTTTATTTCATTTCATTTCAAATGGCCTTAAGATTAAGATATTTCTCATAGCCTTTAATATTAATCGTATTTTTTTCTATTTATACTGTCTCTCCATTCTTGAGATCTTACAAAATGGTATGGTCTGCTTAGTGCAGGAGCTATGATAAAATGTTCATATTATTAGATTTATAGTTATTGGTTCATTAGACATAATCTACATAAATAAATATCATATTATATTTATATTGTAGGTATATTTTGAATAAATTAGATGACAGTACAATATTTAATATAATGGATGAATTGATTTATAAATTAACAGTAAATAATGTTATAGAAGTAGCAGCGTAAGTTTCAATATATTATAGACCTAGAATAATATTGTGTTGAAGAATGCTTTGCTAAAGTAATGGTAATAATCTTACATAATTAACAATAGACAATTTGTCTAACTTTGAATTTTAGTGTTCTCTGTTTTGAAGATCAACATATGAAAGCACCTCTTTTAATCTCTTGAAATGATCCTGATATAATTATCTTCTTTTTACAGTATAGCTACAAAGTGTGTCTTGAAGATTTGTGATTATCATAGAGGAGTGGTTGGTTCTTTAACAAGTAGATATAAGTAAGTCATAAATGCTCATTTTTATAAGAGAACATGAATGACATCTTATTCTTGAAAATTAGTTTGTGTTAGGAGTGTTTAACATGATTATATTATATATACACATTTATATTAAATTATGCTTTGTGATCTTTTATGATGTTTTTGAATGCATCTCTACAATAAATAGGAGAATTTGCCTTTTCAGAATCCAAATTTTGTGATTTAATTTATTTTAAAAAGTTTTTTTAGAGATTTTTTATGCTTTTATCATTGATATTTCTAGGGGATTAAAAGCATTACTAGGTAAATGGGCAGGAGAAGGGTTTGATAGAGATTTAAGACATCTACATACATTATTAGAGACTGGTTCTGTACATAGAGCTGAAAATGAGGTAGGATTGTTACTAATAGATTGAATGATCAAATGCACTAAAATACAATACTGTAAAAGGAATTTGTCAAAGGATGTATTTGTGTGGTTTAAAAATTATAAAATATTATGCAAAGGACATATCTTAGGTCTGGACTTAATAAAGTTTTTTTTACTCTGTTCATTGTTTACTAGAGGTTTATCCTCACATGTAATGTTTGATTAATCCAATTTCATATGAATTATTCTACCTCTAGAAATTTTACGATGCAGCAGTTATGATACAGATGATGTGGAGAGGATTTGTTACCAGAAAAAAACTACGCAAAGCAAACAAAGCTTTTTCAAATTTCCAGAAATCATATAGGTACCCCAACATTTCTTACTATCAACTGAATTCTCCTTTAATATGTCTAGAGACACAATCCCTGGCCCGTATTTCAGTATGATCTAATAAAAATATGGTTGACAACAAAAAAACTGTTTGAAAACTGATAAAATAATAGGTTTGTGTTGTTTAGAAGAAGATGTAGTTCTTTAATATTTTCTTACTTATATAATATCAAGATCAGATAATCTATGGATGGTTTCTATCTATTTAAAGATTAAGAAAGAAAGAAGTAACAATGAAACAAGAAGAGAAGAAACTAGCTCAACAGTTTGAAAGACAGTTGAAAGAAAATAGATTAAAGATTATGAGAGAGTTCCATCAGCGACAGTTACATACCATAGAAATCTTACCAGCTGGTAATAAGTATTTTCTATATAAAAAACTAGGCTGCCTTTGGAAGGGCTTTAAGCTTCAAGCACTTTAGACTCAGGTTTTTATTAACTACATCATATTCACAAACTTTTAAGATGGTCTATTAATTTTTTATTTTTGTCAGTGCTTTATACAGCAAAGAGGGCTACTTTTGCAATGAGTATTTTTCGGTTTTGTTGACTTTTCTTGATACGTTTTAGAAGTCAAAATGGGTCAATTCAAAATATTTCCTCGATTCACAGATTCATTTGTACTTCCAATGAGATGACCTATTAACGAAAGGTCACTTGTTTTACAGCCAAAGTTGATGAATACTTAGCAAAAGAAAAATCAGTTGCTGCACTAAAGATACAAACATTGTGGCGTGGAAAAAAGGAAAGAGACATGTTACCATGGCGACAAGAAGTGCAGATGCAAGTCAGAGCAGCTATTAAAATACAGAGGACTGTAAGAAAATGGCTAGATAAATTAGCTGATAAAAACAAAAATATATCAATATCCTTAAAACCTCCTGGTTTAACTGATACCAGACGACTAGAATTAAGGTCCAAAATACAAGAATGGAGAGATCTGCATCCCGTAAGATTCTTTTGAAATAATATTTGTAGTCTGTAGCAAAAATTAATATGTTACCTCCATTGACAGTGCTTGGCAATGACACTCTTCATTAGCCTAATTTGTTGCTTAAATTTAGAGGGTTAAACTGTATCCATTTCTTTTCATAGTTTAATGATGTTTGGGAAAGGGGAATGTATAGTGGTCTGTAGCAAATTTTAGTTGTTATCTCCCATGACACAGGCTTGTGTAGTAGTATGGATCCATTAGTAAAACAGATCATGAAAAGGAATTGAAACATAGTGTATATTGAAGTATGACAGAAATCCTTTGGTTGGTTCCCATTAAGACAATACAATTTGTATATGCATGTACATTGTTCTATTGCTTGTGTTCTCCTTATACAAACAATACTGATTTTATAGTCCAGTCATTAATATTGAACAGAGGCACTCTAGCTTAGGCTATATTGGTGTTTATTGGACTTCATTTGGAACATTACTATTCCTTTTTTCAGACTCATATAGATAATCGGGAATCTTTACAAGAAATTCATAATAAAGCAGCACAGTTGTTGGCTAATCATTATTCGAGTATTAAACCACAGCGTCAACAACAACAACACATAGATGCTCTAATAGCTAGATTAGATACAGATTCAGATCTGGTGCTATGTAAGTATTTGTTGATGTTGGATTTGCTGCATTGAGATCAGTAAACAATATTTTTCTTGAACTAAAATTTGTTTATATGATGTTTGTAGTAAATCATTTAGTAAGACTAAAATTGTGAAAAATCATCTTACAGGTAAATGATTCATAAGAATTAAAATTTGTTGATATGATGCCTGTAGTAAGTCATTTAGTAAGAATTGAAATTTGTTGATTTGATGTGTGTAGTAAATGATCCATAAGAATTAAAATTTTTTGATATGATGTCTGTAATAAATCATTTAGTAACAATTTTATGGTAACTACGTAGTAGAGCCTGCTTAATCTCCTTAATATTTTTGTTGTTCCTAGTTTATTGTAACTTGTACCTTGTAGTGGCCCCAAAATTAAAAGATATCACAGAAAAAGATGCTGAAATGTACACTAGTAGATCAGTACCAATAGCTACCAAAGCGAGAGTAAACCATCTGGAAACATTACGTAAAATAAAACTACCATGGTGGAAACGCTTAGATGAGGAAGATGACTTGGATTTGAAACCAGAACATCAAGATTTAGATGAATTTGTCTTTTAAATTTAATAGTACATTCATTATTCTGTCCATTTTATTCATCTAATATACCATATTTTTACCACAATATTTAAGAAAAAGAAGGACTTGATAGAGTGCTGTATTTTAAACATAAAAATGGATTTGTTGCGTCCAAAAAAATTCATTAATCATATAATTTGTATCAAAATTTCATAGAAAATTTATTCTTATATTATGGAAATAAAGAAATGTCACCCACATCAAGTTCACGTAGATTATTTCCATTGCTTAATTGTGAATTGTGCGTGACTACATGACTGATATAGATCAGATATTAACTTCTATGGTATATTTATTAATTTGTTATTTGTATATTGTTATCTTATGACATGCATTCCGTCCTGCATATTACTTGTTATTTATTTTTTTTTTTATTTAGATAAATGTAAAATGAACATATAATATATAGATTTTTATTAATTAGTCTTATCCCATATTCTCATCAACTGATCCCTGTATTGCTATATTGCCTTTTTTTTACCAACAAAATATAACAAAGAAAAACTAAAAAAAAATGTAGAAATGTTCACTATTTTACTTGGCATATTTTGCACATAGATTAGCATGAAATTAACGTCTTCATTAGCCAAATAGGCGTAGAAGAGTAAGACATAAAACTCCATTCATTTCTTTTTTTTAGCATGAAATTAAAAGTTAAGTTTTTGCCGTAATCGTCCATTAGTCAAGGTTCCTTACCATGCACAGCTTGTAACATGAATGATCATATTGTGCTTCGTAGAATTTATAAAGACCATCTAAATGGAGAGATCACCGTAGCAAGCAGATACATGTTAGTATATTTGCGTTTGGTTAGAATCGGAGACATGGATAACAAACATCTAAAGAGGGGGGAGTGTAGACTGAACAAAAATCAATAATATTTTCCAAGGAATATTAAAAAACCTTATTATTAAAGCATTTTTATGTTACCGCTAAACGCGGCAAGTGAAAAACCGAAAATTCAAGCGACACAAGCACATTTTAAAAACGTAATTTTTATATAAAGTTATGTTCTATTTATAAACAATTATATATACAAAATACTTTGATTAAGGCAAATCACAAGCTTCAAAAGATTTATACATCCTAAACCATTTTGAACATTAGAACTAGATTCATTAGACTATTATATACATCTTTCAATTTAAAATATGTTCTGCACGTGCTGGTGTTCTGTAGTCAATATATTTTCTTCAAAGATACTTAAATTAATTTTATTTAAAGAATTATTCCTTTTAATGTCTCAGTAAGACAGAGTAGGTTGCACTTTTTTCCCTTTGACAGTTCTGGCCCTGCAATAAAAGGTTTACTATTCGTTATCTTCTTGTCACAAATTCTACTTTTGATGTAAATTTCCGTGAATAGTACGCAGCATATAAAACGCATTTACGTGTAATTTTCTATCCTAAGTATCCCATGTTTTTAGTAAACTGTTCTTTTACGATTTGTGTTGTCTTGAAGTGGTAAATAGTTATTGTCCCACATTAGGTGATTTTTTTTTATCACATATACACGGCCGTGTATAATGAACGATATTAATTCACAGACACAAACTGAAACGCAGTGCTCAGTATTTCTATGCGTTGATAAGTTTTATCACTAGCACCTTTCTGTAATGTTCTTGTTGTTGCTCACAACGACGATTGGATCGCCAGAGAACACAAACGCGGTATTAATAAGAAGCATTAATCACAACCAATTCAGTTTGAAGATTCTCAATATTATGACAATAATTTGCCATCCTTTGGTTCTTCTTTGATGAGATCTGGATCCTGTTCTCGACACATAGTTGTCTCCTTCATGACGTCACCAAATGGATTTTCTGACGACGTAACACATTGTGTCATTAATGGTTTGAGTTGTCCCGTAACTTTATCTCTTACCAGTTGTGCTCCTTTAACTCTTTTCCATTTCATTCTTCTGTTTTGAAACCAAACTTTAACCTGAAAAAAGACGGTTGCGGTTTACATTAGTTTTGTGTTATAAAGTGGGACCCAAAATACAATGTGCAAATAGACAGTATTGTTCGTTCAGTGGAGATTACATACGCTCGTACTGCAAAAGCTAAAATCACATCACAAAGTCGGTCTGGTTCAAAATGATGCCTTAAGCTAATTTATCTTTCACAAAAATGCTGAATTATATTTAGTCAGGGATAACTCGCATAAAGGTATACGGACTCAGTCCAGTAAAACATTTTATGCGAATTTAGTCCGTTCTATTTTTAGAAATCCTCTTTCTCTCTTCCTTTGAGGGTGTTTGCATGTCCATTTTGGACTAATTTTTGGTCTAGATTTAAAATTTGATGTCTGAAATTGCATTTTCTTTCAGAATTTCTGAGATTATGAGATATTTAATTGGCGGAAGGTTATTTCTAAAAATAGTGGTTTTTTGTGCAGTGACAGTCAAGCGGATGTTGATAAAATGTAGTGGTTTACTTTCATTTTGTTTAGTTCAAAATTTTCATGGTCATGCTATATTGGATTTTTGTACAGAAACCAAGTATTGGCCTGGCTTTCATGTGGCATATAAGAAAGTTTTCAACGAGATTTTCTGGAAAAAGTTCTAGAAGGTTGAATTTTGTGATTTAGCATGGAAATAGATGGCAAATGAATTAGTGGACTAAGTCCATACTAGTATTCTGAACCTATAGGTACATTTACTTATAATATAGTGAATAGTGAATAAAATGGTTTTAAAAAGACGACATTTAGAACGCCTGGTTCAATAAAACGACGAGAAATTATGTATTAATCATATAGTAAATGTTTTAGAGCCGCAAAAATAGATTTTCAAATGAACACGTAAGTTAACTGTACCTGTCTTTCAGTTAGGTTTAAAGCAACTGCTATTTCATATCGTCTTAATCTCGTCAAATAATTATGGACCGAAAACTCCTTCTCTAAATCTCGTATCTGATGTTTACTAAAAGCTGTTCTTTCTTTTCTTGGTTTACTGGATAAATCGAGTTTATATGATGGACTTGATGGATCTGAAATTATAAAAATTTGATGTTAAAAATCCATATAAAAATCAAGAGCTCTGCTGCATGACAATCAGATCAACAGAACTTATTCCTAAATTAGAGAACGGCATTATGACAACCACCAACAATATTATATTACTGCAAAAGTATCCAGATCAATTTAGGTAAGATTGGATGATTTCGAGAGATTTGGATATGACTGATCTATATGCAAGATTTCGCCGTAATCTGAAAATGTTAAATCTGTAATAGCCCTCAACCAACCATAACCATAAGTTAGAATTTTAAACACTGTCGAGATGAAAATTCTCAATGAATATTGTAACTAATTAAAACTATTCAAAACATTCGACAACTAGCATGTTTCTCAGACCCTTCAGTTTAATTTTTTGTTTACTTTGAAATTCCTACAACACAAAAATATGGCAATGAAAATAAAATAGCATCACACTGGATAACAGGTGAATTTAAATAAATAAAGTGACATCTTGAATAACACGAAGATATCACAGTAACCTTATACCTTAAACATGGAACACTTAATGAGACTGCCTATTAACATCATTTGAATAAATATTGAGGGGAATTCAGAACACACAGTGAAGGAGAATTAAATCTAAACCAAGTTGAAATCGGTAAAGTTTCGAAAGCCCGACACCAAACTGTTTATGATATTTATTTTAGATGTGGGTGATAATTAGAAAAGTCTTTAAAATCGTTCACCTTCTACAATCCTTAATAATTAGACAAATTTATTATTTGTGCACGTGCTTCTAGTATATCACGTGACTGTAGTACCACAGCAAAAAACTATTCATTAGCAGGAATAATTATAAAGATTCTTCAGTAATGAAGGTAAATATTTCCACTCCTGTTAGCCACTCGATGTTTTTAGAAATCGGCTTAATATCTTTGGTAATAGCCGTTGTAAGGAATGGTTTCATACACATTTTGTACATTTTCAGATTCATATTTTCAATAATTGTAGATAATATTCATGCATTATTCATCCCATTTCATTTTAGCTTTTAATGGGGTACTATTCCCTTGACTTTATTTTTCTAAAGGAATGTGAGATAGCCATCAAACACGTGGATCAAATTATGTAACGACAAACTTGGCCTCGAATTACATCACGTGTGTAATAACACAGGCGTTTTAAAGTTTCTTAAAAACGAAAGAAAACTGCCTGCGCGAAATAATAGTTTATAGAATATTCAGATAATATTGATACAAATAAATCTAATCTTTGAATATTTCTAATAATCATTTCAAACGGCACATGGAAAATTAAACTGCACGACATCAATACGGATATAAATACAAAGGTCCAATATTTCGGAATTAACCATGAAACCGGAAAATTGTCGTTTCTAAACCCAAGGCGTAAATTTGACGCCTAGCTGCCCAATTCTTGGTTAGAGATATCCATACCGCAATGCATAAGGGTTCGAGACAACGAAGAAGTAGGATTCATTGCAACAGCTGTAGTGGATTCTAATAACCACCCCATCCACCATACGCTAAAGTGGAGTTTTACATATAACCTTAATCCTTTGGCAGAGTCTAGTCAAAGTTTACCGTTTTCGCTTTATGGTTACGTCGATGTGCTTGAGAACAAACACGTAACAGATAATTTGAAAACATTAATCTATACAGCAATCTAATATTCACCCCAAAAAAATAATAATAAACAAATCAAACTTTTCATGCTACGTTTAAATTGAATTAGAATTGAGGCAGACATTTCTAAATTTTTATCCATAATTTGACGATTTACATGTAACACTTTGACCCTGTAATATAAGTAAATTGGTTGATCTCGAGTATAACATATTTTGAACAGACAGTAAACCTTTCTACAGTCACCTTTCTACCGCATGAATTTTCATATGTATTAAAATCAGAGAAAGATGCAGAACGGATACAATGTCTGATAAAAATCAGACTTTTATTAATATATACTAGCCTAGGGAATTACACAGTGCTAATTATTAACTAGCACGTTGTCGGTAGCCAGAGAGAAATGTTGGTGGGCGGTTTAGTAGCAGTTGGCCCCCCTGTTGACACCACCCGGAAACTTCGCATCAAGTGACTGTTATGATTAAACATATCCCTGGCCTTACATCTGTCTTTTCTGATCAAAGTTAACACGTGAAGAACAGCCAGGTCAAATCCGGCCAAATCTCCAGAAAATCACCAAAAAGTCTAGTCAAGTGTTTTCACATGACTTCTATCTTTGATCATGCTGACCTTGTACAGTTTCTCCCAATCCATGAGTTATGTTCTATTTTATGTGCAATACAATTACTTCGTTTCCTGCTGTGAAAGCTAGAAATAGTTGGACACAAGTAAAAATTTAATGTCATTATTATAGGCTTATAAACACCTCTAAATTCGCCAATTAGCACATTTACTAAAACATAAAACTAATATCTTTTACACATGAAAGTAAATTTACCATTTAATGGCTTAATTTGTCTTTATTCTTCAGATGGTTGGTTTCTCTAGTAAACTAACGATTCTGCATTTTTCAGAAGATAAAACAGTTTTTAGTGATAAAATGTGTTTATTTTTCGAAGAAGAATTATGAGAACCGTTCACTATATGAATTCTCTTTTTTAAAACCTGAAGAAAGGTACATTCAAAAATGTGTGGAGAATATCTTATACTGCCAATCCATTTATAAGCATTATTGCTAGAGCATATCTATTCAAATAACGCTAAGGACACGACTTCGATCTCTAAAAACAAACTAAATCCCATTTGCTCTTTTGGGCGCCCTGTCTTTGTGTCACCGTATTACTACCACTAAAAGGAATACACACAATGAAAACTGAAACTGAAACATTCTGAAATCTGTCCTATTATCATTGTTTTCATAAAGTCAGTTTGAAATAATGTGTAAAATGTAGATGTTTGGCTTAAAACAAGTGTGAAGAACAATAGTTGAGATTAAATTTCAGTTCTAATCAGACAGTTGAAAATGTCAAGCAGCGAGGTAAACAAATAAAAGCAATGATCTCTATTTCAAAACTCTTCCTTTACAAACCTTAGAAAATAAACGGGTTGTCTTTTATTTATTATTTTAGCTATTGACTCCATTAGTTGGCCTTAAGTCGACATTCTTGTAAGACCTTCTTCACAAATTATTTTCTTGAATTTGACCAAAATATGAGAGCCAGATTTTCTTGTAATCGTAGAGCAGACAAAGGTAGAAATGGTTAGCGAAAAAACAAATTTTCTACTTTTCAACTCGCTTCTAGAATATTGAACAGAGCAATTTACAGATAATTATCAAATACGTATTAGGAAACCAGAAATTCATAAGTTGAAGCCGAAACCAATTTTTATATCTAAAAAATAATTCTTACGTTTCTCATTTAGATTTTTACCAATTCTAACGGTTCATTACAAATAAAGAGTATTGCCTTTATAGCTGTTTGTAATCTGTAAATGTTTTGTAAAACCTGGATGCAGGGTAACGCATGGAGTCACTATATTTTTACCTCGAATCTGATTTGGATATATAGATGTATCTTTTTATCATCTTGTTTTGTAGAATAATTACAGACATCTACATTAATATTATATAATATAATTGGAAGAATACCTAATTGATACAAGAATTCTCTATAATAATTTCTTAGACAAGTGTAAAACTAAGGATACTTTATAGATAGTGAATTGGAAGGATATTCTTCAGACCAGCTACGAATTAAGGATACTATTTAGACAAGACAGTCTGTAAAAATAATATAAAATTTTAATGTAGAAATCAGATTTCCCCTTGGAACAGATTTGTATATATAAATAATACTCAACAGCTCGAGGTGTATGATAATTAATACAAAATTATATCTTAATTTCTTACCTAATTATTCTACTGGAACTAATTGGTAAACAGGTTTCAAACTCTTGTTTAATATTTTGAATGATAATTCAAATTTTATGTAATGAGATTTTGCTGTCTAATGATTCACATGACGTAATTTTTGATAAAAATGGACTTTAATTTCAAATTAGGTCCAATAAAAAGTATTCTATATAACAATGGTAAGTCGAAGGCTTTGCACAATATAATAGCTATATATCAGATATTTAATATGATGACACCAAGGCTTAGTTTGGGATTCTTATGTTAAAAATAATTAATTTGGTATTTTTAATAAACCATTTATAAAATGTTTAACTAAAACCATGTACTCATATTATATACACACATTATCTTAAATATTCTTAACATCGGTTTTCAATCAAAATATGAGATTTCACATTCGAGAACTCCACATCAAATTGTTACATATGTTTGACGAATTCCGGGCATTTACAGAACATTACTACCACTTACACTAAACTCAGATAACCCGGAAGTAAATGAAGAACAATGCATGCGCACAAAGAGAGTTATTCTTTTGACCAGTATATAAGTATTTCTCAACAATAGCCTAAAATTATGTTGGAAAATATTCGGATATATATTTTTTATAGCGTCCTGAATTTTGACCACAGACCTTTTTGATTATTTTCTGTTTAAAAGACCCATGGGAAAATAACCGTTTTCAACTTCTAATAGCAGGACAACCATTGACTATTATCATAGCTAATTTATTCAATATGTCACAAAAGAAAAAATGAATTCTATATTTATTCATTGATTAAAAGATTGTGGACACTATTTAGTTTTTCTGTTCTTACGGCAGAGAGAATCTGCTATTATAAAAACTTAGGTTAAATTTGTTAAGTCTGATTCGTAAGATCAATATTATGACACTTGAATGAATAATTCAACACTTGATGATGGTGTAACACTTGTGATGGTACATTCAGAATACCTCAAATTGTGTTTTCTTTCTTTAGATAATAACTTTTTAAATGTACTTTTATATAAAAATATCTTTGTATACTTTAATACTTTACATATATATCAATTTACCATTACCTAATATGTTTTTAGGTAATATTTACTTATTAGTTCTGCAAATAATTTGAACTTCTAAAAAAAATTGAATCACAAGGCAGATCGTTTTGAATAACGCTACAGACAGGTGAAGAAATTACAACGAAAGTAAACGGTTTATGACAATATGTGATTGTATATGAGAATAGAACTTGAGGCAAAAGTCATGAAAGATTAAAGTACCAAAATGTAGCTATTTCATGATTTGGTTGTTATTATTCTCAACAAATTTATATCTCTTTCAACAGTTTGTGCACTCATTTTGTCCACATTGGCCAATAGCTACGGAAGTTGAACATATTTCAAAAACAATTCACCAGAATTCCACAGGGACATTGTTGGCATCAGGTTCCTCTTTCTGTGCCTTTTCATTTAATATTGTACAATCTCTGGTAATCGGAATCTGTGAATTAACGGCTGTCTGCATATTATTCAAATGATAAGAAATATTCAATTCTATGCAAACAAAACTGGAAAATTATTTATTGATTACATCAATTGAAGAAAATAATCATAACTTTATCAAACTCGTTTCATGTGTGGCATCATCAATCTAAAACCAATGATACCATCTTCTTAAATCTGAAGGTTACATTATTAGCTTTTACCCCATAATGTACCCATTCCCAATGGCCCATAGTTCTTCTCTAACTTTCTCTATACATCGTTATCTGAACCACGTATAAAGACGCTTCTGTAATACTAAATGTTATCAAAATACGAGTTTTACCTTCGGCGCCATATCAAACGCACGATTTGCGGTGGCACAAAGGACAAACTATAGACGCCAAGCCTTTAAAATCGAATTAATTATTTAATACAGACTGTTTTTTAGCCCTAAAACTAAAAACACTGAACTCAAGTTGTACTCGCATCTTTAGAACTGTTCAAGTTAAAGGACAATGAAATTATTTTGCTATGAGGGAAGGATTTTAAGAGTCATGTGTGGCACACATTTCATATCATCTACAATCTCCGTCTTTCCTGAAATATCAGTCAAAATATGTTCTAAAATGGCGAAATGCCAGTATAAATTCAGGAATGATAATATTAAGTCATAAAATTCACTAATGGTGATCAAAAATCAAAACAATACAATTTTATCGATGCAACCGACCGACATCAAATTAAAGAATTTCGTCTTGGTTGTAAGTAACACCAATTGTCAAATTTAATATTATACCCTGAATATACGTTTAGTCAAAGTAAACTGCATTAGTCTCAAAGAAATTTCAGCAGTTTGACCCGTTTAAATACGTTTAAGTTCAAGACAAATTACAGAATGGTAAAATTAAATCTATTTTTCATCATGTACCCTAATAATTTATAGTAATGAATTCATGAAGACTATATAGTGCTATACTTACTCCGAATTTACCATTCAATATAATTATGCAGTTATCTGACAATGTCTACCACCTGAGTAAATGAAATAAAATGAATGGAGATTTACGTCCTACTCTACTTCACCTAATGACCCGAGTAATACAGACAGAGCCGCCTGAGTAGTTTTAGTTTAGGAATAAAGGTAACATATTGAAACTTTATTTTATGATGCGGAGTAGGAGTATCTCACTAGATACACGGCGTAGACAGATAACTTTATAGTAGAGACACTATATAAAAGAAAATAATAAAACACCAGGCTCATTAAAGAGAAAGGTATGATAAAAATCAGAATCTTGAAATATTCATACCAATAAGGCAAAACTTAAAACAATTGAAATCAAAATGCTTAATATTCGTGAGGTAATTTCAAAAAAGATCAATTGATAAAGCAGAAAATACAAGTCGACAACAATTAATATTCTTCATAATTCAGAACGTTTAATGTTTATGCTGTATAGTAGAGCTTGTAAGATATATTAAATGCTCAATGCAATCTTAATGTACTGCATCAAACATATTTAACATTGTGAACAAATGGTAAGGAACAAAATGGTCTATTTTCGGGGTTGTTCAAGTTCCAAGTGATTTCATTTACACTTCATACACCCTTTACACCGTGGAAAAATAATATTAGTAGTAACTGGATATCCTTTATCTTATAGAAACATTTTCCAGTAACATTATACCCGAGGTTACAATGCATGACAGTCGGCAACATAATTACCCAAAAGTATTCCAAGTATCGACTCCTATCACAAAAAGAAAAGTTAAGCTTTCTTTTTATAGTGTTATTAAGAATGTCCATGTGTTATCTATGCAAATTCAACCACATTTTCTACTATTATATAATGCAGACTGAAGAACTGCAATTTAATTCTATTGTGATGCACACATTATTGTCCATCTTTCATCAGCTCAATCAGGAGCAGAATTTTGCTTTCATATTTGGAACTTTCATTTTGGTTCGTTGAAGTAGAGAATCTCTCGGCAGTACGCATTCCTATCTTTTAGTGGATGAACAAAAACAAAATCATAAGCTTAAAGAGCATATCCAATTTAAAGCAATATTTCAGAACCAATTTAACACAGTTAAAATAAAATATTTTAACGTTAGCTTAAAGCAAGATCTAACCAACCTTTCCTTTTGATATTCAGAGGAAACGCCATTATTAAGGCGAAGGTCATAAAAGTTTTAAAAAAATATAGCATCGTGTGCAGCAAGGTGTTAAATGAAATAAATATTTTCCTTCAAGTAACTAGTGTTAATTACTCAAGTAAAACATTTTCATTTTTATTTCACTTAATCATAACACAAACTAGAGGGAAAGACGCGTGCATGCATGAAATAAGAAATGTGCATGTATCGAATGACCTAGAAGAAACGTAGATCTTGTTTGTTGATAAACGAGGAAACAATATTATACAAACAGTGAATTGTCAACACAGTTAATCACAGATGTGTTTTTTACACTTCTTATTATGTCATAATTCAGGCGAAAATACAAACTAAATATCATTAAAGCTAAAATAAAACTCTCCCAAGTCGTAACAAAAACATCATAAATCTCGACTAGATGAAAAGTTAGTATTTGATGTTACCAAGATAAAATTAGTAAAACATCTTTTTTTCTGTTTTATTATTTCAAACCGCTGTTTATTAGTAGTACTGTTACATATTATATATTTATTATTTAGTATCTCACTATTTTCTATTTACAGATGCTCTGGTGATTTCAATTATTTTGCTTGAGAAATTTTCAAAAACATAGGCAATGTCTCTTAAAACAGGCCCAAAAATTGCAATAGAACCTGTCACCTTTGTCGTTTTCATTATGAAATGAAAATTCCTGATCTTCAAATACTCTTAACTTTAATGTAGTTCTAATAACCATTTTCTAGAAAACACGAACTTTTCTTAATAAGTGTCACTCGGATCTTAAAACATCTTATCTAAAAAGATTCGCAATTAATATTGATTTTTTTCTTTTTTATTGATCCAGTTCACGCTTTACTATTATAGGAATGGTAAAGAGGTTTTTTTCAAATTTACATGTGTATCGGAATCACTAATGGCAACGATTTGCATCATCCAAGTTTCAGTCAGATGTCTGCTGTTCCAATAATGTTAAGCGTTTTATATATTGCAAAGGCCTTAGGAAATTATTGTCAGCTTTTGCGATAGTGACGTATAAAAGGCTAAGTGGCATTGTTGGAATCACAGACGTCTGAACTGAAAATTGGAATGGTGGAAATTGATGCCGTCAGTGTCCCCGATTCACTTAAAATGTTTAGAAATGTTTACAATCATTTAAATTATAAATGAAGTGGGTAGTTTTTAAATTTTTCTTATTTCATAGAAATAAACCTGAATCATTTCAAACGTATGTATTTGTTTCGTGTAGACTTTACCTGATATATTTTGTTCTTTTTTACTCCGAGATGATACTCCATTTTGCTGTCATAAATTTTAGAACTACACCTATTTTCAATTGATGAAAATTTTAAATAAACCAATAATTTTCCTTTATTTTTCTATGTTAGTAGATATAATGTATTTAGTTAAATTGGTATGTTAGTAAAATGTATTTTCAGTGTGTTATCGACCGTCTTAAAAATGTATATATATGTTTTTAATCTAATATTCAGTTGATATGTAGACTGAAGTATCATCTGTAAGAAAAAGATTTTTTTAAGAAATTCAATGAAAATGATCAATCTGGTCGTTGAATATATTATATGATGTTTTAAGTTGATTTCTCTACAACCACACATCACCAACCATCATCCTCATACCATCAGGAAACCGTACATCAAAAAATTTGACATATTAAAAACAAGATTATGACTTTACAATGTCCTATCTTATAAATTTCAAAGCGTAACCGAATCCCACGAAACCGAGTTAATTTTTACCGTGTCTAGGGTAAAAAACATTATTTTGTGAAAATGTTTAACCACTTTGAAGCTTGTTTTAATCGTATCGAAAAATAAAAAGTATTTGTCTTTTTAAATTTTTATCTTATAATAATCTTTTTAGATGTAGGACATGGATTAAGATAAGGCTACAGTCAAATAATTATCACAATTACTATATTCCTAGTTCAAGTAATTCCCGGATCTGAAATACAACCTACAGGGTGAGTATGCTATAAAATTAATATTTATTGACCAAAGTATAACAAATTCTATTAACTTGGTTGATAAATAGTTTTCTACTTTAAATCTTGCTGAAATTTCATTTTCAGTACATTCTCCCTGCGGTAGGTTTATATGATGTCAACCGAAAGGGACAATAATTTATGTGAAATGCTAACTTTAAAAAATAAAACAGTCTTTCTTCACTTTCTTTCACTATCCTAAATTCACGAAGACAGAATACCAGGCATCCTTCGAAATTTCATATATCTGATAAAATTGCAACACTTATATACATTAAGATACATAAAGATAGTTGCCATTTGCCATGTTCAATACTTTTACCATAATCAGTGGTTGTCACAAAGCTTATTCAGAATATCTAGCGCCATCCTTGGGTGTTATCACCTAGATATCTCATTTATAGTTAATAATATAGTACTTTATCCCCTTAGAATTAATGATGCTAGTCATACTTAAATTTGGTGTAAATATTTCCAAAATTCAAATTAGAAATCAATATAAGTATCTATTAGTTTTTATTTTCTATGTAATTTTTGTCAACTAGGTGCCACTCTATAAGAGATTTTTGATTTTATATTTATATAGGATATTTTCTAATACTACGCAGAACCATGGTGCTGTTAATGTAAAAACAATGACTTTGCCTATTGTATAATTAGACGGTGGTTTATAATTATGACATTCCTGTTTAATAATTAAAATCGAATAGTATACAACAAACCAATATTGATTCGTAATTTTAATCTCACACTATGCCATGAGGAAAATGCACATTTACCTGATTTTCGTCGATGTCATAATTGCATTGTTAAATTTTATCGGGTAATGATTCGGATATTAAAGCTATCATGAAAATCTAGAAGAAGTAATAATAAGTTTTACAAGAATACTAGTGCTTTCTAATATCGTTCTATGATCATTAAGTGCTATTTTAACAGTGAAAAAATATCTTATATGTATACAACCATTATTTTCCTTAATAGCTTTAAATCAAGATGACGTGATAATGTGATAAAATAGGATCTTGAAAATATTCCTTTCAATTGAATGGACAGAAGGACTGTGAACTCACCTCCTAATCGAGATCTGTCTAAACTATCGGCTGATCCTGGTGATGAACTAGCTGATTGACAAGGTGAAGAGGAGAATGGTGGACTGTAAGAGTTTGAGCATGTAACGTCACAGTATGGAGATCCCGTAGTTGTCATTAAACCTCTGGAGTTATTCATAGAACTGATACCTCCAGGTACCTGAACACCACCTTGATAGAAATAGTCTGCAGCACTGTTATCTCGAGATAATAAATTAGACGAGGTATTACCGATTGAACTGTTCATTCCAATATTAGAAGAGTGAGAGGCTGCGAATGACCAGTCCGAGGATTGTCCAGGATATCCAAATCCAGCACTTGAGAAATTTCCTGATCCATACATACTTGAGAACGGTGGTTGTCTATGAAATGATTGACCGAGTCCGTATGATCCTGCTAAATTATGAGAATAATGATGCAACGTCGGCGCATTCATTCCATAAACCCGTTGATCCATTTTAATATACTATTCCGATTACTAAGTCCAAATATTAATGTTCCAGATAACTAATCATAAAGTAATATGTCCGAATCTATCAACCAATTAATGACACTTGTTTAATGGGTATATAGAGAGTCATTAGTGTAATTATAAAGTTGATTGTTTTCTTATTACAGATGCGAATGTCATCAAAAGTTGATATTAGTCCCATAAAGAAATACCAGTTAATATTAAACACAACAAGTGACAAATACAATCTACCACTGATTCCTAAACACAATCTTTATCAGATGTAAGCACATTTAAGTCGAGAGCTTATTTATTTGGCGCATGAATACACAGCTAACGGCTGATGGGTGGCGCGATAAACGTCACGCCCAGTTTCGCGCCAAGAAGTATGATTGGTGTAGCAGAAGAGAAAATAGAGATAGTACAAATTTATTCTATATTCTAATGCCATGTTTCTTAAATTAAGATATAAAAGTTAGAGTTATTAGTGTATTTGTATATAAATGAAAGCGACAATTGTATCAACAAAACCGTTATCTAGACCGTATGTAACGATTTCTTATGAGGCATTTAATCTTGCTTTTACCTGTTTAAGTACTTTCGTTCCGTTTGTTTTTATTTCAAGAACGGAAATCTAGCGGAATAAATATCAACTTATCAATAAACATAACTTTGATTGTCACGTGGTCTTTGTTACATCACAAACATTATCAATTTCTCTTAAATCCATTATTTGAAATTATTCATGAATTTTACTACTCTTACTCATTATATCATCGGAACATATCATCTGAAATGAATCCAATAAAAGGACTTGCATATTTACCTAATAACATTTAAACCAAACAATTGTTCATTGTAAAATATTTCCTATAGAAGTTTGATCAAAAATATCTGCTTTTTTTATTTTCAGCTGCAAATGACAATGTAAATTGTAGAAAAATTATGTAAAAGAAACACCCAGGAGTAGTATATACTAGTGATATTTAATGTCATATTTTCGTCTCAACATTTCGCATAACGGATTATATAAATTTAGAAATATGCTCAATTGATTTGTAATGGCTTATTTCATGTCAAATGCTGCTCCGATATATGCAAAGATGGTGCATTTGAACCAAGTACTTAAGTACAGAGGTTCTTCTTTTCTTTACCGTTTATTGTTGATCAATCTGTACGATTACTACAATAAGGTAAAGAGAGTCCATGCTATCTACATTACGATGTGTTTTAATAATATAAAACTAGAATAAACTATCAAAAACCCATCACAAGAAACATGATCTTGTTAATTTCTACTAAAATTTAGTAAAATACCAGGCCTAAAATATCAGCATTCAGACTAATGCTAAAAACATTTAAAATGTTGTTATGGGTCGAAGAGCATTCAAATAGTTTGCGGAGCGTGAGTTCAATGGTTAAGCTACCGTCCGTAAAATGATAAAGTCCATCTTATACTTTTCTTCAGGGAATTCCAGCGTTACAATTTTATATGCATTCCAAATTATGAGAAATCTGCAAAAATGACAACAAACGACATAATGTATGGTGAAACAGAGAAAATATATCAAATTTTTAATGTAACAAGTTTTATCGTTTAACTTAAATCGGTGATTTTTTAAATGAATTTTTTCCTGATGATAACTGTTTTCTTAAAAAAAATATTTTTGATAACAAATGTTTTCTCACTTATTCCTATCTAAAACACTTAGATAAATGATATTCTGGCCACTGACATTTTTAGTAACGATTAGAGACATATACATTAACCTTATTTTAATATACTATTTGAACAATTGAAAAAACCAGTGTGGAAATGGCACTAAAACAGTACCACAACATAGAGTAAGGTCCTTTTTAAATATAAATTATATTGGAAATTGTGGAGTGTTTCTAAGTTGACCCTAACCCACTTCCTAATGTACCGACTGAACACGTCCGTGTACTCAATATACCGTCACACCAATTCCTTTATTCACTGGCAAAATAAAGACCACGTCGTACGTCTCAGTGTTTACTAAATGTGGTATCTTAATTTTGTTTTTTAAACTACATTATTCCCTTCTTCCTTTCAACAAAAACTGTCTTGTATTATTTTTACTTACAAGGAATTTTTGGATATTGTGTATTACTTTAACAAACTAACAAATTCCAGAGAAAGAGAATATTTTTACTTGTGTATTATTGTATGAAGGTTGTCCGGTTCATGTCTGAAATACTGTTATTATACTCTTATTCTTCATGCACTAAATAAAATTAATATTTTCATTTTTTGCAACTCTTTTTTGAAACTTTTCACAAATGTATATGTATCCGTATATCAAATAAACGGTTTTAGAATTGGCTTAAAGCAATCCTTACTATTTGAACAAGAGATCAACCGAGCTGCCAAAAGATCAATGTAAATAAATCAAATATTAACGCAACAGAGGCAGTCATTAGGATTATTGCAACGTCAACAAGAATCATGTATAAAATCCTAACCCGTTTCCTGCCTTTTGTCTTCCAAATTTATTTCAGTCAAAAATACTTAATGGCATGCTATTAATAAATGTCTCGTTAGTACACAGAAGGCAGTTCCTGCTACTAGTCTGAATGTTTAGCAATGACATGTAACGCCTAATCTCTTCCAGCTCGTCATAATGTATCTGACTGCTCTTATAATAAATATAGTGACAGTAAAATCAGATGCAGAGTTGTAATTTGTCAGGATGGCTCATTTATAAATGTCCTATTGTTTAGCTGACAAGAAACATGGTATTAGTCTTATTATAGTGACACGTTCCACCTAATCGCTTCCACTCTTTACTTTAAAACCTGGTAACCATCAAACACTGGACAGTACTTCCGGTTTAAAATGCCAGTTAGTCATAACAAGAGTAAAAGAGTTGGTCAACAAGCCTGTGATTGATTGACCTATCAGAAGTCTTGTACTATCAGAGTTGAGAATTCACATTAATCATAGTCTATATCAGGGAAATAAATAAATAAAAAATTTGAATCCTTGAAATCGTATTTCCAACAACCTGTTTCCTGCACAAATGATTTAAACTTTGGTCAAATGAAAGTTTAGAAATTATTAAAACTTATTTTTCAAGTAAAAAATTAAAAAATACTATTCGTTGTTCAATCATATAAGATATTTTCCCTGCTTTTTATTTCAGGTATCGACTTGAAGAAGGATCTTAAACAGACACAGTTTTGAGTCACACGATCTCGAGAAATATCCGAAGATAAAGAAACAAAATAAGGAAAAATCTCTTACAGTGAAATGGAGTATGGATATCATTAAGAACGCCCAGAATTGATTTACACGAAGCTCCGCTGTAAAAAAATTCCTTAGATAATTAATAAAAATGATTTAAGATTTCAATTTTTCAACAACTAACAATTATTTACCATATTTAACCCCCATTGTGTATGTCATATCACACACTATTTACACGTTAAGGACGCCATAATTTCTCAAGAGAATTTTCACGATGGAGATATATTATAATAATTGAAATGAGTAACTAGGGGGATACATTTACGAAGTAAACTTAGACAAGGATTTAAGGACGATGATATGGCAACTTCAATTGATATAGAATTTTATGAGTGCATTGTTTTCATCACAAACACAACATGGAATACGAGAAATATATAAAAGTAATTTTAAAAAAAAAAATTTGAAATTATTGATATTGAACAAAAAGGGTACTTTAAGTTTTCTAAACTAAGACATTGTATACAAATAAGATTAAGATCAACTAAAGCAGATACTAATACTAATGTTATTGATTTACTAGCGAATTCATAAATTAGATTACCCGATCCGAGCAAAGAAATAAAATTTCACATATTTGTTCTGATAAACCTAATATCAATACATTCGTCTATTCACCTGATGATGACAAAGTAAATTGTATACAATAAAATTCAGTAGTATACTATAAAATTTCTGTCTCCTTTATTTACTGTGATTTCTACTCCTAAATGTCGCTTAAAGATTATGATAACATTTATTTATTTCCACCATTTAATTAAATGTAATTGGATTTCAGCACAAAACAGGAACAAAAAAGAAATGCCGATTTCTGTCATTTGAAGGCAAATTACCAATTGTTTTAAAATGCATTACAGTAGTTTTTAAATTATATGAAGAATGTAAATTATGACCGAAAGCTATACAGTTTGAGCTATTAAAGGTATATGGGTATACGAGGAATTGGTATGTGTGTAATTGTATAAGGTGTAGAAGTATCAGATTGACTGTGGTTATATCTTTACCAATTCTCTCGATAGTTTAACGACATTCCGTCTACCATCTCTCAACTATCTTGGTATTATATCCACGTTCTTCACAATCCTCTAGATACAAGATACTCCTTTACTTTCTATAATATAAATACCATCTTATCAAGCTATCGATACTTTATCTTTAAATATTCATAAAAAGGCTACTTGTAATATTTAGAACTTATGCAAAAGTGATTTTGGTCAGCACATTATATATAGATTATGCGTACATAGAAAATTGAAACAAGTTTCAGAATTCTAGAATTTCACTTTTATTTTCACCACAAAAACAGATTGCAAGCTGTGACAAAAGTTCTTGGAATCTTTTCTTATATTTGAAACCGTACATGAAGCACGTAGCATCTTCACAGCTTCACAACTCACAGGATGCAGAACATTAGCGTCTAGGGAAGGTCTATATGAAAACGAGAATAGTATTATTTATTCCGCTGGCTGCAGATGGACCAGTTGCATTTCCATAAACCACAATATATCATATTATTTTTAACATTGTATAAAACTTGGAGTTTGGTTTCTATATTAAAATTGAACAATCTATATACAATATGTAAAGTTGTTTTTTAATCGAGAAATAATGAGTTTGTAGATTATTTTTCACAGCTTTACAATCTGGTAAAGAAAGTAGCAGGCTAGTTAAATGATTTCACCAATCATGAATTGGGTTGGTCCAACATTTGTGCCATGCTTTAAGGAAACAAGCAAGATAATTTTAATGATTTTAGCAGTGTTATGCAACTTAGGGCATATTTTATTTATTTTTTATATCGGTATGCAGTGAACAGATTTACTGAGTTGCCTGACATCTGCTGTTGGCGTTTGAATACTTTAACAGATCCCCCACATTAAATATTACCTTTAAAAACATTTTCACAAATCTAAAATCTATTTCGTAAGTTAATGTTACAGTCTTTAATAGATTTTACTACATTTTCATTTCTTTAATAGCCGTGAAACAATTAGCTGGACTCGGATTGGAATATTGTAAATTAATTAACATTATTAGAGATATTTATTAATTTTTTGTCATCTAATCTACATGAAGATTATGAATAGACAATATGAAAATAGACGTTGATATATCACGCTTCAAGGCATCTACTTCCTTCTTTGATGTGTGGAATACAGGAAAGATCTAAACAGAGTCGGCTATAGGGAGTTTCAGATTTCCTCTGCTAGCCAGAAGTGTTGTTTCTGTAAACATGACTTTTCTAGGGGAAGCAACTCTCTTGCTACAGGTGTAGGCATATATCCGGCTAACGGGAACATCTTGAGCCAAGGAAATATTCGACTTATGATAACAAACAGAATGGTATGCTAAACATATCGACATTGATATAAACTGATTCTATTTCTTCACATTTCCATTCTGACTTTGATCTCATATTTAATATATGCACTTATTTAACGAAGATGTTAAATGTGTTCCTGAAACCAGTGTTTAACGAAAGATTGCAAGAAATGTTTTACATTATTATGCATCGCGAAATTCATTTGTATTGAATGAAATTGCTAATATAAGAAATTCCTTTTATCAAATCCTTACTACGACAGTTCGTATAGGAGGACCTTCCTTTGACTGCTCATTTGATGTTTCTTTTCTCATTGCTTGCATGTAAACTTGCAAGTTCTTAATAGTATACTTATATAAACTAATAGATACTTTGTGTGAATTTCGGTAGAATGGATAAAAACGATTCAACCCTGAAATGTTACCTCCTACTTTGTGTGAATTTCAGGTATAATGGATAAAAACGATTCAACCCTGAAATGTTACCTTCCTTTAATATGATTACCAAATTCTACGTCATTACTCGGAAACGGTTTCGTTCATGTGAATTAGCCCAAACTAAAAGGCCTCCTTTTCAAAAATTCTTTCAAAAATTCAGTTTTAATATATTCACAATGCCAACCTATTACGAACTCCATCTGATACATTGACATCATAATGACACTTTTCCTGTTTTATAGTACAACATAATTGTCGGAAACTTAAAATATACGATTTATCTTTCATTAGAATTAAATTCCATAGAGTTCCGGTATAAGTTACAGTCGCTAACTCCTATACAATCTAATTGATTACGGGGAAGGGAGGGATTGAATCTCCAAGATATACAGGCATAGGGTGGAACAAATATTTTATTGGGAAATGGGTATCTGGATCTATTGGATGATTTTCTTCTGTTCTGATCTGAAATTAGAAAAAAGTAGTACCTGTAAAGAACAGATTGTTTTTAGTTTGCTATGAACAAGGTTGTCATTTAAGTTCTAATTTTTGGAATATGCCACTATCATTTTCTGCTTATAGACATGGGGAAATTTCTCTTGACTCTTATAATGGGCAACATCCGTGGTACATGAAAAGTGCCATTTAAGGTCAAGGTATAACATAGGTTTGACCTTGCGAAGTTAAACAATAAATTCGGCAATTAATTAGTAACTGGCCATCATTGGCATCATACGAAAACATGTTGTTTTATCATTTTCATGGTAAACTGTTTCTCTAGAGCTAAAAATGATGCTTCAACTATTCAATAACATACAATATCAGTTTGAAATAATTCTTTCAGAAATGTCAAATCGTGGCCTTCTGACACACTTTATGGCCATAGTCCTTTGTCGTGTTTTGTCCCATAATTAAAAATCGGATTTTCTCGGGTGTACGAGCAATATTATGGACGGACGGATAATAATAATATAATAATAATAATAATAATAATAATAATAATAATAATAATAATAATAATAATAATAATAATAATAATAATAATAATAATACGCTTCATATTTCATGTTGGTGAATAGACATGGATTATAAATTTCTATAATTTATCAGTACTTTTATATAAATAATACGGATACTAATCCACGACACAAACCTATGTATTATTTCTTCAATCTTATTTCGATGGAGCTCAAGGATATCTATGGCACTTGCATCAATCTAATTAACACTTCATCTATGGTCTGTTTCTATATCACAGTGTTTAATACAGAATAATCCCACCTAAACCCTTGGAAAATAGTGGAATAGGATTAAGATTTGGTTATAAAAACGTTCATGACCCGCTAACCATGAATTTAAGCTTATAATAATCGACCTAATCTGAGGGTTCAGAGTTCAATTGCGGCAAAGGTGGCGATAGAAATTCTAATTTTTCAACCCGTTTTACCCCTGTCAGTAAACAGTAGTACAGGCCGGAGGAGCTGACATGAAAACGTCCTCTAGTATTTCGGACGGGACAATAAATCGAGTTTCCATGTGCTACATGAACCTCATCGTCTCCACCTTTTACAGAGTTGAACCATGTACCTTCAGGTTCGCGAGCAAACATTTATCTCACTAAACCACCGGCAGTTTATTGAGAAAATTAGCCTGCCAAATACTCACTTTTGTCTTGGTGTTGTAGCGTAGAACGCGTTCAAAACACATGGTTGAATATTTCTAAATGGCGACTACAGACTACGGTTTCTACACAATGTGTTTCGAGGTATTCGAGTAAATGTTAACATAATGTTTTCAGATGAAGGTAATAATTAAACGAAGAACAATCAGAGAATAATGGTGTATCGTGCCTTTGATGTCACAACTTTGACTGAAAAAAGATAGAAGATAGAATAGATGTTTTGGTGGTTCAGGGATCAAGTGTCAGGCCATGATTATTTCCTACTGTTTATCACACGTCATCAAAAATATAAAAGTCTGAAAATGCAAACCTCTCCAAATTAATTGGAAGCAAAATACGTTTTCAAACTTTTGATATATTCTAACATATAAAATCATATCTTAAAATTATACGAATTATACTTTTATCGAATTCTTTAACTTATATCCTATCCTTTTGAGTATTTCAATAAAATATGTTTAAGCGATATAAAAAAAAAACTCTTGCAATAAAACATAAATGATGTCTAAATTCCGCAATTCTTTTGAGCCTTTAGTTAATGATTCCGCAGACATTAATTTAACATATTTTGAATTTAATATAGTTATTTTTCAAAGACATTGTATCTATTTTAATATACTCTCTAGAGTGTATTACATAGCTAAGATAAAGAAAGGCGGTTTTTAATATAAAATGTCAGCATTGTTTACCTACCAATTTCTCTTTGATTTCAGCCACGACTTAAGAACTGATTTTGATCAAATTAATGTGTATTTTATATCATGGCGGCCCTATCCCAATGTATCTGGCATTTCCCCTTGCACCACGAGCCCCCAAGAGGCGTTTTACAAATGGTCACAGAGTACAAGTTACTCTTTGAAATTGCACTGAATACCTTCAGCCCATTATTATGTTTTAGACCAAAATGGTCTATTGAAACAGTTGTACCAAGAATATTTCACAATTCACCTCGCTTCTCGACCGGAACTAAGGGCGGTAATAATTAGTCGACTTGTATAAGGTAGCATAAACGACAAAAAAACATCTACCAAGATGTCTTTAAAAAGAAAGAAAAATGCACGAATAAACCCCGAATATTCTGAAACAAACGGTGTTCATGATGTTAGTTAGCTGTTAATAATTTCCCCGGGTCACCTTCTAATGACTTACAGAGCTATAAACTGACTCATGAATAGACTGACTATAATATTCAACGATTGATTGTATATTAGAAAGTAGAGTAAAGGACTAGTATAGTAATAAAAGTAGTCCCGACCAGAACCCACATGGAGCTCATTTAGATTGTGTTTTATACATAAAGTATTTTAGGCACACTTAGTTTGAATAATGTAGGCAGTTAATGACCTAAACTGTGTATTATAATAACATTTTAATACACACCACTATTTCAGATCTACAGTTTCTTCAAATTGATTACAGTTGTAATATTAAATAGAAACAAGTCGTGCATCTCTTAAACACATCAAATCCTGTCATGTTTTAAATCCTGCAGTAATTATCCATACCATATCAAGTTCCAGAAGTCAAGTCTAGCTCAATGACCGAAGATTAAATATTCCGTATACTTTGTTTTGTGAAATATATTTGATACATTCTTTCCCCAGAAGCACGGAACTCCCCAAAACCTGGTATATGTATAACATTGGAGAGATTGCAAAATTGCAATCTACACAGGTTGATATATTGGCCAACTCTTACAGGCAGGAGTTGTGCCCCTTAATTATAATATTATCCCAAGCAATGGTATTTCTCGAGTTTTATCGAACCCTTAACATAAGAAAATCTCCTCCGGGATTTCAAATATCATAAAAAATAATCTACCGTTTTTATCCTATACATAAACCTTATAAACACGTTTGCGAAAAGTTTTGTTTGGAATAAGTGGCGCAACTCGTATCTTCAGGGATATTTCCATTGTAGGCTTAACATGTTGTCCTTTAACCCTTGAAAGGGTTTTGGTATCACAAGGGCATTTCTTGTATGTCTGGTCTATTCGCATATGGAAATGATGATGTTCGATTTCTTGAGCGTAGTATTGAAGAAATATTACATGAAAGTGAAAATATCATATTGATAAATACCAGATTATATCACACATAAACTAAAACATAATTTCCAATCCAATCATCGTTTAAACATAACTTTCTCTAGAGCTAAGAATGGTGCTTCAACTACTACCGAGATAATAAAACTAACAGCATAAGTTATAGCAAATATACCAATATAGTTGTTCATCTGAAAAACAAAAACATAAAATATCAGTTAATAATAAAATAAATCTTTCAAAATGCCTTCTGATTGCATTGTAGAAGTGGGCATTTGCTTGATATTTTATATATCAAAAGGGTAAGCCCCCATAAATACAGGAATCGCGTTAAAACACTGTTAGCAGTACACAGAATTATGTTGTTTTTTTTTGTATTTTTTTTTTTTCTCTCTGCTATGAGACTACGATGATTGCTTTTCATTTTTTCCTTAAATCTGCTACTGAAAAAGGCAGCCTCCTTAAAAAAATTCTGAATTTACTTACAATATAAAACACTGTCTGATATCCAAATCCTCTCATATTTCCGAGAAAAACTGTCAGGATAATCAAGTGAATTAAATAAGCTGCATATGTTAATCTAGACAGTGGTATCCAGGCTGCCCATGATAATATTGTATTCACAAAACCTGAAATATAGGTATCATTTATTTATAATGTTTATGTCTGCAAATTCATCCTCAAAAGATACATGTTGCAATGCTCAGTGACCTAACTATCTATGCAGGTCAATGTGAAGCTAAAGGATATAGAACATGGTTAATAAGATCGTGTGGAAGAACTCACCACCATATCCATGTATACAAACAATACTGATACAGTAGAGTCCAAACTGGTACAGTGCTATAGATGTCCCCAAACATGGTACTAAATAAATCATGGAAAGGTTAGATAGTTGACTAATAAACCTGCAGTACATGCTACTAATGTTCCCACAAACAATAACCTATAATGATATTAATATAACAATAGTCTGAAAAAGGTTAGATAGTTTACTAATAAACCTGCAGTACATGCTACTAATGTTCCCACAAACAATACTACCTATAATGATATTAATATAACAATAGTCTGACAAAAGGTTAGATAGTTTACTAATAAACCTGCAGTACATGCTACTAATGTTCCCACAAACAATACAACCTATAATGATATTAATATAACAATAGTCTGACAAAAGGTTAGATAGTTTACTAATAAACCTACAGTACATGCTACTAATGTTCCCACAAACAATACTACCTATAATGATATTTATATAATAATAGTCTGATCATAGGTTAGGTAGTTTACTAGTAACACAGAATCATATGCACATTATTGAGCTATCAAATTACTATGAATAATCTAAATGACGTACCCCAGGAATATAAAGTTTGCCCTTAGTTCTGTTAATGATGTAACCCATTAATAAGCCAATAGCATAGACCCCAATTCTTGTATATGGTTTCATGTAAACGTCGTTAAAAAATCGTGCCCCATGTTGTCTGAAAATTACAAATAAAATAAAAAGGAGATTCACAGGCGTAATCAGTGATTTTATATTGGTGATCTAATTCAATATGATCATAAAGCCAACTCATACCTTGTCTCAAAACATAAGCCTTACTATTAGAACCAAGATGTGTATTTGTTACCTACGTCACAAGATTTGGATTTCCGATATCCCATCCAATATAACCAGTAGATATGATCTGTGAAGCAACCATACCAAATATTATCATGAATCCAATAACACGATAGCTGGAAATTAAATCGGAGATTTATTTAATTTCAGGATTAATTGATTATATTTCTATCAAAAGCATATAAGACGGTGGTTAGGATTCATATATTGTGATGTCCGCTTTGTTTGAACAAATTTTGAAATGAAATCTTACCCCAGAGCAAGTGGAATAAGAACTATTGGACTGAGTATAAAGAACTGCATATCATTGGCGAGATACCAGCTCCATCCCATGCACTATAAAATATATATAAAAATATTATGAATCTCTACATTTTCAAATGTTCGAAAAAACGTTTCACCCTTACATATTGATTTTCTAACGATTGGAAGTTTCAAAAATAAGAAATCCCTACCATTCCGTGATGACCAAAGTCATAGACGTTGTTTATATACAATAAATTAGTCCACCAATAACTTTTACAGCTTTCTTCATTTATAAGTAATGCGTTTACCCGATTTGCCATTGGCCCCTCTATACAATACTTAGTCAGGTTTGTATACATCATGATCACTATCATATAAAGTGGCGTTAATCTAAAAACATGTACAGACGTTATATAATTCATGTAAATCTATATATATTGTAATAGAATGTTCACAAGGTTTTTGTTGACTGGAGGAAGTAACATCACTGTAAGTTACATCCGAAATGAACTGTGTTGCTATTGCAAACAGCACTAAATCTTAAATCTAGGTGAGCAAAAACAATAAGATGTATCATATTTTCAAGTTGATCTTATATAATTCTTCCTCTGTGTAGAGAATGTATACAAAATATATATAATATATTTTTCTACTTTATCTACCAATTAATGTTATACCCCTGTCCTTACCTCCAGAAACGATGAAAGTAAAACAAACCCATCTGTTTTAATGAGATTTTTCCAATTTTCTGTACTTCTCTTATAAAAAGATATGACACTAGCAAACCACTGAAATAAAAATAATTTTCTTCCGTTAAATTTTCAATCATTGAATATAGCACAAGACGTACACTTCTTACTAAATAATTTTCAAAGAACTTACCTCAAGAAAAAGAAAGTATCAACTGAAAGCGAACCATTTGGAATAAATTGAAACCAAAAGGTCTTAGACATATTCCACAGATCTGTTTTATTTTCTGTAAGACAAAGATTATAAAACCATGCCAACAATAAAGATGCAAACAATTTCGAATTTACTATACTTTGGAGAGAAACTTCCATTTGTCTCAAGCGACGTGCAGACATACCTAATTGTTTGATGATCAGTAGGCAAACGTTGCTTTAAGATACGAACCTATATACTCTATTGACAGTCTTATACAATGACCTAGTATTACCCAAGCCATACTTAATACACGTATACCATGTAAACAACCAAGAGAACCAGGAGGTGAAGAACAGTTTAATAATTTTCTACCATTTTGACGAGCAGAGAAAGCAAGAAAAATCCAAGAAAAAGCTGAAAAATAGAATATGTATGCATTCTTTAACATGACAAGTGCGATAATAAATTTTTCATAATATCATTTCATCCTTTTCGTTGTGCTATGGTAGTTTAACACCTACTTGATTTTTGAAGTTTTGGTTTAGAGACAACTTCTTTAGTTATTTCGCCATAAGCTTCTGATTCTGTCATACTATTTGGTGGCCGATTATCAACTGTATTAATGTTTTCAGGTACATGTTTTACAATCTCATCTCCGCCAGTAGAAAGTTGTGCATTGCCATTTAAAACAGTTCCATTTTGAATTTGACGGTTGTCAGCGTTTTTTGAGGAAATGGTGTTTATGTCTTGTATTACGTCCCATATCGTACCAATTATACACAACAAAACAAAACAACTCAAAATTGCTCTGAAAAGTACAATTTAATATTTTTAAATACGCCAATTAATACTGTCTACCTCACATATTGTGATAATATTTCTTACAATCCTCTTAAAGTGTGAATTAGAGCTATATAAAACTTTGCGTCTGATCTACGTGTATTGTACCAATAATTCTGATCAAGTATTGTTAATAAATAATAAAAATACTTACATAGAAATGTAGGCTGGTGTATCACCTTCCAGTGAATTTGGACCACTAAAATCTACTGATTCTACTGATAAACCTAAAGATCTTAACTGTGCTGCAAACAAAGATGTATCGGAAGTTTTAGTGTTTTATTGGGTTTTATCATAACTGATTGGAATATACATTATATTACTTTATATACTACATTAATACTTACTGATATTTAATATGGATATAATTTGTTCACTGGAACATGATTTAGGAACACAAAGATCCCATCTTAGATATACAGTTGATTCACCAAACACCTTTAAATGAAAAATAAAGATTACCATCGGAGTATACTAGTAGTTTTGTTATTTTAAATAGTAAATTAGTCAAGTGATTGGGCGAAGCAATCCAGGAGATTTTTTCGGATCGTCCAATCTTAGGCAGTAATGTGGTAAGAAAAACCTTCGGATGAGACGCTTGCGAGAGGCTAGGAAACAAGTTGTATAATTACCGTGAGGCCTGCATTGAACATTACAGTAATATTTGTAGGTAATGGTATTTTTATTTGGGCATAAGCTCCATCTATAACGTGTCCAGCGTTACCAGGAACTGTATGGTGTATTTTTAGACAATCATCATAACTACCAAACCATATATTGTTTCCTTGTAATAAATTCCTAGATGGTTTTCCACTAGCGTCCACCACTGGAAAATGGAAGAATCTAGTACAGTGCCAAATTTTTCAGAGGAATAGTAACATTGTAAAAATAGTGCTTGCCCAAAACATCAAATGTAGAGCGATAGAAAAATAAATATTGAAAATTTAACACTTTCGGTCTACTTACTTTGTAAAGCCCACATTTTAAATGCTGTAACATCTTTCTGAAATTTCAGAAAATCTTGAGAACATTTATGATTAAGAAGTAGACTTGGCATGACATTCAACAGATTAGAAAAAGGCATCAGTTGAAATATTCCTCGCACGGACCTTGTTGACCGAAGATCAGTTTGTGCAGTAACGGTAAATTGTTTTGAATCATTCGAAGTCGATTCGGAGGAAACTTGTAAACCGGTATATAGAAGACACAGAAAAAACACATAATGATACCAAAATAACATTTTAACGTAGTGGATTTTAATCTATCTCTGTTCTTATCCTCTTAACAATTTGCTGTTGTGATATATACTGGTCTTTTAAAGCCATTCCATGGATATGAGTACTTATGTTAAAATGAATTTATATTTTATCAGGAGTTTAACATAATATTTATGTAAACAAATAATGAGAAATAAAAAGTGGACCATTAAAGAGAGATACGTTCATTACATACTGGAACTGAAGTTTTCATTCATCTTGTTTTTACACAACAAATTGTCACAAAACTAATATAGTACCTTAGACTGAGCAGCGACACAAGCGTCTTTAATTTCAACATCGTGATGTTGATGGAGCCAATGATATCAATGTCATTCATTTGCTTAAATCTTGATAACAGAACAAAATTAATATATCCGCTATGGTGCGAATTAACTCATATGTTTCTTTCTGAGAATGTCAGAATATATATATTCTGTCATTCCACTGGGCACCATAAGGTGAAAATTGAATTTTTAATCGAGCGATACGCGTTCAGTATTATATTTTGAGTTTAGAGTTTATTGATATGATGACTTTATGACTTTTCATTGACAATAAATCTTATACGTGGCGTAATATCTTCTTTTTTTTACCTAGCCTGAAAGATAGTAAGTGTATCTAACTGGTAGATGTGCTAACCCAGTGTATAATACCGGAGTTATTTAATTATTATTTACTGTGTTTCTAAATATAAAAAAAAACGATTACATGAGTCGTGGTCGGTTTATGTCAGACAAAACAATTTCCCTCACAGGATATGGGATATAAATGTCAAAAAACTCCTTTGTCGTGTTTCATATACCTTAAGTCATATAAACCGAGTTTTCTTGGTAAAAAACTGTAAATAATAATAAAATAAGGGGCGCAACTCGTGCCTCCAGTACAGCTCACCAACCAGTGTGATAGACTTAATATTTTTTAACAATTGTTAACACTCATTTATATTCGAAGCCATAGGAGCAGGTCGCTCCTTACTCAACGTCCGCGATATGATTTTGATTACCGAAGCAGACACCGTACCTACCAGTAAGTCAGTCAGATATATGAACAAATAAAATAGAAACATAAATAAATAAAATAAATCGTAAAATGAAATAATATGTTTCGTCAGAGCAGTAGGCGACGTTACTCAAGGTCACAGTTAAAAGTAATGATGGGTTGTATTCGCAACTACGTTCTTGATAACACGAGATTGTATAGAGCGCAAGAACGAAGTTTCGCCGGGAGTGGTATACGGGAACGGTGATGCAAAATGGCGACGAATATAAACACTGAACCATATTCCTGAGTACATTTTGTTCTTGAATGTTCTTGAACGTTGGTAACTGAGAACTCAGGTTGGCTGTTCTCGTGTTGTCAAAATAGTTGACGAATACAACCTGTAGTGACTTCACCTTTGTTAACGACTATTGTGTGTTATCTGTCTACTAAAATCTTCAGTAGATCCTTAACATGAAAATAATTTTGTTTCTAAGAAAATAAATTTTCCCTATCTCTTTGTCAAAGTCCATTTACATTTGGTGGTGTAATAACACACACACACCCACGTACACACACAAAAATACTGTTTAATTTGTTCACCGATTTTCTGTTTCCGCGATTTTTTAAATTGCCTTCTCTTATCATTGTGTTAGAATTTCTCTTTATATATCACGTCCTACATTAATTCATCTCGATTTTCTCAAAATATTAGATCATCTGTAATTTTATCCATCACTGTAATTTGAACTTTTATAATGTGATAGTGTCGATATAGGATCGGAGGAACACCCGGAGCAATTAATAAACAGAATAGCTTATAGTTATCGTAATATAATTTGATCCAGTCTTGGATGTCCATAGAGCTTATTGACCATGACTGTGAGATTTAAATTATTTATTTTATTTCCAAATTGATGCAGCAGGAGCTACTTGTATGAGCCACATTTCATGTCAACTTATTCATTAGACTTTGACCCAACATAATTTGTTTATTTTTTCCCTGAGATAAGAACCGAACAAAAATTAAAAAATGGGTGTGTCCCAATATTTGAAATATTCTGAAGAAATCAAGGATGTTCCATCGTTGAGAATGGTCTGTGTGATTTTAAATCAACTGTCACAATTATGTTGGGTCATCTCATGCTGATCTCTGTTTAGAATTATTTTCTGCCATCACTAACCAAACTATTTTACCCACGCTTATATTCATTCGCACACACTGTCATTCATATGCATGAGGCATGTCCATTTGTTTTCACTAAGTAACACAGGCTTTTACCTTTTACTCTATAGGAATTATTTCAGAAAAAGTTTCTTAATATTTTTTATTTGTAAAGATAACCTCTACCTTTTTGTTCCTTACAGGTATTTATTAAAGTTTTTAATATATCCAACTTTCTGTGTTGATGGTTCAACGGTGCTATTATTTTTAATTGGCGTTAACCAATAAAATATATTATACTGTATATCTTTTCTTTAAAATCTGGTTACAGTGTATATCAGAACGACGCCAAGTAATACAAGAAAAAGTATAAGTTAGAGTATCGTTTAATATTCCAGATATTCCATATAAATGTATTAATTGTACCTTGTAAACATATTAAGACAGATTATTATTATCATTATTGCCAATGCTGGACTTGTCGCTGGTCAGGATAAATGAAAATAAATGTATTTATACTATCAATGCCAGCGATAACAAATAATCTTAGTAAATAAATGATTACATATATAAAGAATATCAGGGGGTTACAACGTTGACTAGACCCTTCTATCAGAAGTGATAAAAAAAAAGCGCGTTATTTTATATAACGACCAATACGTCAACAAATGTGATCAATCAGCGGTTAGATTAAGGGAATACATTTAAACTTCTAACATCTATGTTTGATGCTATGGATCTGGGATACAGGAATAATATCAGCCATAATGCCTTTCTGTGGTGGCTATGGTCAGGTCCATACAAATGTTATCAGGATCATGTGCAAGTACTGAAAGATCTTGCACTATTCAAAATGTAAGCATTACAGAGTAAGTACGCACTACGAATGGTTACACATGAACTTTTATTGGGATAAAAATTTACTCTATTTAAAAGTTTTCGTGAATCTTATATTCACTTAACTATAATATATTATCGTGCGAGGTAATTATTGAAGATAACGTTGTTTATTTACATTATATTTTAAAAAATGACCATAAAAATATTTGTTTACATGTTCTAATTCATCATATCACTCTCTTATTGAGTGTTATTCCGTGCTAGTGATGTAAACTGCTAAAATACACTACCTGAAATTGTCCTATACAACTAAATTTGTAAAACAAAACTGCATGTGTGTAATATCTGCAGTTGACATTACTTCAAACTAAAATCAAATATAAATATTGTTAAATTGTTATGAAATTTGAAATCTTTATCGATTTTTTGAGCGTATTTGTGGTTTATCTACAAACCATTGGCAAATATAGCATATTTGCTTAATTGGCTTTGAATTCAGCTTTCAAAACATAAAAGTCTTCGTGGTGCCAATGGTATTTTCGAAATTATGATGTGATAATACAATAACCGTGTGTCTAGATTGCTTTGAAGTCTTTTACTGATTTTAGAGATCGGAAATACAAGAGTACGTAATGAGCTAAATGTCCACAAACTGATTCGGATTCAAATTGTATGCTTAAAAAGCTGCAGTTTGTATTTATGCGTCATAGGCAATAATAGATTTATGACTGGTAATGACGAATGCAATTATTTATCATAAAAATGAAAGAGATAACTTATAATCTATGTAAATAATTGTCAAAGTATATAAACATTATCTGAGGGGTTAGAAAATAGATCTTTTATCAGGTGGCTCTCGGATAAGAAAGTATCCAAATTGGACCGCTCTCTATAAAAGAGAGTTCGATAATCTGCAAATCTATTTTATAAATTATTTTTAGTACATTTCAAAAATTGCTATAGATTACAAAATTGTACAGGTAGACATTACATCTAGGCCATACAACTCAACCAGAAAATGGCAGTGTGGTTCTATGTGACAGCTTTATGTTTGCTGTGTATTGGTGGTCAAATAGTTTCATCAGAAACAACTACTGCTGTAAACCTTGAGACAACAGATTCAGAACTTCACACTACGATCAATCCACAGTTAGATCTAGGAAACATATTTCAACTTCTTACATCTATGTTTGGTGGTAATAAAAACGGTTCGGTTGTGGATCTGGGACGTATATTTCAACAACTTATACCTATGATAAATGGAGCAAATAACGGTTCAACCATACAGTTTGGAGGCTTATTTCAGCAGCTGATGCCCTTGATTAGTGGTTACGGTGGAAATTTTGATATCTCAAATCTGATAAATGTGGTATCAAGTCAGATCCTTGATAAATGTTCTCAAGATAGTGTGGAACTACTGAAAGATCTTACAACATTCAAAATGTGGGCCTTACAGAGTAAGTACATGAGTAAATTATTAAACTTCATATGACATAAAAAACGTTGCATTTTTTAGAGAAATTTGATATTCCTACTTTTAGTATTATGAAATATTTGTGCCTTATATTTCAGTGGTGGACGCTAGTGGAAAACCATCTAGGAATTTATTACAAGGAAACAATATATGGTTTGGTAGTTATGATGATTGTCTAAACATACACCATACAGTTCCTGGTAACACTGGACATGTTATAGATGGTGCTTATGCTAGAATAAATATCAAGTTACCTCCTAATGTTACTGCAATGTTCAGTGCTGGAATGGGGGTAAATATGTTGTATACATTATTGTAGTATTCCTTAATGTTGACTTAGATTAGACTATAGGGCATTAGATAATTAGAATGGAAGCACGTGAACGGTGCTTTTGCTTTTGAGCTCCAAGGTCCAGTAAGTTTAAAATCTATCGTAGTTTATTCACATTTAAATAACAATTTATTATGATGTCTAACGATTTAAACACGGATACCGACAACTTATTAAAAACTCACAACAGCAAGCAACAAGTTATCCAGAAATACATGCATCACTTAATAAATCTCTTTGGTTATAGATTTTAGGTGGATTATCCGTAGGCCTAAGATGGGATCTTTGTGTTCCTAAATCATGTTCCAGTGACCAGATTAAATCTGCATTAAATATCCGTAAGTTTAATTATTTACTTAAAATTTATTCAACTCCTTTAAACGGTAAAGGAAGCGTACACTCGATATATCTCCTGCATCACTTTCTATAGACACCTTACAATAGAATCGTCAAACAACTTACCAATTTCAGTCTACGTTATTAATGTATTTTTCAGAACAACTAAAATCCTTTGGATTATCAGTATCATCTGTTGATTTTGTTGGTCCTAAATCTATTGAAGGTGATACAGCAGCTTACGTATCTATGTGAGTACTCATAATTAACTCTGATTATAATTCTCTTGTGATATTGGCATTGCTGTGTATACTAAGGTTTAACCCATTTATCTAAAAAATTTAAATAAATAAATTTCCCAAATCGAACAATAAAAACTATATCAGCTATTCAAATGAGCTACCAACTCACATACCGAGTCGCAGAGTGGGTTTCTGAAGTGAACAAGCCCTTCATCGCTACCGACATCCGCTATTATTTCATGAACCATGTTCCATTGCAGAGCAATTCTAGGATGTTTTGTATTGTTGTGTATCATTGGTACAATATGGGATTTAATACAAGACAAATTTACGATAAAATCGAAGGCTTCAAAATGTCCTCATGACTATGGTGGCTCAAAGCAAAATGGTGTCCATTTGAATAAAATAACTATTACTAGTGACAAAACACAATTTTGTAACGGCGGTGAATCGAATGAGAAACAAGGATTAGATAACCCGTCGTTTACCACAGTTGATCAGTTACAACCAAATGGTTCTCCACAATCGAATGGAACTTCACAAACAAACGGTACTTTACAATTGAATGGTATATCACAACCAAATGGTACATCAAAATTGAATGGTATATCACAACCAAATGATTCTGCATCAAATCCAAAACCACAAATATCAAGTACGTTTTGACGAAACTGTTTTAACTTGAAGATATTATTGGTTCTCAAGACTATCACAAGAACTTTTTTTAATTCTCTTAATACGATAATGATAATGCAAATCACCTTTTAAAAATATTTTTGACACTGACAGATATAATGTAACGGTTATGTCCCCTTTTCAGCGTTATCTCGAATAGTCTTGTCTTTCTCTGCTCGTCAAAATGGTAGAAAATTATTAAACTGTTCTGCACCTCCTGGTTCTCTTGGTTGTTTAAATGGTATACGTGTATTAAGTATGGCTTGGGTAATACTTGGTCATTTTATTCTTGTTCTTATGAATCAAATTGGTAAGTATTAGCTTAAAATACAACAGAAAATCATCTACATATACTTAAATATTGTAATGAAGTTTTACGAATTTGCAATTAACTGTGGGCTTTATTACATGTTCAATCAATGTATTTATTTCCAAACCTGTAGAGCTAACCGTATTTTGAATTCATTCTGTTTTATCAATGCAGAAAATAAAAAGATGATATGGACCATGTCCAAGACTTTCTGGTTTCAAGTTATTCTTAACGGTACACTCTCAGTTGATACCTTCTTCTTCTTGAGGTCAGTACATCTTTTTTGGAATAAGTATTTCAAGAACATTGTGTTCACTCTATGAATGATAATAAACAGGAAATATTCTTATATTTCAGTGGTTTGCTTGTGTCATATCTGTTTATAAGAGAAGTTAAGAAAATTGGAAAAATCTCATTAAAACAGATGGGTTTGTTTTACTTTCATCGATATTGGAGGTGAGAACAAAATACCTGTCACTTGACTCAGTTGAGGAAGAGTTTGTCCTCTACCAAATGTAGACCTAGGTGCTGAAAATAATTGATTTAGAAATTTATGGGAAAGACTTAAATCCCGATAGAGTATGTCTCTTTAGATTTATACTGCTATACAATGATACCATATGAACTAAATGCATCTAAATACAAGACAGTTCGTGCTACTTTTTTTTAGATTAACACCACTTTACATGATAGTAATAATGATATACACAAACTTATCAACCTATTTCAATGAAGGACCTATGGAAACTCCAGTTACACAAGGCGCCACTGAAAACTGTGTACATTATTGGTGGACAAATTTATTATACATAAATAACCTGTATAAATCTGGACAAAATGAAATGGTGAGAAAATTAACATATTTAGAATAGAAATAAAAATCGGAACGCATTAGGGATCGGATAGTTAGGCACCACGACATAAAAGCCGTTAGAAAACACTCGTCCTACGTCTGATATTTGTGATTAATATTGACTATTGGTTAAATAAGTATGTATCCCACAATGAATTTTTAAAAAGCGAGAATAAAATTACATTCGGATTTTTCAAAAAAGTGAGCAAGCGACGATTCCATTCTGTTTGGGAATAAAAGCATCTGGGAAATCAGCGCTAAAACATCCTTGGCGGGCGTATATTGTCTGTTCGTCCGTCCGTCCACAATTGCTCGTAAACACTCTAGAATGCACAATTCTTGACGGATTTTGATGTAGCTCTATGAGTGTTTATGGTCACGCAAGGATAAACCCTATTGGAAATCAACGAAATCGGAACAAATTTAGTATGATTTTTTGTCCTTGTTCTTGAAAGGCTCGTAAACATTCTACAATTTGCAATTATTGACATATTTTGATGAAACTTGGTGTGAACGTGTGTTATACCTTAAGGATGAACCCTGTTGAAAATCAGCGAAAAATTTTAGTATGAGTTATTGCCCTTGTTCTTGAAAACGCGTTAAATTTTAGCTTGTAAACACTTCAAGGCACATACCTGACCGATTTTGACAAAACTTACTGAAATTGTTTAATATCACCTAAGGATGAACCCTATTGAAAATCAAAACTATTGAAATTTATTTAATAATATGAATTATTGCCACTGTTCTTTAAAATGCTTACGATTTTTGCATCGAAGACACTCAAGTCACCTATTTTGACGAAACCTGACATATTATGTAATCAACTAAGGGTGAACCCTATTGACAATCAGATAAATCGAAAAATATTTAGTATAAGTTATTGCCCTTGTTATTAAAAACGCGTCAAAATTTTAGCTTGAAAACCGCCTAGAGGGCGCAATGCTTTACAGATTTTGACAGATCTTGCTGAAATTGTTTTAATAATCATCCAAGGCCAAGGATGAACCCTTTTGAAAAAAGGAAATATCACAAAATATTTATCCTTACGGATTTTGATGAATTTTGTTGAAATTGTTTGTTATCACCCAAGAGTAAACCCTTTTAATTAATAATCTAAAATACTGAAAATTATTTAATGAGATATTGACTCGTTATTAGGTATAATTCTTGACAGATTTTAATGAAACATTCATCAACCTAAAAAAAAAGTTTATTATTGAAGGTTGAATATTTCATTTTTTATTCAAATCAATGCTAATATATTAATATTTGTATTTAGTGTATGTCATGGAGTTGGTATTTAGCCAATGATATGCAGTTCTATATAGTTAGTCCTTTGGCTATTGTTCCCCTAGCTCTTGGGTAAGGTCTCCTTTTTCTCAATCCACTCTTCTAGATATCTAAATATACGCTAAGTTTCCAATCAATTAAGGTTTGATTATTTTAAGTCAATCTACTGACTGTCTGTTTTGTTTAAAATAATAATGTTCATGGGTTCTTCGGCGCGAACAGTATAGTATAATGATGTATAACAGAAGAAAATAAGAAAAATGTCTTGTAATCTGGATTGTGTTCCATTGTCGCCTAGCATGTTGTGTAACGATCGATTGATAACTTCCAGATATCATGTCATTGGATTGTTGGTAATATTTGGTATGATTGCTGGACACATTATAGCTAGTGGTTATGTTGGATGGGATATTGGTAACCCTGGTCTGTTTACGTGAGTTCTCAATTATTCAATAACGGAAGTGGGTCGTCTTGTCAATTGTCAATTTTGTAATTATGATAAATATTATAATATACATTATATATATAATGTGTAAGAATAGGAAGACCATAGGTTTTTTGAACAATATTCAGCTTGGAGTTTCGGGCTTCAATTTTCTCGAAAACTTTTATGTATTTTTCAGAGCCAATGCTGGACGCTTTTTTAATGAATTGTACATTAAACCATATGTAAGAATGGGGGTATATGCTATTGGCTTATTATTGGGTTATATTATCAACAGAACAAAAGGCAAACTACATATTCCTGGGGTTCGTTATTCTTTTATTAATTTGTCAAATTAGGTATTATTGTTTTGTGTATGTTGTATGTATGAACATATAAGCAACCGTGAAAGAAGTAGTGAATTGTCGCGAGATCAATTTGACAATATCACTGTCTCTCTCTTACAAATTAATATACATTAATTAACCTAATGACATAAAATGTTTAAAATATCCTCACTAGCAAGGGGATTCTAGTTTATATTATAGTATTGTTTGCGAGAAAAATAGTAACAGGTACTTATGATCGGTCCAATATTGCTGTATTGATATATTATAGGTTGTATTATTTGTGGGAATACTAGTAGCTTGTACTGCAGGTTTATTAGTAAACTATCTAACCTATTATCAGACTATTATTATATTAATATCATTATAGGTAGTATTATTTGTGGGAACATTAGTAGCATGTACTGCAGGTTTATTAGTAAACTACCTAACTTATGATCAGTTTATTGGAGATCACACACCATGGGAATCTGATTCAAATATCGCATTTCAAACATTATTTAGACCAGTTTGGGCTCTAGCAATGTTCTGGCTAGTATTTGTTTGTGTACATGGATACGGTGGTAAGTTCTTCCAAACGATCTTATTAACCATTTTTTTTATCCTAGAGCTTCACATTGACCTGCATAGATAGTTAGGTCACTGAGCATGAATACATGTATCTTCAGAGGATGAATTTAGAGACTTCGAATAACGTCAAGCTGTAATGAACCCAATATCGTCTGTAAAAAAATATTTAACATTCTAATTAAATAATACCTTTATTTCAGGTTTTGTGAATACAATATTATCATGGGAAGCCTGGATACCACTGTCTAGATTAACATATGCAGCTTATTTAATTCACTTGATTGTAATGACATCCTTTAGTGAAAATATGAGAGGATATGGATATATAACAGGTTTTTATATTGTAAGTAGTATTGTTACAAACGTCTATATGTTTACGAAAGTAAAACTCGTACACATCAATTTATATATCACCATTTTGTATATTTCAGATAAACAACTATATTGGTATATTTGCTATAACTTATGCTGCTAGTTTTATTATCTCCGTAGTAGTTGAAGCACCATTCTTAGCTCTAGAGAAAGTTATGTTTAAACGATGATTGGATGGATGATGGAAGCCTGATAAATAAAGTAGAATTTACTGCTATAAGTAGCAATATCTGTGATATGATTAGTTCTTAATTATTAACAATGTTATTTTTGTAATTAAATTTTTTGATGGTGTGTTGATAGTTCATCTTATGCTATTATAGTAGGCCCAAATAACCTGAAACCGCAAATTTGGGCATATTCAACTTCATCTTTCCTACTGTCCTCATATGGAAATTCATTTCCACTTCAACTTAACAATTAATGTATAAAAAGGAGGCATGTCTGATGAAAATGAAAAATATTTTCTATTCTATTGTCTCATATAAACAGCCATTGCCACTGTCTTCATAATTGATGTATGAAAAAGACACGTGTCTGACGTAATAGAAAAAATACTTCACGAAAGAAAATGCATGAAGCCAAACCAACTTCCAGAATAACAGATTCGAATACATCAAAAACACTTAAACCAACTAGCTCCTCAATCAGAATTACGTCTCATGAAGCGCTAACACAAACGTCGATGCGTAAAACGTGCCACCGTCAGAATAACACTATTCCATGCACAGACGCATCACTCCATTGCTTCCAAACACCTTAATATGTCTACATGTCTTGGTTGAAGAGAGCAAACATAAAGTATTATGTAATTTAATACAAAATGTCCGGGTCGCCAAAATTGTTCCTGATTTTTGGTCTCAGATATTACTAAGTGGAGTTATTCAAAAGTAAGCATAGATAATCAATTATCATAGCTGATAATATATTTATGATTGTTAATGACAAATGACATTTAGAGAGATAACTTATACTCTAAATAAATATTGATAAAAAGGGGTTTGCTAGACCCTTTTATCAGCTTAAATTGTGGGTTTCGGATAATAAAATATTTCACAACCATTTTTTAGTAACTTTGATACTACTGAACCAGAAAATGGCAGTGTGGTTCTATGTGACAGCTTTATGTTTGCTGTGTATTGGTGGTCAAATAGTTTCATCAGAAACAACTACTGCTGTAAACCTTGAGACAACAGATTCAGAACTTCACACTACGATCAATCCACAGTTAGATCTAGGAAACATATTTCAACTTCTTACATCTATGTTTGATGGTTATAAAAACGGTTCGGTTGTGGATCTGGGACGTATATTTCAACAACTTATACCTATGATAAATGGAGCAAATAACGAAAATTTTGATATCTCAAATCTGATTAATGTGTTATCAAGTCAAATCCACGATAAATGTTCTCAAGATAGTGTGGAACTACTGAAAGATCTTACAACATTCAAAATGTGGGCCTTACAGAGTAAGTACACGAGTAAGTTATTAAACTTCATATGACATAAAACGTAGCAACGTAGAGAAATTTGATATTCCTACTTTTAGTCTTCGTACCTTATATTTCAGTGATTGACGCTAGTGGAAAACCATCTAGAAATTTATTGCAAGGAAACAATATATGGTTTGGTAGTTATGATGATTGTCTAAAAATACACCATACAGTTCCTGGTAACAATGGTCATGTTATAGATGGTGCTTATGCTAGAATATATATTAAGTTACCTCCTAATGTTACTGCAATGTTCAGTGCTGGAATGGGGGTAATTATGTTGTATACATTTTTGTAGTATTTTCCTTTATATTAACTAAGAGTAAATTATAGGGCATTAGAGAATTAGAATGGAAGTACGTTAAACGATGACTCTTTGTGAACGGTGCTTTTGCCGAGGTCCTTTTGATTTTGAATCTATTTGAATTTATCGTAGTTTTTTCAAATAATTAAATTAACAATGGTTGGATCCATCATCATGTGTAAAGATTTAAACACCGATACCGTTTGACGATTAAACTTGCCAACCCGACAACTTACTAAAGAACACACCAATAAGGCACAAGGTATCCAGAAATACGTGCATCACTTAATTAATCTCTTTGGTCATAGATTTTAGGTGGATCATCTGGCGACCTAAGATGGGATTTTTGTGTTCCCAAATCATGTTCCAGTGACCAGATTAAATCTGCATTAAATATCCGTAAGTTTTCATTATTAACTTAAAATTTATTCAACTCCTTTAAATGATAAGTGAAGCATACACTCGATATATCTCCTGCATCACTTTCTATAGACACCTTACAATAAAATCTTCAAACAACTTACCAATTTCAGTCTACGTTATTAATGTATTTTTCAGAACAACTAAAATCTTTTGGATTATCAGTATCATCTGTTGATTTTGTTGGTCCTAAATCTATTGAAGGTGATACAGCAGCTTACGTATCTCTGTGAGTACTCATAATTAACTTTGAATATAATTCTTCAGTGATATTGGCATTGATGTGTATAATAAGGCTTAACCTATTTATGTAAATCCAAAATCAAATAATATAAACTATGTCGACTGTCCAAATGAACTACCAATTTCCATACCGAGTCGCAGAATGGTATTAAGGGTTTCTTTACTGAACAAGCCCTATTTCGTGAACCTTGTTTCATTGCAGAGCATGTCTAGGATGTTTTGTATTGTTGTGTATCATCGGTACAATATGGGATGTAATACAAGACAAATTTACGATAATATCGAAGGCTTCGGAATGTTCTAATGACAATGGTGGCTCAAAGCAAAATGGTGTCCATTTGAATGAAATTACTATTACTAGTGACAAAACACAAATTGGTAACGGCAGTGAATCGAACGAGAAACAAGGATTAGATAACCCTTCCTTTACCAAAGTTGATCCGTTACATCTAACTGGTTCCCCGCAAGTGAATTGTATATCACAATCGAATAGTATATCACAACCAAACGCATGTGAAGCAAATTCTGCATCGAATCCAAAACCACAAATATCAAGTATGCTTTGACGAAACTGTTATAACTTTTTCGAAGAGATAATTTGTTCCCAAAACTATTACAATAACTGTTGTGTTTATAATTCTCTACATACGATAATGATAATGCAAATGATATTTCAAAAATATTTATGGCATTTATAGATTTAATGTAACGGTTATGTTCCCTTTTCAGTGTTATCTCGAATATTCCTGGTTTTCTCTGTTCGTCAAAATGGTAGAAAATTATTAAACTGTTCTTCACCTCCTGGTTCTCTTGGTTGTTTACATGGTATACGTGTATTAAGTATGGCTTGGGTAATACTTGGTCATTTTATTCTTGTTCTTATGAATCAGACTGGTAAGAATTAGCTCATAAAACATAGGTTACATTTCAATGTAGTTTCGAGCAGTGAAGAAGTTTTAGAAATCATCTACTCCAATATTAAAAAGGAGTTTTACGAATTTGCAATTAACTCTCAGATTTATTAAATGTTCTATAATTTTTTATTTATTTCCAAACCAGTAGTATACACAGAGCTAACCGTATATCGAATTCATTCTGTTTTATCAATACAGAAAATAAAAAGATGATATGGACCATGTCCAAGACTTTCTGGTTTCAAGTTATTCTTAATGGTACACTCTCAGTTGATACCTTCTTCTTCTTGAGGTCAGTACATCTTTTTTGGAATAAGTATTTCAAGAACATTGTGTTCACTCTATGGATGATAATAAACATGAAATATTCTTATATTTCAGTGGTTTGCTAGTGTCATATCTGTTTATAAGAGAAGTTAAGAAAATCGGAAAAATCTCATTAAAACAGATGGGTTTGTTTTACTTTCATCGATATTGGAGGTGAGGATCGAAATATCTGTCATTTCACTTTGGTTGAGGGAGAGTTTGTCTTCTACCAAATATAGTTCTAGAGTGTTCAAAATAATTGACTTAGAAATTTAAAGGAAAGACTTCAATCCCGATAGTGTATGTCTTTTTATAATAATAATAAAAAACTCTTAATTTAACATGGGTCAGAATCAGGCCCAATACACAAGGACATGGTCCTGTTTAACATTTAGCCCGTGTGGCAATACATTGTGAAAAAAAAATACACAATATTTCAATATACAATTCGTCTAAAAATTCACAAGTAAAAGTGCATTAAATGGACAGATCTATGTATAATTTATTATTTCATTTAGATTGACACTGCTATACACAATATCATATGAACTAAATGCATCTAAATACAACACAGTCTGTGCTACTTTTTTTTTATAGATTAACACCACTTTACATGATAGTAATAATGATACACACAAATATATCAACCTATTTTAATGAAGGACCTATGGACACTCCAGATAGACAAGGCTCCACTGAAAATTGTGTACATAATTGGTGGACAAATTTATTATACATAAATAACCTGTATAAATCTGGACAAAATGAATCTGTAAGAATATTAACATGTATTTAATTGACAAGGAATAATGATATAAGTTTATATTGTTATTATAGGTACCTGTGTGCTAGTTAACAGCAGAAATGAAACCCCGGAACTCATGACGGCTCTGACAGTTAAGCACCGCGGTTCTTATAGCTAAAGGTTAAAATTAATTCCACCTCAATTAATCGTTTAAATTTTGATAATTTTAGTTATAAAGTTATACGTGAATGTTTTATCGTTTGCTTGTCAAACATATCGAAAAATAGCAATATTTCTTTTTAGTGTATGTCATGGAGTTGGTATTTAGCCAATGATATGCAGTTCTATATAGTCAGTCCTTTGGCTATTGTTCCTCTAGCTCTTGGGTAAGGTCTTTGTTTACTAAATTCACTTTTCCAGGTATCTCTAAATATACGCTAAGTTGTCAATCAATTAAGGTTTGATGACATGAACAGTATAGAATAATTATGTATAACAGAAGAAAATAAGAAAAAATCCCGTAATCTGGATTGTGTTTCATTGTCGCTTAGCATGTTATTTAAGTATCTAGTGGGTAATTTCCAGATATCATGTCATTGGATTGTTGGTAATATTTGGTATGATTGCTGGACACATTATAGCTGGTGGATATATTGCATGGGATATTGGTGACCCTCGTCTGTTTACGTGAGTTCTCAATAATTCAATAACCGACATGGGTGTCTTGTCAATTGGCTTTTGTAATTATGTTTCAATATGGACAGCATCACATGCTAGAATATTTTTGGATGGAATATAATAAATGTGTAAGAATAGAGAGACTATAGGTTTTTTGAACAATATTCAGCTTGAAGTTTCGGGCTTCAATTTTCACTTTTTCGATAACTTTTATGTATTTTTTTCAGAGCCAATGCTAGACGCTATTATAACGAATTGTACATTAAACCATATGTAAGAATGGGGGTATATGCTATTGGCTTATTATTGGGTTACATTATCAACAGAACAAAGGGCAAACTACATATTCCTGGGGTTCGTTATTCTTTGATTAATTTGTTAATTGTGTATGATGTATGTACGAAACTATAATCGATTAAATAACAGCCATGAAAGTAGTAGAGAATTGAAGCAAGATCAAATTGACAAAATCACTCTTCCTCTCTTCTAGTTAATATGAATAATAAACTGACATAAAATATTTGAAATATCCCCACTAGCTGATGGAATCTAGTTTATATTCTAGATAGTATTGTTTGTGAGAACATTAGTAACAGGTACTTATGATCGGTCCAATATTGCTCTATGGATATATTATAGGTTGTATTGTTTTTGGGAACACTAGTAGCAGTTACTGCAGGTTTATTAGTAAACTAACTAACCTATTATCAGACTATTATTATATTAATAACATTATAGGTGGTATTGTTTGTAGGACCACTAGGGTAGCATGTACTGTAGGTTTATTAGTAAGCTACCTAACCTATGATCAGACTATTATTATATTAATATCATTATAGGTAGTATTGTTTGTGGGAACACTAGTAGCATGTACTGCAGGTTTATTAGTAAACTATCTAACCTATTATCAGACTATTGTTATATTAATATCATTATAGGTAGTATTGTTTGTGGGAACATTAGTAGCATGTACTGCAGGTTTATTAGTAAACTACCTAACCTATGATCAGTTTATCGGAGATCATACACCATGGGGATCTGATTCAAATATCGCCTTTCAAACATTATTTAGACCAGTTTGGTCTCTTGTACTGTTCTGGCTAGTATTTGTTTGTGTACATGGATATGGTGGTGAGTTCTTCCACACAATCTTATTAACTATAATTTATATCCTTGAGCTTCACATTGACCTGCACAGATAGTTAGGTCACTGAGCATGACTACATGTATCTTCAGAGGATGCATTTAGAGACCTCGAATAACGTCAAGCTTCAAAGATGTAATGAACACCCAATATCGTCTCTAAAAAAATCTGAATTGTCCACGTAATACAATATTATTCTATATCCAAGCTTTCAATGAAAGGTGATTAAGTAGAGCTTCATAAAGGATTATTCATTATATCTCTGGTGTCTGTATGCCTTTCTCTACTCTCGGGTTTTAAGTAAGATAAGTAAGATATTATAGAATAGATATAGTAGAAATGGCCCATGAAATACCCATACACCCATCCAAAATACAAAACTGACTGAAAAGTAGGTGTGTGAAAATCTAACATTCTAATTAAATAATACCTTTATTTCAGGTTTTGTGAATACAATATTATCATGGGAAGCCTGGATACCACTGTCTAGATTAACATATGCAGCTTATTTAATTCACTTGATTGTAATGACATCCTTTAGTGAAAATATGAGAGGATATGGATATATAACAGGTTTTTATATTGTAAGTAGTATTGTTACAAACGTCTACAATTAAACTCGTGCACATAAAAAAGGAAAAACTTGATGATGTGATATTTAAATAATTAAACTTTTAGACGTAGATTGAACATTTGATAAATATTATGTATGTACTACCTCTCTTTAATTTTGCATGATAAAGAATCCTGTAACGTTGCTAAAAATTAAAGAGAAGAGATTTGTTTTAGCGGGTTTATCTATCTTATTTTATAAATGCTTATTAATGTACATGAAAGTATATAGGAAAATCTATATTTTGAGTGAAATCGCTTTCGGAACAATTGATTGACATGTTTGACTCCGTTGCTTGTAATAAACTAATCCTTAAGCGACATTTAGGGGTAGAGAATGTATTAAATAACGGAACACAATTTTATGGTATACTACTCCTTACATTTATTACACACAACATTTCAACAATCTACATTGTCATCATAAGGTGTAATAAACTGTATTTATTTATCCTCATTTTGTATATTTCAGATAAACAACTATATTGGTATATTTGCTATAACTTATGCTGTTAGTTTTATTATCTCCGTAGTAGTTGAAGCACCATTCTTAGCTCTAGAGAAAGTTATGTTTAAACGATGATTGGATGGATGATGGAATCCTGATAAATAAAGTAGAATAAACTGCTTTAAGTAGCAATATCTGTGATATTATTAGTTCTTAATTATGTAATATGTTTCTTTGTAATTAAAGTATGAAGTTTAGATGGTGTGTTGATAGTACATCTCATGCTATTATAGTAGCCTTTCTGAGTTTAGCTGCATAACCTTGGGAAGCATAACAAATATCCCGGTAAACCTGAAATTGACAAATTGGGGCATATTAAAAGATATCATTTGCAACTTCATCATTTCTACTATCTTCATAATGTAACGTTGCTTCCTATAGTCCACTCCTCAGTGTGACACCCTCATCTTCTGCCCAAAAATCAAATACAGACCAGTATAGTATGTACAATGTAGCAACGTTACAATAAGAACAATCATTGCTACGGTCATTTCAATTATTCTCCGATATAACAGCATCCACAAAGCTATCACCCTTTGTACAAAAATAAAATTCGTGCTAAAAAGACAATTCCGTTAATTAAAAGAATGACATAAATACTAGTATTCGATATCCACACAAGTTACATGACAAACATCAACAAATACAGAAAAATAATTTACTCAACTTCTGAATTATGAAAAGCGTATCAAGTGTGATCGGTATGCCCATATAAGGGTTATTGAAGAAATGATATGGAATATTCAAAGTGTTATAAAACACAAACTTAGCCGAGTATCGTGTACTTCAGTTTGATTAAATTGGCTCAAATCAATATAATGAAAATGATTTAAATACAATTCAATCAATATGTCAATAATTTAAGTAATCTGAATTAAAAACCATAAAACTAAATGATATCTTATAATCATCGAAAGTGTTTACAAAATGTCTTGAGTACATCAAGGCTTGTCTAGAAGCTTTGATGTTATATATTGTAAATTGTTACTTGTCCAAAATGATCCATTTTCGCAATATTGATCGACTTTAATTTGCATAGTCATTGTAGTATTGTTTTCTTATTTCAAGTCGTAAACAAATCAATTTGTTTACAACTTGTTCTGGGCTAAACAAGGCACTTCCTTTATTATCATGTGACATACCAATTCAAATGCCTTTGTATGTACGTAGAGTAATCTTCTAAAACAGGGGCTTTGTAAAGGAAGTTCAATAAACATCTTTATATATGGGTAACAAAATCAGATCATATCTACCGTCATTTAATAATGGTGAGCAAGCTGACACTGGCAACTAATCTTTTGGTATATAAGTATATAGTTTTGCAAGAAGCGAGGGTATTCTTAAAGATATTTAAAAAATATAAAAAGTTTCACTTAAGCGGAGATAGCAGCTAAGAACAGATGAAGTTACGTCGAAATGCCCCAAGATTTGATAAGTGTCTAAGTTTGTCAAGTAGATACAAAACATTTCAATTTTTATCTGAAACTCACTAATTCATAAGCTACTGTACGAAAAAAAGCCAATACAGAAGCTTCAAACATAAGAAAATACAAATATAATGTACACAATTTCACGTAAGAAAAGCCCCAAGCAATTTGTAGGGGCAAAAGATAATTAACCCTCTCGTTTTGCAGCTCATATCAAGTTATCAAATTAAAGAAAGAAATGCTTGTTTCTAATCATATCAACTTGGACGACCATTCATCAAGACTAGGAAAGAACATTGGATTGAGAAACCAAATACAGGAAGACCGATAAGATAGAAAATTCATCATAAAGCAGGCACAGAATTCGTTCTGTTGTTTAATACCACCAGTACCAACAAGTCAGATTATCCATTATGAGAAATCGAAAGAGAAATCTACTTGTCTATAAACCGAAGATTGTCATATAGCCCAAAAAAACAGAACTTTACTGAAAACCTTGTTCATAGTAAACTAAAAGTCCATTAGTATGTAACAAACTACCTCCCATTGGGCAAATTCTTACCCTTACTTCCCCAGAATACATGAATTACAAAGAATTTTCTAAAAAAGACAACATCTAACAGCTCTTTAGATCGTCACTTTCTATTTCGGATTTATGACTAATTCGAAAAGATTAGTAAAGAATCAAACCATGTATGATTTATGTAAACAATTGATATGCTATATATCTCAGGAGATCAGAACTCAGTTATCAGTTTTAAAAAGTAGGCTCTATTGACGTTTAAGAAATACGTATCGACCACTTTGTACCCGGAGGACGCCTTCCAGCTCTTAAATAAAGGATATATAATAACGGAAAAGCAAGAAAACCAAGTAAAAATGGTATTCGGGTATAATTTTGTGTCTTTATGTCTCTTGATAGCTGGCAGCCAGTTAGCATTCTCAGAAACAACCAACGATACAGCTTTTGAAGAAAATATACAACCAACCTTAAGTTCACAAACTGATCTCGAAAACATTTTTCAACTTTTAATGCCTTTGTTAAATGGTGCTAACAACAGTTCAGCTATAGACGTAATGGGATTACTTCAACAGTTGATGCCTTTGTTAAGTAGTATTGGTGGCATTTCCGGTATTTCCAATCTGTTGAATATAATACCAAGTCAGCTTCTAGGCGATAAATGTGCCCAAGATGGTCTGGAACTACTGAAGGATCTAACATCGTTTAAGATGTGGGCCTTACAAAGTAAGTACAACAGAATCTTTTACCTGCAAAATGATTTATTTCAGAAGAAAGGTTTATAATTTTTTTAGAGTAATAGCCCTGATACTAGTCATTTTTCAACCACAATCAGTTTTATGTTATCACGAAGCATGAAATATCCATTCATTTCATATGCAAAACTTTTTAAGCACTTTTAAAGACATTAGAAATTCACTATGATTTCAGTGATTGACGCTAGTGGAAAACCATCTAGAAATATACTACAAGGACACAATATATGGTTTGGTAGTTATGATGATTGTCTAAAAATACACCATACAGTTCCTGGTAACACTGGTCATGTTATAGATGGTGCTTATGCCCAAATCAATTTTCTGTTACCTCCCAATATAACTGCAATTTTCAATGCCGGCCTAGGGGTAAATATTATTTATGATAATGATGGTTGTTGTACTATACCTGGATCAAAAGTTTCTTTTGACTGTGTAAAATTATTATTGACTAGATAATGTAGAAAATAGATCATAATATTTAACTATTTTAATTTTCAGAATAATGTCGTTAACATTTCTTTAATGAATATTCCGACTTGATCAAAAATATTTTTTAATTATAGATGTTGGGCGCACAAGCACTTGGTATCAGATGGGACTTGTGTGTTCCTAAATCATGTTCCAGTGAACATATTAAATCTATGTTAAATATCAGTAAGTATTAATTTGTTATATACGTTGATTATGAAAATAGAAATTTCTTACACACAGAACCTTAAACACTGATATCAATATTTTACAGCGCAGCTACAATCTCTTGGTTTAGTTGCAGCATCTGTAGATTTTAGTGGTCCAAAATCACTTGAAGGTGATACAGCAGCTTACGTTTCTATGTAAGTTTAAGACATTTCTGATCTTATGACACTTGGAATACAATATATACGCTTGTTATAGATGTTTTCAAGATCATTGTTTTTCTCACATAATCTGATTCAAATCAATACCAATGCACATTACATTCATCCTATGAAATGCCCTATTCAATGCAAGAATTTGGTGAATAGTGGAATATCCAATGATAAGCATATATCTGTATAATACATTATGACAACTGATGATGCTATTTGTCAGATTTCCACAGAATTAAAGAGGAATCCTGTAAATTCATAAATGACAAGTGTAGTAACCAGTAGACATACATCAAGATCTGCATTTTGATCAGCTTGCTACTTATACATATATCCAATATACTTCCAGAGCAATTCTAGGATGTTTTGTATTGTTGTGTATCATCGGTACAATATGGGATGTAATACAAGATAGTTACACAATTTCATCAAAAGCTACTGAATATCAGATACCACATAAAATTAAACAAAATGGCGTAAATGGTGTTCATTTGAAAGAAGTAACAATTTTAAATAATAAAACAAAACTGGGTAACGGTGGTGAATCGAATGAGAAACAAGGATTAGATAACCCTTCCTTTACCACAGTTGATCAGTTACAACCAAATGGTTCCCCACAATCGCATGGAACGTCACTACCAAATGCTACATCGATACCAAATGGTACATCACAATCGAATGGTATATCAGTATCGAATGGTTTTTCAAAGCCAGTTGAAAAGTCCACATCAAAATCCGTACAAGAAAAATCAAGTATGTATTAATTCAAAAAAGCTTTTCTGTTGCATAAAATCATGAATCGCGTGTTTTGGTATGTAAAAAACCGAAATATAAAACAATGAAAATTGACCAACTTGGATAAGATATTTAATCTATTACTAACACAGTTTTGTATAGATTGTTACTGTCACAGTTTTGTATACGATTTGTATAATTTCAGCGCTGTCTCGAATATTCCTGGCTTTCTCTGTTCGTGAAAATGGAAGAAAATTATTAAACTGTTCTTCACCTCCTGGTTCTCTCGGTTGTTTAAATGGTATACGTGTTTTAAGTATGGCTTGGGTAATACTTGGTCATTATATGGGAACTTTTGTTGGAGCAGTAGGTATGTATTGTTTCATGATAAAGTTAAAATACTTAAATATTTTGCTTAATAGAAAAGATGACTGATTTTGATTGAAAGACTCAGATCTTTATTAGTTTAAGGAACTTGGTAACTTTGGTACCGAAAAGTAAGTGAAAAAAAAGTTCTTAGTATGTATTGTTTTTGTTTGGTATCTTTTTCACAGAAAATAAAGCAGATATGTTTAATATGACCAAGACGTTCTGGTTTCAAGTGATTCTAAATGGCACCCTGTCCGTTGACTCGTTCTTCTTCTTAAGGTTTGTATAGATACCATTACATACTATACTGAATGGGTAATTATAATTATCCAATGAGCCAGGACCGCATGCATTAATGGCCGATCAATTTCCACTAAAGAGTTCAATATTTAGTTGAGATTGTACGTAGTATATTGCTCTCTTTTCTAATTGCCAGTGGTCTGCTTGTATCCTATCTATTTATAAGAGAAGTGAAGAAGACCAGAAAAATCTCACTCAAGCAAATGGGATTGTTCTACTTTCATCGATTCTGGAGGTAAGAATGCAGTCATATGTTCAGGTTATATCAACACGTTCAGGATTGTAACCTGCGAGTTGATGGAATGTCCATTTGCTCTAGTTTCTGTATATGAAATTACAACATAAAAGTACAGTTTGCTCTAGTTTTTGTATATGAATTACAGAAGCAAAATGTTCATCAAACACATCGTAAATTATAGCTGAATATCTTTCTAAAAATTGCTATTTACCTCCATATAACATCTACTTGATCAAACTGAATCTGTTTTAAAAGGCTAAAACATGGAATGTATGCCCTACTGATGATTGATTTATCAGTTTAATCTGGTTTAAGCTATGCTTTAAAGTTTTATTACCTATTTCAGATTAACGCCACTCTATATGATAGTGATCATGATATATACAAACCTAGCCAAGTATTTTAGTGAGGGACCATTAGAAACTCCAGCTCTTGGAGAAATAGCATTAGAGAGCTGTAGAAAGCGTTGGTGGGCAAACTTATTATACATAAATAACCTATATAAATCTGGACAAAATGAAATGGTAAGACTCTCAATATGTGTAGATAACAAATTTACAGACTACTTTTTTCTCTTTCCTTTACTCATCTGAAGATAGTTCTTAAAAGAAAATCTTTAGAATTAGATTGTCACTACACATTTTGGACTTCTACTTAGAGATGAGACATGTGCGTAATGATATCATTACTTAAGTTTTTTTTTAGTGGACAAGTGTTGTATACACCATTTCTATCTTACAGTGCATGGGATGGAGCTGGTACATGGCCAATGATATGCAGTTCTATGTTCTCAGTCCATTAGCTATTGTCCCCTTAGCTCTTGGGTAAGATCTTCATAGCAAATTATTTCTCTTGTATGACCACACTACGTTATATTGTTAGGATTCAGAAGGGTGCAATTTGTCAATGAAATGATCATCAGTTTTCTTCTAGATTTTGCATTGATTGATTCAAGATGTAAAACGTTGATTGTTTGATTTAACTTTGGAACTTTAAAAATTTGTAGGTATCGTGTTATTGGATTCTTGGCAATATCTGGTATGGTTGCTTCTCAGATCATATCTACTGGTTATATTGGATGGAATATTGGAAATCCCACTCTATTTGCGTAAGTTATTGGTTCCTAAGTAGTCCAACTACCTGATGATTGATAAGAATGCTTGGGTAACTGTTCCATACAATCCGACGATGATGAGCCGAGTTATGCTTTAATTCGGAAGCACCATATGTAGGTAACCACACGTATAATAAATTCCCTGTTCTTCTTTCCAAATCTGTTGCAGATCAAACGATGGGAGATTTTTCACAGAATTGTATGTTAAACCATACGTACGAATAGGGGTTTACGGTATTGGTTTGTTACTGGGTTATGTCATTAATAAAACAAAAGGGAAGCAGCATATTCCAAAGGTAAGCTATTGTAAAGCAGTAACTGGAACATAAAGCTGTTTGTAGTTGTGGAAGATTATGATTTGCTTTTATAAATATTACGTTAGTTTTCTTTGACTATACTATTTTGGCAATTTCGTAAGAGAAGGAACACTATTACTGTACTTATATTATCAAAGGTTTTATATAGGGGACCACGTCTAGCAGGTACTTCATGTTTATTAGTAAACTACCTAACTTATGATCAGACTATTTTTATATATTAAAGGTAGGAGTGTTTGTGTGAACACAAGTAGAAAGGTATATAAATAAAATACTTAACTTATAATATTATTATTATTTTAATATATTCCAGGTAGTATTGTTTGTGGGAACATTATTAGCCGGTACTGCAGGTTTATTAGTAAACTACCTAACTTATGATCAGTTTATTGGAGATCACACACCATGGTCACCTGATTCAAATATCGCCTTTGAAACATTATACAGACTTGCCTGGGCTCTAGTATTGTTTTGGTTAATATTTGTGTGCGTTCACGGATATGGGGGTAAGTCTAATCATTTCTTTACAACTTGGTTCATTTGTAGAAAGCCTCTTAAATAAAGCGGGAAACTCACTGTCTAGAATTAATCTTGTAAGTGGTCAGTATTCGCTGAACTAACGTATGTGGCGCGTGCTACTGGTCCTACCTAACTGTAGTGGTTACGTACAAAGCCAATAGCAAAAAAAAACACAAAAGATTCGAAACAACACTAATAAAATACGAACGAAGGTTAGGTCTATATTTTAATTAGACTGTTTCTTCTCTCTGATTTTGATTTTCAACCCGACATTCCATTTGAAAGAGCCTACGTATTATTTTTTGACTATGTCTTATTCTAATTAATTTTCTTATGTAATTCTTCAGGTTTTGTAAATACAATATTATCATGGGGAGCCTGGATACCACTGTCTAGATTAACATATGCAGCTTACTTAATTCACTTGATAATCATGACCTCGTTTACTAACAATATGAGAGGATTTGGATATGCAAATGGGTTTTATATTGTAAGTACAATTACCATACTATCATATATGGTTCATTTCATAACGATTTTACACCTACAGCATTGTGGAGCAATATATAATGTATAACAAAGACTGGCTAGGATATGTTTTTCTTTAAAAGATTGATAACAATATAAGCAAATCTACAAAGATTAAGTTAAAAATTGGAAAAATACACTCATTGATTAGAAAGATTAGAAAATTTAAAAGAGCATATTTTAAAGATTTATAAGTTTAATTATAAATTTAAAATCTAATTAAAAGAGAATGTTATGACTGGCATTTAATGCCATTTGTGTATCTTATCAAGCCTTAAAAGCTGTTGGGGTATGTTATCGTGCCTAACTAGCTACCTTTATTTATTACAGATGAACAACTATATTGGTATATTTGCTATAACTTATGCTGCTAGTTTTATTATCTCCGTAGTAGTTGAAGCACCATTCTTAGCTCTAGAGAAAGTTATGTTTAAACGATAAGATGTATGATGGAATCGTAATAGTACAAAAACAACTAATTTATGTAGCATAATGTGATGATAAGTTATAGTAAAAAAAAATTCTTTATATTTTCTTTGGGCAAAAAGTTCTGACAGTACGGGATGATGTAGGTTTACACACTACTCTCAATCACAGCCATTCGAATAGAATTATATTAAAAACTTCCGAGTTGTCATATGAAGTAATGATCACATTTTTTACAAACTTCGTATTTATGCTATGAATGTCATATACAATCATGACGTTTGTAAATGAAAGGATTTGATCGCATGCGAAAAAAGCCAATCAAAGGCCTTGATAGGAAGGAAGTTTGTTAGCTGTAAGCCATGATGCATACGGACTCTCTTAGAGAAGAGATTGACTGTATTCGCCTCTGTACAATCTGATCAAATCGTTGCATTCGCGAAACAAGAATAATGACTTCTGCAGTCAAAGTATAAGTACTTAGTTCTTAATAGCTTGAAATTTTGAAGATGTATGGTGGTGTGGGGCCAGGTTTACTCTGCGTGTGTCTGCAATCATTTTTGTACTTGTTGTATTCCTCAAGCTTATAAAAAAAACACTCATCAGTGCATGCGAGTTGTGTTGTTATGATGCCGCAAGCATGCTTATTCGCAAGCATATGCAATTGGTGCTCGCTGTCTTGTGAGGAACCCTTTACTAAGTAAGTGAAGACAGTTTTACGATACCCTTACATATTTAAGTTTGTTGCGATAGGATAGGTTGTAGAGACATAATATCCATAGATTGAATACTAAGCAAAAATTATTGTTGCTCTTGTACGAAAAAAGCAAAATATTAAAACTTATATAAATATTTTCACCGTATTCGGTTTTTATCAAACTTTTATATAAGTTGAATACTTTGCTAGTTACGGAATCACTTAAGGACAGGCGAGAATTATTCAATGTCTACGATATTTGCTAAACACTAGGAAGTAATCAGGACGTGACTTTTAACCTTTCCACCATCAAAGTTTTCTCTTCTCCTTTCTATAGCCAGATAACATTGTGGCATCAAAGACATGATACACCATTATTCTCTGATTGTTCTTCGTTTAATTATTACCTTCATCTGAAAACATTATGTTAACATTTACTCGAATACCTCGAAACACATTGTCAGACAACTTTGTTGGTTGCTGTCTCTGATAAATATTCAACTGTGAGTTACAGATTTGAATGCTTAGGATTTCTGACTATTTAAACAATCTAAAAATTGAATCTTTTTAAAAACCAACATCAAATACACCGTTAAGCTTAAGACTCGCTAAACTAGGCTTAAAAGGGGCGCCAGTGAAAGACTCTTTGGGATCACATTTTATGTATCTCCGGTTGACCCGTCTTAAAGTTATGACGACACTCAAGGACTTGCAGGTGAAATTTACAAATAAACAAAGACGTCAAATAGCTTCATATATATAATCAACTTTATAATTTTGGTCTAATTTCTTCTTAAACGGTAAAGTGACCTTTGTCGATTATGTCATTATGTACATTGAAATATCACGTGCTTTTAATTTTATTCTAGAGCGATCCGTACTGACATTTATTATTCAAATTTATATAAAAATAATCAGTAAAAATGAAGCGCACTATTACCAGTTAGATTATGTAAATAATGAGAAATTTTGTGGTTTGATACATTTGTCTAGGTTTATCAGGTCTGGGTAAATAACTTGGGTTTGATAGTGATAGAGAAGATATACTGTAATAAATATTGTTTACAGTGGTAAACATAAATATATACGTATAAATATATATTGTGTTTGTAACCCAAGATATCTCTTTGATGTCTGCTGATAAAAGAAATATATATTTGTAGATATCTTTAAGTTATGTTATCTCTATAAATTGATTTTTAGAACGTTTTACTAAGTTTCTAGTTCCTACTGATCTTAATTTTAACATTGTGTTTATGGTTTAGTTGATATTATTTTCGTTCTCTTTATAAACATATTAGTAACGGTGTATTCTGAGAAAATTGATGCATCAATCGTTTGGGACATGATTTAGACATAACAGGGAGGTATTAACGTTGTTAATTGTAATGTTGCATATAATACATCTTATTTGAAATAATCTTTTTGTTCTCTGTACAAGGGATAAAAAAAATCGTTTATTGAATATCCTTTTTTAAGAAAATTACGAGTTTTTTTTTTTTTTTTTTTTTGGTTTTTCTCACTTACGGGAAACTATAAAAAAAACAATGGTATGTTTTTAAAATCGCGTACTAGCAACAGTTGTTTGTGCAAAGATTTGAACATTCCTTCTACAACAGTTGTTACTAAATTATAATTCTTACAGCATCATTCTGTGTAAGATAATACTATTTAATGCGGTAGTTTAACACCAATAAAATACACCAAATATTCCACTAGAACTCTAAAATTGTCATTAATGTCGTTGTAATGTTGTGCATCATTTTAAAACAATTGCACGCTACCAGCTACAAATTATATATCATCCCTGCTTCATCAAGCATGAGGTAAGAACTGTAACAAATTGACAACTTTACTGTAATCTGGAAAGAAATAATGTTTGGTAAAACGTTTAAATTTTATCAGTCATCCTATCAGAAACAACTGGCTATAAGATTACACGCATGTTAAAATCATAAAGTAAAAAACTGGCGAGACCACCCGGATAATGGGAATGTTATGCATTTATTTCAAGATCTATTTTCTAATTATGGGATTATTTTTGCATTAGTTCTCACAAATCTTACAGGAATATTTTCGTTTGAATGTTAATCTACGTAAGATTTCGAAAACCAATGCCGCATTTTCACCAAGTTCTTCTTTATCATTTAATTTCAGCACCTGGGTTTATTTCCACCAGATTCTGATTTCTAGAATCAATGTTATGTTCTTGTAAATATATATAAAAAAGCTGTATATATTGCCTAAATACTCATATATTTATAAAAGGTTGCAATATTCATTGGCATAATGGTCAATATCATCGCACAGCACACAAACATTTAGCTTGGTAGATTAGAAAATTGTTAGTACCATTCCTAACAAGCAAAATGATGAGAAACCATATTCTGATCTCTTCTTATTAAACAAAGCTGTATATCTTCGAAGGAGTAATGTCTGAAATACGTATCTTTATGGCCAGTAAATGAGATATGTCAGGTATAGTATTTACTTTAAAAAATATTACTTCTACCAATACACTCTTAAATCATAGAGAACTTTTAATATCAATACTTTCATTTTTTACCAGTGTCTGGTAACTAATTTAGAGCCAGGTCGATGCAATCTACGAAGGGTTTGTGTTCAGTTCCAATTAAATATACGGTATATACAATTTTAAAACTGATCAAATGGCTTTCCACTATAATAAATTGATGATAGTACTTCGGAAAAAACATGGTTATATTCGGGAGATTTTTTTGCATTTAAGAATTTTTTCAGATGAAATGTTATTCATATGATAAATACGAAAATCATTGCTAATAATAATTAACTAATTCCCTCTTTTTAACAGGGTCGATGTTTTTTTATTTTAATAATGATGGACAAAATAGTGTTACACAATGAAAGCAATAATAGTTTCAGGTGTAAATTGATTGGAATAGAAAAAGCCGAAACCGTTTCTTACCTTCTTGGTGGCCAAGGTTAACATTGAGAACATGCAAACAGACAAATTTGTATACAGCGGTACATAGTTATAAACTAGCTTAAATTTGTAGCGTAGTAAAGTTGAATAATCTAACTATGAGATAAACCAGACATCTGCATAATTGTCTTACTTTGAACGAAAGGAAATCCCATGAAACTACTGGAAAATAGTCGCCCACTTTCTAATCAACTTGTCAGTTCATAACTCATTAACATAATCAATTTACCTACAATTGATGACAAATTTATTGAAAGTTTGGGCTTTAATATTCATAACAAAGGTAGTTAAGCGGCAAATCTCTTGACCAGCAACCATTTATTATTACTACATTACGGTGGCAGATTTACAATATAGTCCTTAGGCTGAGACTCAGAAGAAGCGGAAGAATATTATGAAGAATGGCAGCACGCGGAACAAACTCCGCCTACACATGTCATGAAAAGCCAATCAACGTCAAACCACGGAACCATATAAATGATTTGAATGACAAATCCCGCCCATTTTGAACTCTATATCAAGTGTGGTACATCAATATGATACGACATGGGTAGAAAATAAACGTCTTGTAGAATAAATAAATAAATCACAAGCTTGAGTTTTGGGCAAGAACTAAGTAAGTATTTTCGAAACTTGTTATGAAGTTTGAATAAGATAAGTATAAGGTACTTGTATTATTGTGCCTGTAGATTGATCGTTTCTACTCTTAGAACAAATATGGCATATAAAATATTAGAGTATAAAAAATTACTTTTCGTTGGTATCTATTTAATAGTATATCGAAATGAAATATTTTAACAGTTTTAGCTTTTCCTTTAATATAAGCAAACTATTTGCGAAACCCATGATGGTGTGCAGCCCACTACTATATGAAAATTTTCAATCATTAACGCTTTAGATGAGAATTTGGGTTAACGGTATTGTTTTGCTTTCCTCATATATACATATGGATGGATTCAATAAATTCGTTTAATAAAAGTAATAAAAAAGTTTATTTCAGTGAGGCAAAAATCATTTAAAGCTTAAAATGATACTCAAGAGACATGAATTCAGTGAGATTTATAATTTCGAGAAAATATTTAAAATGGAAATAGGAATCATAACTTAAATCCGCAGTTTTTTTCAATAATACGAAAAACTATAATATAGCATGCTGTTTGAATTAAAATAGTTTCAAAAATCCAACTTCTTTGAACTCAAATTTTCCTGCATCAAAACTTTAATATTTTTATCAGAAAAAGACATGTTCTGTTAAAGCATAATCCATTCCATCCAATTAGCCTGATCTTTCGGATTAAATTTAACGAATTAAATCGCTTGCTACCTTTTCCTCTTATACAAATAAACAGCAGATAAGCTTAACTAATCTCGGCAAATCTTCACCAATTTAAGCTAATTTCTAGTTATTTACAGACCTCCCATTTTGTATGATTTTTCTAGCGCCCTTTAGGCATTGTGCATTTCCTCGTTGATTTTATACAATTTCTACAAAAATAGAACTTTTCTGCGTGTCTCAAATGGAAATAAATTAGGATCAAAAGTTCTATTTCATCTCGTTAAACCGTGAATGAGAATTATACAACTATAAAAAAAAAACACACAAAAAAGGAATAAGACAAAAGCAACTTGTGTCAGAAAACATTTTTTGCAGCGGAGGATATCTGATATATAAAATAAATATATTAATAAATATTAAACCCCATCAAGTTTTTAAATATAAATCTAGAATCAACTGGTTGAAAACTTGTTATAAATTCCGATGCAAAGTGCAACTTTATATTGGGTGATATTCATTAATAGTAAAGCACAATGATTGACAATGAACATAATTGTAAATGTCACAGGATGTCTATATAAGTCACAGTAAAACGAATCTCATATGTCAAGGGAAGTAACTTAAATTATAATATTAACCCCAGCAGTTTCAAAGTTTGCATATTTTTATCGAGATACTACTTGAAGTATAAAATGTTGATGATGCTTATATAATGTTTGCAAACAGGTTAGATCAATCTTATATCTGGAAGTGAAATCTGCGAAGTATCAGTCACAACAATACGTTTTGTCTAGGCATTATTTTCATTATTATCGCTCACTTGTTTTACAAGATGTACCATTTTCAAAATTTGCTCTGTACATGTATAACCTTATAATAAATGAATAATGAAATGTTACAAAAATAATGTTTCAACTGCATGGATAAAGATTAACAATTCGTATTCGCTCATTTCCCAAATTGCACATGATATGGAGTATCTGTATTTGTTAACGCTCCTATTAGTATAGTTTCTATTAATCCTGGAAAACATGTTTTACTGAATAATATAGATTTTAAACAATCCATAAAAGTTCTGTATGCAAAGAATGATTTATTCCTTATATAATTAGGCACATTCATGCAAACTTGGTTCCGACATCCAGGACCCCCTTTTTGTAGTTCATAACCTTTCATAGGAATATAATTTATTAATAGTGAGCTGTTTTTATACGAATAAAATCATTAAACATAACATTAGATAATTATCTTAAATCATATTCCAGAATATAAAATGTAAAACGACAGATTTAAAATAAGGAATCTTATTTTCTTTTCTTTTTCTGTAACTACATTGTGCAATCGTTGCATATTACTTAAGTTTTTATTGACGCAAGATATAACTTTAACATGCAAATAGTTGACACACCATTACCTAACACTCATAGAAGATTTATATCAGCATTACTTCTGCTTACTTCTATAAGAAAACATACCTACTACATGTATATGCAAAATGTATAAAACAGATCTTTAATTGGTTCCCTCTCTTGAATTATACTTCTATGAACACTATTCAAATGTGAACTTTTGTTTGTTATTAATAAGGATTTGTAAAAAAGATTAATTGCTTGGGTGTTTTAATATCATAGGAGTGAAAGCAGTTTTTACTTAGTGTCCTGCTTCGCTTGCTCATTTACAGCTGAAACGGGAGGGATTATAGATCACAGACTCTCCAAATTAAATAACTGATGAGGCAAATTTATTCTGCTATATGTCTTATTTTGCTTCTTTTTTTTGTATTTTATTAGAGCTGGTATAAAACCCCAAACGCCCAGAATAGTAAATGGGTATGAATTATGATGAATTCAGGAGTAATTTTTACATTGTTGGGCGAAATGAGATTATTTGCAGTCTATCGTAAAAACTTTGGCTAAAAATAATTTTAGTTCTTCTATTCAGTCGAGCTATGTTCTCCGACATAAACAAAGTTTGCAGGGAAAACCTACTAAAAAATCACGAAATAGTTAAAAACTTGGGAGAAATGAGGTAATAAAATTGATCAAGGTAATATAAAGAGTTCTGCTTTAATTGAAACTAATGCCGATATTTGACTTCCGATTGGCGCTCGTAGTAGGTTTGGATTTTATACAAACCCATTTTATCACAGGGCCTACTGAGACACAGATTTTAGAGTTTGAAACAGTTTTTACTTCAAAATAACGTCTGTGAATCTCATCAAAAACCGAATTAAGACGACCATAAATCTTGATGATTTCCCCAGATGATGAGAAGTCTTTCCGCCATCTTTAATCTCTCGTTCTACCTTTTTACTTCGAAAATCACGATTTGAAAATGATGCACACATATGTGTTACAGAATATGCGTCTCAATTGATAATTGGTTTATTAAATTAGCATTCACCAATTATCTTACAGTATTTTTTAACCGTATCTAGAACCCAATTCGAAATTTAGATGTATCTTGTACATTTTTCTTAGCAATCGGTTTGAGTTCTAATCTAAATTTAGTAGTTTTTGCAGCTGTTTACCGTGTGTGTAGAATCTTAACTGAACAGGAAAAAAGAAAATTTTCTCAACTAATTGTACATTCGAGCTGATCTTTAGATTTGAACTTGGGTCGTATGGAGGATCAGATAGGCTTTAACTAAAGTTGCTCACATTTCGACCTCCTCGTGAGAAAACCAACATGTTGATCAGTTATGAAGCTAGTATCATATATGAAATTAATAACTTCAATTAAAATTGCAACTCGAATAATGTTCAATTATAGATCATTAGCTAACTGCCAGAAAAGTCAAAAGAGGCTTCCACAGTTGCATATTTAGTGTTTAATTGACATGCTGGCTGTACACTGTCAATCTTAGACAAGATTAACTTCATACTGAAAAATGTCACGAATCAAACAAGCTTTATTATCATGTTTATAGTGTGTTCTCTTCTGGACTGTACAAATAACAAATCGAAAGGAGAAAAAACTAAAGGTGCTAATGATGAAAAAGATTTGCCAGAACATGTGACTTTTAGCATCACAGGTGTCAGAATATTAGTAAAAATAACTAACCCCCATAGAGAAAGATCTTCTCCCTGCCAAATCCCGTATTTCTAAATTAGTTTACCAAGCTTAAGAAGTTGTTTGTATTAAATTCTGCCATTTTTGTCATTTTTAAGCAGCCAGATAAATGTCAGACGTGACACGCCGGAATAAACAAAATGGCGGCGCTATTCAATATGGCTGACGTAATTCTCTCCATTTGAAAAAGATCATTAACCTAATTCCCTCAATAGTCGTTATACTTTATAAGAAATGTGAATCAATAGATTGTCTTTTTTAGAGTTTGAAACTGTCTGAGGGCTGTCAGTTCGTCCTGAACCTTCAGCTAGGCACTTAATACATATCATGCAATAATTTCTATATTTAATATATAACAATGATGTATTGCATTTTGCAAAATCTCTACAAATTAACTGTTTGTTGTGCGTTTCTAATTCAGTTCGTGTATAGTAAGATACAACATCGACATCATAATAACATTTTATTAATAAAATAATTGTGAACATTTTATGCACAAACCACTGCCCTAACGTATATGTACATTTTTATATTACATAATAATAAAGTTGAGCATTTTTCCCTTTTCATAAAATTAGTGCATAAAATGTGAGCTTAAGTTTTTTCGGTGTACATGCACCTAACGTAGATATTATAGTTGTAATGTTCAGGCACTCTTTAACAACAGATAAAATGTTTCTGTCTATTTAATACTAAATATTACCAGGTCATAAAACACCCCTTGTCCTGTGTTTTGAATATTATCACTTAAATAAATTCACAAAATATTTCTGGTTCCAATTATTTACAAATATTTCGTCTACTACGTAAAATAAAGTTTTTTTTTAGTGGAGAATGTTATTTTAGGTTTTCAGGGACAATGTAGCAGAACATTTTCTCGTTATTATTGCATATTATTTTCCGTTACAGACTGTCTCAAAATCCATTCACCTGAAGAAGGCTTAAAGCTTCATCAATGTATTGTTTATCAGTTTTGCCAAACGATGTGTTTACATCATTACTTAATCATCACCATATCATCTTCACAATCCAGATCATTTGATAAAACAGTGTCATCATCATCAGCTAGGCTAGTAGACGATATATTAGAACCCATAATAGGTTTAACGTGTCCATCAACTCTATCTTTACCGACTTTCGTTCCCTTGACTCGCTTCCATTTCATACGTCGGTTCTGGAACCAAACTTTAACCTGAAAATATGAAAACATTACATTTTAATTTGTTTTCTATAATGAAGTTGCTTGGTACATTTCTGATACATGTATATCAATATTTCCATCTATCTGAAATCAGTTACTTTTGAATCACATTTATTTTAAAATTATGTAAAATGTTGATAGTATTTTAACAGTTGATGAACGAAACATAGTGAAATTGCTAAACTAAATTGCTATTATAAGTAAATAATATGTATAAATCGTATATGCAGAGGCCTCATCCTCAATACTTTTCATATATGATTAAAATAATCTAATGATATTTTCGGACAATATTTGTATATTATTTACACCTAGTATCACAAACGCGTATTTTGTAAAATAATAGTAACATATTATTTGACCGTGTGATAGTTGAAATAGCCCAACTTTCTGTTAAAATAACGTATAATCATCTAGTTGTACCTGACGTTCTGTAAGATCTAAACCAACTGCTAATTCATATCTTCTTAATCTGGTTAAATAATTATGCATATTAAACTCTTTTTCCAATTCAGTTATTTGTTGTTTGGTGAAAGCTGTTCTCTCTTTACGTGGTTTGACAGAAAGATCTAGTTTATAAGGATCCGGTGAATCTGAAATACAGAATGATGTTATGTAATAATGTAGTTTAAATCCTGGTCCAGTATAATATTTCAAATCATTTTAAATCTTATTTTCGCCTTTTTCAAATTTTAATTCATATTGCGTCTATGTCGTTAACCCTTTTTTATAATGGGAGAATTGTCAAACAATAACCTTAATAGTTATGTAAATTCAGCAGCATGTATAAATTAACTATTCTATTATGAAGGAATCGCAATCTACTTTGTTTAATGCAGACTGCTATTTATATCTTCGATTAAAATAGTTTATGAGACAACTTTTCTCAAGTTGATACTTTTCTTAAGTCAATCTCACTTTACAAAATATAGAATCAGTATTGAAACACATTCAACAGAAAATATCCAGATATGAAACTGTGTCACATACATGTATATTTATTTTAATTAAATGATCAACCAACATGCTCGTTTATTTTCTTCTACAAATCGCACAAATAAATTGTTATTTTAGAGAATAAGACGGAGAATTTCACACACTTGGTTCTCTATTTCCATCATGATATTGACCTACACCTAGGGGGCATAACAGCTAAATAACTTTACTTCTAATAAATACAAACTTTCAGCTAAACTTGTAAAAACAACCCAATGTTTCATTAAGAGTCTTAGCTTCGGCATCGAAAGGAATCTGGCTAAATTTCAAACAAAAATCACCCATGTTTTGGTAAACTTGATATGCCTATTACTGTGTTGTTTCGTTCAAATCTCAAAACAATCCCACAGCCTGTTGAGATATGGGTTTCAAACTGAGTATTGGAACTTATTGGTTTGGGAGACCTTCTCATTCACGAGGGTCGAAGTTCAGTCACCATTTTCAAAGAATATTTATGATTTAAGGATTTTATTTCTTTCAGAAATAGATTGTTCCTTTGAAATAACCGATAAGGCTAACGACGTGTGAGTTTTACCAACCAGTTGAGTAGAACGATAAGGCTTGTCTGTCATCTTCCTATATTTTATGAGTGAGAAGAATTCTAAGATTGGCAAGTCTAAGGTTATAAGTTATCTATTGAGTATCTTTAAGACAAGAAAATTATCCTAAATTAGTTCAACTCAATACAAAATAATTCTTGATATTCGTAGAATACTTGTTTTGAAATACGTATTATAATTTACATAACCAAAGCCCCTATCGTGCTATCATTGTAGTCTCTGAGATTTTGTTTGCCAATTTTTTTATAATTTTGCATTTATATTAAAATTAGATAAAGTGTCTTTGATTGTCTTTTGATTAAATGTCAATCAAATTATGAAAAGTAGCACTTTTTTCAGTTTTAATATCCTGCCAAGAAATGCGTTCAGTACAAATTAACAGGAACACATTTTCTCTTTGTTAATAATTTTGTAATGAACTGTGGTCGCAGAGTAACATCGACTGATTTATTTCAAAATTGACTATTGAGATACCAATATAAAAATTACACGATAATGATAATGCAAAAATGAAATACTAAAAAAGTTTGTATTTTGTTATGGTAAAGAATATATTCAAATAAACGTATGTTTATTTATGTATATTTATAATTAAATTAAATTATTTGTAGGGGGTTAATTGGTTATCAGTTAAATCAAAGATAAGTCAATTACACGCTGTTAAAATTAGGTTCCTGGTAATTCTGAAGACAAATTTCTATGCGAATCGAAACATGCGTTAAAATCTTAAAGAGGTGTCTTTAAAACAGATTTGACCTAGTTTCATGATTAATTTTAGAATCAGCTGAATTCAGACACACCTTCAGAATAGTAGAAAAGTTTTGTTTGCCTACTGCACATTGGTACCCTGGATAGTCCTATAGTTTGAAGGTGGAAAATCGTGACATTATAGGTCTGCAACAATTAAATGCAGTCTGTCGCGGACTATTAACTGAATTTGGGTGTATAAAGGGGAATGAGTTGCAAAACATATATCTAATACGTAAATCTGCAGAGGTAATTTCTATAATTCACAATACCATAAGGCTGTCAGGAATCAAAGAATGGAGCTGTCGATAAAGGCGATTCTGATTCTTTTATCTTTTACAAGTGTTGAAATATTTATCTGAATGAATTTTACACTTGTCACATTAAAACGATCATTTGATGAATTAGATATAATTACCATAGTTACATAGATCACGTGTTATTACGTCATCTAATCATTAATTACGTCTTTATAACTTTAATGGCATTGGTCGATTATTAACCAATTTTTGGAAAAAGGATTTCGAAAATAAATGCACATTACAAACAGATATTAAGGTTACAAAATAATTGCTGAAAAACAAATCATGGTGGTTTTGAGTTTTTTTTTTTTCTAAGGACAAGATGAAGAAAGTGGACAAAATGCATATATTGTTAAGGGTAACATTATTATAAAGAGTAGAAAAATGATTTAAACAATTTATACAAGTCTGAATGATTTAAAATATATTTCTCATTCTAGGTAGTAAAATTGTCAGATGGCTGTCAAGAAAACATGTTTCAAGAATTCCACTGACATTCAAAATGATTTCTCAACAATAAACTAAATGAATAAAAAGAAATAAAATTTTTGTTAATATTCTAAATGTAGACAGAATGCCAAAATCTCTTAAATACGTCTCATTGCAGGTTTTTTAACGTAGTGAAGCTGGTGCAAAATAATTAATAAAACTTTGACAGTTCTGAGAATTTTTTGCCTCTACAAAGAATGATCCTCTTTCATTTTCTTCTGTGAAATTTCTCAGTTTCCCTTAATGAATATTTCTCCAATTACCTACTCTTTGACCTCAAATAAAATCAGAAATGACTCAATTTTGAAATACAATATATAAAACTTTATGTACAGTTCCTTTGAGGAATATTTCAAAACAGATCAAATGCGTTTTTTATGTTGTTTTATTTTAATAATAAATAGTTCTATATGCCTTTTTGCAACAATTCTTTAAATCCTTTCTAGATACATCAATTCCCAAAGATCAGATAGTAACAATTAAAAAATTCTTATATTTTGAAGCATTTCTGATTTACGTTCTGTAATATACCCCCATAAGAAAATGAAAATTCAAATTAATTTTCTTTGGTGTGTTCGTTATCAACTATCTTCAAAAATTAAATAAAAAGTTATATCATCAAATATGTAAAATTTAAACTTCTTATATCCTAAAATTAACAAATCTAATTTCATGAAAGTTCTATTGTCAAGTATGTGAATTTCAAATTTCTGAAATCAATTTTGTGATATTCAAAGTTCTTCCATAAATAAATTATATAAAGTTTCATTATCAAAGTCAATCAAGAAGATCTATAATCAATTATTTTAAGCTGTCAAGGTTTTTAGTGTTCAAAATGATATTGCTAAACCTTTCATTTTCAATGAAATATTAAATGCAATTTACAGATGAATTAACGCTTCATCACAACTAAATAAAATAAAGAAATTTAATTGAGATAAAAGGGAATTTTTATCCAATGAAAAGTAAAGTTGTCATGGATTTAACTTAAATTAAAATATTTATACAATTGTAGACTTTCCCAAAAACCAAAATGATTCTTGAAAAAAATTATTCCGTCAGCAGTAATTTATTTCGTCTGAAATCCACATAAATCAAAACAACATATCGAATAACAAAGGCATGGAATATTTTTTCAAGAAATTTTTTTTCGGCTTTAATATTTTAAGAACACCCATTGTCACGTTAACGTGACTTGATTTTTTGTTATCATAACATATTTTGCATACATTATGTTAATGACGTATTTTCGTAACATTTTATAATATTTAACAGTTTTTGATATTTTCATAAACATGAAATAAAGACTTAGCATATATTATATTTCATAAATATTAATAAATAATTAATTTATATAAGCATAATGTTAAATAATTAAATATAGGATAAAACTGTGCAAATAATTGCATACTCAATTAAATAAATAAAAACAGGTTCTTGAATTAAAAAGAAAATTTCAAAATATAGAATAAAACCTACCTCGTTGTTTATCTTTTCTATCTAATTCTGGAGTAATACATGTTGTTTGTCTTGGCGGCGAATTACTGATATTATTATAAGCAGGTGTAGAATCATAATTTGGCCTACCCCCGGGCGGTGAGGGGTACGAATTATTTGTTAGTCCATTTGATAAAGCATAGTCTTTATTCATAGGCGGATGATATGGAACCGGGGATCTTGAATGTCGTTCAGTATTAACATTGGATGGATATGAGCCGTGCATGAATCCCCATTCAGGAGGATACGAAGAATATCCTAAATTTCCACTGACACCCATTCCATTATGCATACAGTCAAATGGGTTCGGTCTTTGTATGAATCGACTCATATTATAATTGGTAAAACTTTGGTTAGAGCGAGCATTCATTCTCTCTGGATCTTCCATGGTGTAGCTTTGTCAAGGTCACTGAGGGTTAAGTTCAACTCGTATTTTTGTGATCCACTAAAACATAACTTTAACACAAATTCAACAATATCACACTAATTCTGTATCTATAAAACACACAATCCAAACGAGTATTTATTTTAAAATCCAAAAGAGAATCGGTAGTTTCAATTTATATAAGTACTGTAAAATATATTAAAGTTGTTAATTTATAATATACCCATCACTAATCAGTACTAAACGTCACAAATAATCTCCTACAATTTACCCTTCAAATCTTTTCTGTCAGTTTTAATCACAAACTCTAGTGTAGTTCCTCACTTCTACATCATCAACCAACTAAATGAATTTTCCAGATGCTTCAGTCGTTTGTCTTTACTGCTCTAGACTAATGTAGTGGTGAAACAATAGTTTAATATAGTCGTTCCACTCGGCACCCCTCGGTGATTACTTAAATATTCTTATTGGTACCTTGTCACAGTAGCAGAGATTCCATCCATCAAATCAGCGTAGGGATATCACTCCTGTGGGACCTCATTACAACTACCATTGCCCCCCTGTGGTTGACCGAATCTCAAACCCGACTGCTGATGATTTTAGCAGATTTTGAAAACAATCTTTGAGATATTTGAAGTGAGTACGATATTAAACCCACATCTATCTTTCTTCCACCACCGATTCCAATCTATAAATAATAGAAATATAGTAGTCATTATTTATTAGTTTTACTTTAAATCAACATAGGATTGAATCTGAACCGAATAGGCCATTCTTCCATGCTCTAATTCTTGTACGTTTAGCCTGCATCATAAAAATTCGAGTTGAATTCTACCATGCTCTATATCTGAAATCTAACTCGCTTTGTAGAAACCTTAAGTTTCTAATTCTTTGATTCACGAAACATTAACTCGGAATTTCTTTTGTGTTCTGTTCTAATGTTAGATAAATGATACCATGCTCTAATTTAATGAATCTTAACTTATTCTGTTTTTTTCACCTTTCATTATATTTTATGGCAATCTAACTTGAAACGTTCTATACTCCAAAGCTAGAACGTGATTTTCTTTTTAACTTTAATTCATCCTATATTATTATTCCCGAAATATTTACCTTTATTATAAAAGCCAGGTTGTAAATTCTACAGTGGTATAATTCAACGAATCGAAGTCTCTTTTATGAAATAGAATCCTAACCAACAGTACCAAGCAAAGTTTAATTTTTTCATATAGCAAGATTGTCAACGTCTAACCAAAATTTTTCTCACATTTGTGGTTTCAGATATGAATTAAATTTAAAAGAATATGGATTTTTCTCCAAACACATAGTTTATTTTTAGAAAAAAAAAACTACCATTCTATACGTAAAACTAATAGAGATAAAAAGCATGGAAATAGAGTATAAATTGTTGGAGGGCATGAGAATTTCCGGTTGAATAACTGAAGAACAAACTAAATAGTGTCTTCTATTTACTGATTCTACCAGATGCTTTCTATGATTCACAATTTTATGTCTGTTCACTTTTACAAAATGACGATATTGTAGAAGCATTTACTTACGTATGACAAAGATTTAGTAGGATCCAAAGATCACGTCCTCGTCCAGATTCAAGGTACTTAAGGGATTGTTGTTATCTGAACGGAAGTAATGATTACCATGCAGTTTTAATGGACTGTACGGTTGAGCACTTAGATGACTGGTACCGTTTTCATGTTCCATGATATTTTGAAACTCTTAAGAAAATTCTACTTACCTGTATGTACAATATGTTGTTTACAAACAGTTGAAGAATACAATTTCTACTGTTACAGAGTATAATATATCTATTGTTTTACAAATTGCCTTCTAACACGCCAGTAAATTAGCTCTATATGTCTGAATGATTCCAATACGGTTGTAGATAAAAGTTTAAGTAGCTGGTTTAGATGAAAAGATTTTGACGTGTTCGTGTTGGCTTGTCGTTGTCAATTAGAATTCGGTGAGAAGAAGCGAGAAGTTGTGAGATTTGGCGGGTTTTACTAGTTCTGTCACCACCTCCCATCAAAATGAAATTTGAGCCTCATAATGACGGTCTATAGAAGTATAGCAGGAGGCTGAAATCGACACCGTTTCGTTCCACAAAACTGACTTTACTGCCTACTTCAGTTGAGTTCAACATACTTTCATGTCAGTAAAATATATCCCATACAGTCTTGTATATAAAACTGCGGTAAATTTGTATTGTATTTTAAAGCATTGTGTTCAACAGTTGTTTCAATATTTCTTGTGCCAAAATTTATCTTATATACAAATAATATTATTCACAAAGATATGTAAAAGAATGAAAGAGTTCAGAAGGATTTTGGTAGACACGATTTCGGCAGTTAAGCATTTGGATGACTTACTCATAATAAAAAATAACCAATAGAATTTCTGGTCAATTCTCAAATAATAAAAGCAAAATTTCAGTTTCAGTTTTCAGCAAGTCGTTTGCATTTTAATAGTTTTAGAGAAAAAGTTTGGAAAGAAATAGAAGATTTATTAATTTTACTTTTTAAACAAACACAATTCCTCAAAGTCATTTGTTTTAGAAAAAAAAATCTAATTTAGTTATTTTAATTTGTTTGTAACCATTTGATGTATTCACATCCCAAATCCAATATTTGCTGAGCTGATAGTGGATAAGGTTGGTTGGTTGGTGGTGACAAGTTATTGTTCTTTCAGTACCATAGACTTTAATTCATGGGATATATTTCAAGATACAATCTATTCATATTGTCATTGTTTGTCATTTTTGTATTTAAGCCAGTGTGTGGAAAGTGCATAGGAGAAGTGTACCAATATCAATTCCTTTTGTCTACGATTCACCAAACATAATTGTATCAAACAACGTGCTATCTTGATTTAATTCATATATTTTTCAGCAATTGAAATAATCTGATATCATACAAATACAAGTTTGAAATATGATGTTTAATTTGAAATGAAGTATTAAAGCTTCGTGTATTTGGCCTTAACAAATGAAAGTGTGACGTTGATCCATCAATAATAGCACATTGTTAGATAGAGTGCATTTTTATTTACTCTTTTAATCAAAGAAATATATAATGTGAATATAAGTTTGTGATATTTTCTAGTAAAGAATGGAAATGTCAGAAGCATTAAGAATTTCCTTCTTGCACTTAAAACTTGGTGAGTATTACAGAGTTCGAAAAGGGCAGGTCTCTTTCTTTGATGTTGCACTCCATTCTATTGTTAATTATTCTTAGGAACAAAAAGCATAAATGTTGACTGGTGTTGTCTAAATTTCTATATTACCATACTTTCGGGCTGTATAAGATAATGCAACAACATGAACAAAGGAAGTTATCTGAATTCAACACACTAGATTGTCGAGGCAACAGTATACGGCAATATTCCTTGATGTTTCTAATAAGGCTAAGTTTTCGCATTGCATTATGCAATGATATTTGTAGAACATTATTTCCAAGTCTTAAACAATAAACGCTTTGAGAAGAAAAGGGGAACATGGAATGTCACATAAAATTAATTATTCAGTCTCTTATGTTAAAGAAGTCGCTTTAATTTCGAGACGTATACTTTGTCTGCACAACTTAGCTGATAAAAAGTGCCATTTAGTTTCAAAAGAAGATTGTATGCCAGAATAAATGTGAATGACTGTCTATATATCATGTGTACTGTTATTAATTGTACATTAGTTTATTTATTCTTACAACAATAATATTAATGTACATGCCAATATTTTCACACCTTTCTCAATTCATTTACATATTCATCATTTTTTATGACATTATTATCATTCTTGATGGAGATTAGCTTTGTCTAAGATATGTCTAATATATATCTAAGCAAGTGATCTATCGCCTTTCTTTTTTTCACAACGACGCATGTTTCAAGGAGAAAAATGTTGGTGTTACTAAAATTATCTTAGAGGCCACAAAATTGTAATGCTGTAGATCTTGATTTGTTACATAAATCTTAAATCAAGACAAAAAGATTCCATCTTCTTAAGATTATCTTCCATCTCGTTTATCTTTTTATTATTTCTAGAATATTACTCGCCCAATTTTTAAGACATAAATGCATTCTTTGTTGAAGGCTTTGTTCAAAAAGTCGAATAGTTGATGTCCTGAGAAGGATTATATGTTCTGACTGTGAAAGAGGTAGCCTATTTGTCAGTTTAGTAAAATAAAAGAGTTCATAAAGCTATTAGGTAAATAATGACAAGTTTACTAGTCAATATTCCCTACTGTTACTAAGTGCCATCATCACAGTGGTGTTATATAATAATCTCTAACTAAATACTCGTATATCAAATATACCGCCATTTCTGACAACGTCACGCGCTAGGCTTCCATTCCTCCGCCATTTCCGTCTTAAAGAACTCCCGGGATCTTTTCATGCTCCAGCTAATAAGGATTAGCACTAACACATGTCCGCTGTTTGACGACTGTCTTTTTTCAGTTAACGACCTTTATGAACTTCTTCACCAGAACAAGAATATAGCGTTAGATCTACATCAACGCAAATTTCAGTGACGTAATAGACATTTTTAAACAGCATGGTGGTCAAAGAGAGTGTTATCAAGGTATAGCAGGAATTTCTGTAACTGTATGTCTGTAAGATATGGAACTGAAGCGGAACATGTGAACTGTGTGTAGATGTTTATATATCTTTATATGATAGTTTATTATCATTAATGTCTATCTAATCACATGCTACAATATCATTCACCGTAAAACACATGCAGTTTCCAGAATAACATCTTGGCTTTTATAAAAATAATCTGAATCTAGTAGTTGTGCTCAAATTATTATTTATGTAATAACAGTTTTCTTTGAAATTTACTGAAATTCTAGTGGGAAAGTTGCCAGTCCACAGGTTCCTGAAAATTGTTTATTTGCTGCGCATGTACATGTACATACATATTTTTCTTCAAAGTCCTTAATGGTTAAAGCACAATGAAATAAAATTCATATTTTGGCTCCAAACCAAGTTAAAATACATTTTGACATTGTTCCCAGCTCATCAGCTATATAAATGCATTTAACCAATCTAGATAACAGGGATTTGTGAATTGGAATAACTAGACTCTCTGAACTAAGTTCATTCTGATGAACAGCGTTGCAAGAGTCTTCCCTATCCAGCAAGCTCAATTTAGGATGCCATGATTGTTGCATCAAAATGATGGTTGCAAACTATATATAAATAAACAAGATAGATTTATGAGGCCCTATAGGGTTCAATCTTCAGATCAGATAAGTTGATATTCCCTAATTAATTGTTAATTATAATTAATTAGTATATATTAGAAGTTAATAATGAGCCTTCCCCCGCCGCACTACTTTCTTTTTCTTTACACAGGTGCTATCATAATAAATATTAAGGCGATCTGACAGTAAAGTTACTTAATAACTTGAACCAACTTTAAATACACATCAAAACCAAAATAAAGACATTAGGATAACAGAATCACTGGAGAATAATCTCCAAAAAAGGACCTAAATGAGTTTAATAAAGCGAAAGCATCATAAATAACACTATTCAACCATTTAACATCACACTTTAAAACATCACTGTAACTAGTTTAAATTTAACTCATACTTTCAACCACCTTTACATCTACATCCGTTGATGTTAAACACAGGCAATCGTAAACATATGAGAAATATTTGTTGTTCGAGAACTAGTTTAAAAATTGTGAAAAGATCGTAAAATCTGTATTTCTTTGCAAACTATATGACGCATGCTTTTCATTTTAAAACATATTCTATAACTCAGGTCTTGTTCTTGCATTATTTTCGAAGTTTTGTACCATTAAACCGCTACTGAAAAATCGAATAGTATATTTCTTGTACAAGTATAAGATAAGTTTATTTATATTGTAGCAAAAAGTGAAATTGAATAGATTGTCAAAAGTAAAAATAGTTATAATAGATTTATTGCCATATATGAACGTTTATTCTGGTGATGTAGTTAAAACAACTTTTTAATGTTTTGATTGAGGTCAATAAAACTATGTTTGTTCAGGAATTGATTTAAAAATACTTTTCTCTGACACTTTATTTTAAAGAGGTCAACAAGAGTACATTTTCCTACACTAACAATGTTGACCTCGGACACACTTCTAATGGACACACTTGGTCCGGAAACAAGGCGACAATATCGTTTCTGACAATAGGTTGAGGGTCGACCGTCTGTTTCACACCTCTAATAGAGATGTGGTATCGCTGACTCATATTTATAGACTTTAATTGATGGAACCTGGTGAAATTTGTCAGATTTCCATAGGATGTGCTTAAATATTTCAATATACATTTTTTTTTTGCAAAGTTAAGTAGACACTACTGTATTTTACAACCTTGTTCTATACAGTCTACACAGTCATCCTCATTTTGAACATACCATGTACACGCTTAAATTAAATCAAAACACCCTTGTGATTTCTTTTTCATACGTTATAATATGGAAAATATGTAAATGTATTAAATTGAAGTCCTTTTAAACATATTTGAACAATAAAGTTAGTAAGAAGTTTGTTCCTTATTGAACCGAAGTTAGTTGATACAACATGTCTCAACTGAATCACCCCAAACCATACGGTCACCATATGGTACCCCTTTCTTTCACTGTCATATATATAGCCTTCTAGTGTGGCCTGTACCCCGAGGGTATTCTCCATTTTATATGGGGCTCCGACTGGGTGGAATTGTTATGATTGAATTATAGAAAAATAAATTAGTATCAAATTGGCTGGTATAACTAGAATTTTATCGTAATAAATGTATCATGAGTTATGTATTGTATTAAAATGAGTAAGATGCCACGAATGTCATTATAACAGGAAGTTAACAGTTGTAGGAATTGGTTAAACGGTGCCAATGTTATACGGTAAAGAAATTGCTTCCGTCTTTGTTCTTATTGTTCTGATTTTCTACAAAATAAAATCATATTTATCACGTTATTAAAATAAAACATGACATCAAAGCTGAAAAGTAAGGTTAATATCAGTAAATACAGTAATATCAGTTACTACAGTCGCATAGGCATTTGATGTTGGAAGTACATATACCTGAAACTATGAAATCCTAAAATTAAGAATTCTACAAGAACTATAAACCTATATAATAAACACCAATCAACCAGAAAATAACTGACCAATAAATTTTTAACCTTGCTTGTGGTAGTTCTAAATTAAAGACGCACTGAGTCAAGAGTAACAATTTTGTATCAGTGTTGACCTATCTGGCGTTATAACATTTATTTTTGTTAGGAATGAAATAAATATCGAGCCTACCTATATTGTCAAACCGTTTTTATGATGACTAGAACCTTTACGCGATTGTTGAAAACTATGAGGCAGTCAAGTCCACATCGTATATTCGCTTTTGATTGTTTATTTGGAGGAATAACTCGCACTTCTTGTCCCAATTCTGCACCGTACCGACCTGAAGTTTTTTGCGAAAATGGAAAAGGGTGCTCCCGAAACTGGTATTTAACACTGTAATAAGTGATTGATTATGAAGCGTGAAACGATTCTCAATCTGCGACCGTGAGATCTGATGAGCTCTACAGTCTTATTAGTAATAAAAGTTATTTGAAAAACTTCAAGCTTCATAGACTAGTGGTCATTTCTGACTGACCAATATTTACTTATGACTTGTTGTCAGATATATAGTTATATTCACACTGTAGCGTTTTAGTGTGTGGGAGATTTGCGATGGGAACGGTTCTAGACCAACCCTCATCCTGAAAACAACTAAACTACTAAAGTTGGAATTAAATATCAACCACTAAACCGGAAGTTATCGTTTGTGAGAAAGTGATTATTACCAATGTTATGGTAACTGAATAATTGTTTTTATATAAATCTGACCGAAATGAATGAATAATAAGTACCTCAACGTCACGAAATTTAATTTCTATTTTCCCTTAATGGGTGTAAATAATACGAGTCAATAATGTCGATCACTCAAGTATAAACCTATGAATTAATATAAGCTATGATTTAAAATATCAGATAATGTATCTCAAATGCCTAAAACAAATTATGGATTTTAATTTAGCAATTGTGACTACGATATACAGACATAACTTTATGGAACAACAATCATGAGGCCATTTACATGCTCTGTAAACGACAAGTAAGAATAAGTTAGAAAAGATGGTTTAGTTCTTATTGCCAGTTTCAGGATTCTTATAGGACTTCAGAAAATTACGTAACGAATTTAAGGTCCAAACAATTCTCAGAACCGTTCCGAGACCAGAATTGGAACGGTTCTCGGAACTTTCGACATTTTACATTACACAAAATTCATCGGTACCGTTCTGAGAACGGTTCCGAGAACAGAATATTTTTGTAATGTAAAAGGGGTTTTTGAAAAGTCATGATTAGCAGAAAATTGATAGGGTCATTAAATAAGATGTAATTAGTAGAGAAGTTTAACTACAAGTTAACATATCAAGCGATAAATTCCGGCATGCTTCATTAGTAAACTTCTCTTTCTTACTTCTCATATCACTCAAAGACATTCTATCAACTTGCGGGATAATTTATGTATAAATCTATCATTTAGAACGAATACACTAAAAATACCAGGAATATTTCCTTAAATCAGATCTTTCTTTGATCAACTATTTAGTATCCACTCATCATATACCGATCTGAATACCGATTAATGTTTCTGAGAGATGTTTGTCAGTAAATATCAGGAACCCTTCCTTCTGTGTCATTTCTATATACCCCAGAAATGGTAAAATTACTTATTACATATATATTTAGCCCATTTATCCGCCATACGTCATACGTCATACTTTTATGTTAAAAAATGATCAATTCGACGATATTAAAACACAAAATAAATCGATGAGAATAGTTCGAATTGTTGGTATTCGACAAAAATATCAAAACCCTGTTGAGTTACAAATATCAGCAACTCTGTACCTTATAATTGATTTAAACAATATTTATGTGATCGTTATATATTGGACTGTTTGTCAATTGTCAACATAAATTGTTATCCAGTTCTGAAAAATCAGACGTATGGTTCTTGCCTTAAGTGATAAGTGAGTTTTCAAAAAAATGGACAACTTCCACTCATTAGCCAAATTTAAGCTATTTTAATCACGAAATTCATTCTTCTGTTACGTATATTATGTAACTTAAAGCCTGGCAAATACAGAAATTGAATATTATGACTGTGAACATTTTGAACTAGTCAAAAATGAAAGTAGACCACTACATCTCAAGAGCATCCACTTAACAGTCACCTCACACAAACCACTATTTTTAGAATTATCATTCCGCTTATCCCAACTCCGATTATTTCACAAAATCAGAAAGTGCAATTTCAGACACAAAATTTCAAATCGATACCAAAAAAAAGTAAACAACAGGCATACAAAAACTCCAATTATTATCATCAAATCATTAGCATAAATAGCTTTTGATGGACCTAGCTATATATTTTATTGTTTAAACACAGTACATTGCTGAGAGTTATCCTCATGGCCTATACAATAAGTTTGTAAGATTCCCATGAAATAACAACTGAAGTTACCATTCTATTATCATTCTAAATATCACTAAGTCTAATTAAGAAATAAATTCAAGAATTTGAGAATCAAATATCTAACCTTTCTGATCTGCAAGTTGAGTTCATGGATCAGTTGTCATAAGGGAAAATTTACGTAAACAATGAAATGAAATTCAAGAATAAATTTGTAATAATTTTATCATTAAGATTCAATTTAAAGATATTGGTATTTCACTGAATTTCCTTTGTTTCCCAAGACTTGTTTTGACAAGTGAACATTCCAAGAAAGTCAGACAAACCGCTCGACGGAATTCCGCCTTACAGCATTGGGCTATATAAGTCTAAGGATTTTTTTTATCTTTATGAATAGTTTTGATATAGGACACGGCCATGACTATTACTCACTTCAGATCTATATCGGGAAATGAAAAAAAATCACGGTTTACATTTTGAGTCCAATTAAATTTCAGAGTGTATAAATACTCATCCTGCGTAACGTTATTTATCCATTTGAGATCTAATATGAAGATTTCACACAAAGCAATACTGAGCAATGTCAGTTATTTTTTATGTAGATCTTAATGATTTTAATATGATATGAATTTATTGTTCTGTTCTAAATTTAAATAAATTAGCACTGCAATAAATGTGTTACACTGGAACAACTAGTAGAATAATTTTACAATGACAGTAAATAGAGCACAGCAAACACCAAACGTAATTCGATCAAAATAAACAAATACGTAAATTACATGAAACAGCAGACGTGTGTCTTTGATACAGAAGGGGAAATGAGGCTAATTTAACTATAACGTGCTAATCAAAACCTCACAAATTACCGAAAGGTGTCGCTGTAGCTTATTTTCACGTGTGCATTGTTTATACACGTGCAGAGTAGGCGTGGTCGGAACTCGATACAATTTAAGATGTCTATCACTAGTAATGTAAATCAAAGAAAGAATTGATGAAAGTGTTGAAATATACAATAGAATGACCGCCACTATTGTTTGTGAGTCTGCAGATTAACTCCTTTGATGATCTCGTGACTTCTCGTATCAGATAACGAGAACAATCACCAAGGTGAAATGATATGTCTGTCAGTTGAATGTCTTTATCGTACAGAAAAACTATTAGATGCATTCACACTACTGATTTCTTGGTAGTCGATAGATCCCCAGAAGTACACCAAAATCATTCATAAGATAGACCCGATTTGGCCCCACATTTTAATGGTGTAATGAATTTAAGGTATATATGAATACAAACGGTCAAAGGGACATTACTCTTCCAAATAAATTTTTGTGGTTCTATTAAGTTTTCAATCACGTCCAACTTTGAATATACAACTGCACTCAATGTTGCAAATAATACCCTTTTATCAAATCATTCTAAATTTTTTGGGACTTAAATATACCGGTGGCTGATCTACAGTGAATTCAATGACGTCATGAAGAGAAAACTTTTGGCTCTCGAGATTGTCTCGTGGGTTCAGAACGATAAGCTTCACTTATCAAACGTGATATTCGAGACTACAAACAGCTGGTTTATTAGTCTCACACCTGTCATAAACTTTTTGATCTTTAATTCCTCAAAACTTAAATTAAGTTTTCAGCTGTACCGACAAATGCTAGGACCAACCGCAAACGAAAAAAAGAAAAATCCTGCAGAAAAACAACTCGCACATAAAAAACAAGTTTGCTGATATTTCGTTTCAGAATACAGTACACAAGTGTAATTTTGTCTTCTCGTCTTATCTCGTCTTTCAACGCCGGTAGCACTTGGATGTTGTAGAATACACCAAGTGTTTTTAATTTGTGTTGAAAGTTAGTAAAATAAGCTGTTATATAAACATATGCTTAGGAGTTTTAAAAATAAATTATGCAAAAAACTAGACAAATGTTGAACTGACAGTGCCACTGAGTACAATTTTACACACAAGATGGTTGTGTTAACCAAATCTTAAAATCTGTAACATGACAATTAGATATCTATTCAATTTAAGTAAATATTGATGTTATATTGATTGACTTCCCTACCGCAATGTAACTACGTTATTTTTATGAAGTCGTACCTACGCCTTACCGTAACCTTAGTAGTAATTAAGGATTTTTTACACCTTCCCTTGATCTTCTACGCATTCGTTTATTTTTTTTTAAAGATACAGATTAACCGCTCTTATCCGGTTGCTAATAATCCGGAAGCCTGGACTTCCGCACACTTGTTACTGGGGTATTTACTATGTAAATTACTCATTACTCCGGTTCTGCACGAATGTGATTGGGAACTATCAAATTCAAGCAAGAGATTTTATTGAAACAGTGATGATATTTTTTTTAAATGTTGACGCCGAAATATATTTCAAATGATTGAAGTCAGAAAAGGTGTAATAACGCAGGTTCAGAATGCCCTTTTATTATCAAAAATCTGAAGATCTGTATTGATCAACTGGACGGGAGATTGCTCATCACGAATTCGAGAGTTACACCACATTTCAATTGTATCTTATTATGTTTATATGTGCATGTATTTAAGCATTATCGGTATTCAACGATAACAAGGTTGTGAATCCGGAAATTGCGTCATTTGAAAGGATGGTACATATTGATTATGCCACGAGATATGTTTAAAGGGAAATGATAAAGCTATGTTGTAGGCCTATATTCCTTGAATAACATGAAAAAGTATTTTAGTTCAATGGGAAATAACTCCAAACTGTCATCTCTTCAAATTGCTGGAGCATCAGATTGTCTCAGAATTCAACATTCTCGACTTAAATGTTTCTCATCATAGAGGTAAATTGCAGTTGATCGTAGCGGTTGTTCTGGTAATCTGGTGTTCGAAGTAGTATGTTTTATCTCAGAAGCATTACCTATATTATGACTTCATCAGTGATGTCTTGTCTTGAAAGTGACGAAAGTCACAGCCCATCCTATAAATCATTGATCTACCGTACCCCAAATATGTGGTTCTATAAGTGGTTATCCCGATGTAATTGACAACCATGGCGTCATCAATTATAATCAATTAAAAATGTGAATAATTAGATAAACATTAAGACAGGTAATCTATAGTATATAAATAGATTAGACAGGTTTGATTAGATTATTGTTGACTTTTAAGATAATCTGCATGCACCTACCTAACCCAGTAAAACATCATAGTATATAAATACACACAAGAGTCAGTTCTAATCAGTACCTCTCGAAACTCGTTTTTCGATAATATATTTCCTAGTTCTTCGTCAGTAAGGTTTCCTGGTAAAGGGCTGTTGAACATAATATCTTTTAAATTTATCACCTAAGGATCTACCAGGAGTATATTACTTTTACCATGGATATTCAGTATATTGCCTTTCTGTGTCTAATCGTAAGTATACTATTTGATTGTAGGCTACGGTGTAGATGGAACCACACACCAGAATTTAACGAAATTTGAAGCATCAGGCTTTCAAGAATTCGAAATGTATAGGAATAGATAAATAGAAACGTAATAAAAGAAATTTAAGTTTCTGAACATTTTGAAGCCTTGTATTTGACGAATGAAATGATTGGAGTAATACTATATCCTTACTAATCTTCTGCACCTAATAGGTGTCGAGGGATCTTTAACGTGCACAGCCTGCATAGCATACATCCGAACGATTAGATCCTTTTCCATGTCAGTCCCTCCGACCTGCATCTTGCCCCTCCGACCTGTATCACTGACAGGTGGAAACCGGGTTGAAAAATCCGAAAGTTCATCTTGAACTTTGTGGGGATTGAATCCCGGACCCTCAGCGAGCAAGCGTCTAACTCACTGAGCAACCGCGGCTTCTCGTGGGGTTAAAAGAGTCTTAGACATGCTCTAAATGGGTTCAGAAGAACAATAACAGTGGTTTTAATTTTCAAAAGAAGTATTCTATATATTAGTTTTGGAACATGGGCTAACTTGAAATACTAAACGTTATCTGTAGTTATGATTGATTATACTAATTCAATTACACCAGCATGTTGACAAACACTTTATCATTAAAAGTCAATAGTTATTGACACATTAAAATCGCTTGAATAGAATCAATTCAAGTCACGATAAAAACTCAGAAACTGTGATGACTCGGATATATTATAGGGCATAGTCCTCTGGGTATGTTTCAGAATTCTTAATTTATCATTTAATTTGTATTTATATCATAGGCTAAAACAGCTGATTTGATGCTGAAGCACCTTGCATTAGCCTATCTAATTGCTAACCAATTTACACCTCTGGTATAATAGATGATTAACCAACGACCTTTTTTGATTTCAGGTAACTGTCAGTTCGCTTTCATTTAAAGATCTCAAAACTTGTGAGGTATGTATTAGAGTTTTCTCCCGTTGAGTGATATTCTATGAAATTACTGAGATCAAATTTTGAATTCATCCTTTACGTATTACATGTACATTGTCAGTTTAAATTATTTTGCCGATTTCCGTAAGCATGCTGGTTCTCATTCGTTTCTCTTTCATTTATATGTTCATCTCCTAGTGGAAACCGGTGGCCAGTTTTGAAATGATCGAGAAGATCTTTATTTTATTCTAATTATTATATCTAACTTTACTTTTCTTCTGAAGTGTCCAGTTGGTGAAGAATGTTATGAAACTACAACATTAGAAACTCCAAAAATAATTTGTAGTAAGTTGAGAATTGAACATTATATTACTTCAGTAAAATATGACAGAATAATAATTTTCGATTTTTGTTGGATCTTGAATATATACTCGCCTCATACTGAAGATATTAATATTCATTAACAAATAAAAAGAAAAGCTGTGTGAACTAGCCGCTTTTAATGTCTCATTCTACAGAAATGGGTCAAACATTTTCACGGGACATCTTATTCTCAATTATCTCTTGCAGTTCCAGCACAGTGTTTAGAAGATATGGTAAAGGGTCCATGTCGAGCACGTCATACCCGGTGGTTTTATAATGTAACTGCAGAAGAATGTCAGAGTTTCTTGTATGGTGGTTGTCGTGGAAACGAAAATCGGTTTCGTACAAAAGAAGATTGCGAAGATATATGTATTACGAACTTCATAACGCAATGATTTTGTATATTATTGAATCTGTTTTGTGTTTTGTTTATGTTTTTTAATATATACCTTGGTAAACATTTGATTTTGTATCTCCACAAGCAAAGAATAAGAAAATCAAATCAATATTTAACGGAAGTCGAAAATCGTAAATTCAAAACCTTAATAAAAAATATTAAACGAAAACTAAGACAGCAAACTTATAAATGTATAATACATGTAGTTTTTTCTTGAACATACTACTGCACTTGTCTTAAATACATGGAGCTTTTTACAGCTGTTGTCGCGTCATTATAATGTTAATGTATATAATTTTATATAAAGTAAACATTTTATTCCACACACAAAGAATAAGAAAGAATAAAACGTATATTTACATAATTACACAACAAATACTGATTTACATTTGTCTACAACCATTGTAATATTAGGATAGGTTAATGTAAGAGAAATTTCCTATCTTTTTTTGAATATTCAAAAAAAGGGTTTTGAATTGTATGCCATCTGGTGATTAAATTGAAATGTTCTACATGTTCGAAAAGCCACGTGACATTGAAATGAATCTACGACCAAACTCGTAATACAGCAAATATTTCGTCTTTGTCATCAACACTATGAAACAGATATCTGTTATGATATTTGAAGGGATCGCAGTTCATTGCAACGGCCCTTGACCCTTAACATTTACCTATTCCTGACTCAGTATTTATCACAAATTAAGAGGTTTGGTATCCATGCCCGCAATCAAAGACAGCATGGAATTTATAATCACCAGTAATATAAAATGTGCAGTGAAGGAGTCTCTGATTGATTTCACATTTCCACACATAATAACATAATGCTTTGAGGTAAACGTCGTATAACATAATTTTAAAGTTACTCTTCCGAACACATTCTCATACATTCTGCTTTCGTTTTAAAGTTATTTGAATTTCCTCTACAGCCCCCATAGATGTATTCTTCACAAGTTTGTTTTTCTTGATTAAAGTACCATCGTGGTTTCGCTGCTCGACAAGGTCCTGATTCCATTGCAAGATGGCATAATTTTTTGCCTGAAAAACACAACACAAAAAATCAGAATTAGCAATATGATTTTAAGCGAAAGATCTTATTTTGGAAAGTCGAGTTTTGTAATTCATAGAGAAAATTTGCGTTCATGCGGTGAAAATTATAAATCAGTTACAATATTAGGCAAGGCATGAGTATGTCATTTCCAAACGCAACTGAAGTCTGGGAACTGGAAATACATAACAGAATTGACATTCAAAAAGGTGGGGAAAAGGGTACAAATTTAAAGTGATCTTACTTGGTACACAGACTTGCTGACACTGTTCTAGGGTGTTGAATCTATTATTGTTACCATCGCAACCAGTGTAAATAAATGGCATGCATTTACCAGTTAAACTATTATAATAGTAACTATTATATCTATATGCACAGTTACCAGTTACCAATGGCTGTTCACAAGAATCTATAGCTTGGATTTCTGAAAATTGTATAGGCAACAATAAGCTATATACATTGCTACCACATTCCTTGGACAAAAACAGGATCGTCGGTACATTGTAAAATGTACAGTAACATATAAATGATTAGTTCAAATGAGGCATTTTGGTTTCACATATTGTCATATTAATTCTAGACGTACACGTACTCAAAATACTTTTTCATAACTTAAGTTAACCTTCATATTTGCTGAACTAGTACAATTAAAATGATAAATATAATAGGCATATCAAATATCAATAGAAACAACTTCATAAACACAATACATATTCCGGTATAAATTATGCTATTAGAATTGATGTAGGTCGAATATGCGTTCCAGAAACTAGTCCTTATCAAGGTACGTGTATATTCAAATTACCGATATAAGCATGTCATTTGAGTTTTACGTCCTACTCTTTTGCACCTATGTCATTTGTAAGTGTACTAAATGAATACTTACTGGTGCATACAGCGTACTGTGGACATGTTGGTTCAGAACATTGACTAGGATGAACTGAACATAGTGTACCATGAGGACACACCACAGTCTGAAAAAATCAACAATGTGAAGAATTAGTGTGTTGTGTAGTGGGCTAATGGTAGTATGATTTTATATTAGCCAGGAGAGAAAGTCAATCGAGTATGAGTATCACTAACATCCAAAAAGAGATGTTTTCTCACCAAGGAAGTTGAAAGAAATAAAAAGAAAGTTAAAGAACTTACAGCACAGGCATCCTTTGGTTTAGTTTCAGTAGTTGTTTTCGTTGATGGTGAATCAGATAAACGAATATCATTATTGACGCCAGCTTCGAATTTATTGGACACCCTCTTTTGTGTTGTTTGCTTTCTGTCGGCGGGTCTCAATGTTGGAATTGGAAAATCTTCTTTAATTGTGGTTGGCCTATCTTCGTTAGAAGACGGAGTTTCAGCATGAAAATCCAATGGTGCAGGGTCGAAACCCATCAGTCGACCAGTCATTGGATCAAAACCGAAACCTCTCTGTGGTTGAAAATTAAATCGTTGTGTCATAACTGGAAATCTGCTTGGATAAACTGGCTGACCCTCCCTTTGAAACTGTGGAACTCTGTCTAAATATTCCTATAAATTGTAATAAGTGAAAGGTTTTTATTTTCATGACTGGATTTTAAGTAAATGTATATCAAGTGCATGGATCATTTAACGCATACAGGTTGAAAGAGAATTAGGGGATTTATAAATTATGATGACTTCGCCCCTCGTGAATTGATAGAAAATACATCTAATATTATCATTTACAGTATTAAACACTATATTTCCAAAGAACAATTGTTTCACACTTTCTTTGAAGGACAAGACTTAAAAAATAAGTTTTTGTTTTTATATGGGTACACGTATCATAATTTTAACGAAATTTGAATATTTAAATAAAAGCTTGTTAATTATTTTCAATACTGTAATTACATACTAGAATCCTCTTAAACTATTGACTTTTCAAAAGTATTTTTAATCAGTTTGGCGTGAGCATATGGACAAACACATTCTTTGGACTCCATAAAAGGTCGTGAAGACAACATGGTGGTCAATACTTCAACATATCACGTTTGTGTTAAATCCTCTTAAATCTGTATAATCGTTCAAATACTAAACCGTTAAAATCTTAACATAGTTTTAAAAAGCTTAACATGTCGGGTACATTTGGATGTTTATTGAAACATCTTGTCCCTGTTTTAAAAGGTTATAGAAATTTGTACTCTATGTTAATTTTTCCATCTATATTCATTTGTCAATTCTAAAACAATTTGTCTAGATATTGTATATTTCACCGATTTTTCCTTCTTTTTATTTATAATATATCTATATTATTTTTATTACGGATATTTTTCTTTCTGTCTTTATTTGCTTTAAAAAATATTATATGTCAAATAAATTTGAACCTAACATTATGCTTGGAAGACGGTTGAATTTAAATTGTTTATTTTCAACAGATGAAACTATTTTCCTATTGATAGTAATTTATTTGGGAATTCGGGAAATAAATATCTGACTCCTACATTGGAGACGAAATCATTCTGTGTAGGTTTTAGTTAATTTGTAGGCGAGTAATTCTGGTACTTGCACAATAGTCAGTGACCAACGGAAACGTAATTTCTGCTTTATAATGAAATCAAGAAAATAAGTAAGGGAGAGCTAAAATACATGAAAACTTTTCCTCTACCCTGTAAAACCTTTGGCATATGACAATGCAAGTACTAGAAAACCAAGTTCAGTGCAAAGCAGAGGTTAAGTCTCTTTTTTGCACTGATCAATGTTTTTTGAACATTTTTGATAAAATTTTTTGAGGGCTTCAGAGGATTCTTACAAAGTCAATTATAGCTTAAATCTATCGAAGACTGTATTGGTTGACTTGACATGGTTCATTACAATAAATGCGGCTATAAATTACGATATACCAAGAACGCTGACCATATTGAAAATATTAGTTTTTACTTACCCTCTGATACCAGGGAAATCTGGCTTCTGTAATTCCCACGATTATAACCATTATAATTATTGATAAGTCTTGTTTTAAACTTGCCATTTTTGTGTATTGATAAGCTACTAGCTAATAAGTATTCCTTTGTTTGAAACTTAATAAAAAACGTGTATAAAACCAGATTTCGATGTCGAACTGATGTTATTTTCCCAAACCCAGGCTTTTTATACACATATTGGTCGTGACGTCACTAAAGAATAGGGACAGTTTTGACGCCACGAAAAAAAAAAAAACATTTTCATTAACAAGTTTCTATTTTAGTCATGGGCTCTCTCCTTGAGAATACACACTTGAGTTATAAAAAATCGCTCTTGTTGAATCTTATTTATTACCATGTGGTTTTATTAAGTTGTGACAATATTGATATTGGTGGAGAGGAGGACAGTCTTTTGAATGATGTTTGTAAAGAAGATGGAGATATTTCTTTTGAAATTAAATGTTCATTTTCTCAAAATGACAAGTAATTTATGTAATATACACCCTTACAAACGTGGCTACTTCACATTAATCCAAGGCCAACTTGTTAAACATAATCGCTATGAATAAGCATAGATATTCAAAGCTGGTGACGTTCCTAAATATGCCAAAAATGTGTAAATACAGTCATACGGTGACTATATAAGTTAACAATAGCAACTTTATTATTTTGTCATTTTTTCGATTACATCATTAAGATGCATTATAATTCTAGAAATCTGTCCAGTTCTTACGGTATTTAATAATATCAAACATGGATTTTATATTTGCCTATTTACCATATTATTCAAATTGTTTTGAATACATCTAAAATATTCATGAAGTAATTCCCAAAACTGGAAACTAAGAGCATGTACGTGTATAATACTACATAAAAATAGTAACGTTAAGAGAAACAATTCAAATAAACAGTAATTGAAAGTAAATTAAAAGTAGGATTTTTCAAGTGGACACTAATCACGATTTCTTACTTACAAAATGTCAACTGAACCTACGTATATTTGTTCCGAGATTAGGTAACAATGTTTTGAATTTTAAAATAAAAGACAGAAACCACAAACTCATAAATATTCAACAAGAATTAAACTGCTGTAGGTCAACTGAGAGACAATAATAAGAAGAAAGTCGTGGGTGTAATTTCAATCAAGAAGAGATATTGAGTTCGTATTCAACCGTAGCTGATACTAAACCTTGATATTCTCACAGAAGTACTACACAAATTAACTTTACGTTGGCCGCTAACAATCTCAAGTATTGATTCTAAATGTTATATTGATGTTTCAAATTAATTTCACAAGGTAAAAATATCATTACATCAGGGCGTACTGCAAGGTGACTTGTTGAGGATACTCTTATTTCTTTACATTGAAAATAAACTTTACAAATGAAATGAGGTTATAAACAACATGAGGTGTCTGGAGAAAGTCACTGGTGAACTCACTTGAAGTAAAGCTCAAGGTTAGGTAAATATTTTGGAATATTTAAGAATATTGGAGAATTTTATCCCTGAAGTCTTACTTTTTTCCAATAAGGGTACCATATTGTCATGATTCATTAGGCCAATATATTAAGTAATTAATGGATAATACGTAGGATGGCATCGCCTATCCTATATGCATTATCATTCTAAAATCTACATTTACACCCTGCAATCGTGAACATCTTCTGTGTAATATCACGTGCATATTAATCTCATTCAGTAGATGAAATTAAAACAAGTACTTACAAATCATTTGAAGCCACTTCTATTTAAGTTGACTCTCTAATCTGTATTCTAGAAACGTCGTACTCAAATTAAAATGTGTGGTTCTTATTGACTTACTGCACAATTTTGTTTTCAATTTAAATATGGGATTGTGTATTTGCTGAAGGTTATAATTTAATGACGGTTCATTTAATATTTACCTTAATTAAACTTCCATATTCAAAGAATTGACATAGAACAAACCCCTTTGTGAGCGGTTGATCTCAAAACCATTCATGTGCGCAACACAATCTCTAGGTAGTTAAAAATCTGTCTGAGAAGTCAAACAATTCTGTAGAGCTTCCAGCCGACAAATCATACACCTAATCTTTGTTTATTTGGCTAGTCGTATGGTTACAATCCCGCTACCAGCATGATGTTAAATTCATTTCATCCGTATATTTACATATTGGATTTAAAAACTGTAAAAAAATCCTTCTGACAATTATCCCAACAGCTATAAAGAAAATTGTTAGAAAGAAATTTTTCCCACTCACTCACCTTGCATTTATTATTCAGGAAAAGTCAGATTTGAGAAAATTCAGTCCTCATGTACTATGATAACTGATTTCAAGCCTTGCATTGACCTTCCTTTGTGAATTTTCGTCGGTATGTGGCAGCAAATATTTGCTCGTAGCTGATAAACCAATAGCATAATATATTCAATATATTTAGAATCTAATCCTTGTGATATTATTAGTTCATAAACCGAGGAGTATTGTGGCAATCAAAGGCATCAAACATGTCTAGGTTTTTATATGCTAGGAGGAGTACACCCTGAGCAGCTCTTATAGCGTCATGGAAAATACTACTGCGTCACGATTCCCTCATAAACTGTAGCCTTTCGGTCAAACAGTTATTGTTGGTCAGCTTCACAGAATTCAGAATTAATTTGAAATTGACTAGAGTCTGTAGGAGCTACCAACCAACATTTAAAAAATGCTTAATGGTGACAGATATAAGTCCATATAATGATGCTTTTCGGGCGTATCAAGTATTGCAGGGTTTCCAACAATGGCTAACAGCGTCTAATACATTCAATCTGTATCTTTCATCATAACATATTTTCTGAACAATGAGTTTTTTCCACGATATTAATATAAACATTCTTCAGTTATGATATGGACCCCAAATATTTTAATAGACGTAGTCGGTGTTATTCGGTGTTTTCGAAAGCCTCTTCCTTCCGTTTGAGATCTGTGCATGCCTATTTAAAACTAAGTTTCGGTCTCGATTTTGGAATTTGTTAATTACATTAACTTTCAGACGATATTTTTAAAGAAATAATCGATTTGTGTTCAGTGATATCTTGATAAAATGTAGAGTTTGAATGACTCAAAATTTGCATGATTATGATATATTGATTTTTTGTCCAGATATTAAGTATTGGCTGTTAAGTGACATCTTGAAAAGTTTTCAACGACATTGGAAAAACTGATTGAAGATTGAATTTAATGATTTAACATGGAAACAGGTGGAAAATGAATAGTGGATTCGATCCATATGCTAAAAGTTCACGTGCTAGCCTATTTTCGAAATGCTTGTTTGTTATCACATTTACTGCCCTTGAAATGTGGAAATCCGTGCAGTAATACCATTATTGTTGTTTGTTATTTACGAAAAATCGGAAGGTATCCTTGAATAAATGGTGTCTACGTTTACAACATTAACTTTGACGTATGTTAGAAGTAAAACCCCATTGAAACATTGTGAAAACCAATGTCGGGGATTAATTGTGTCGTATTTTGTAGCTTGGTCACTTTTGATATTTTGTCATAAATGAATGTTTATCAATAATAATCACCTCGTGAAAACGTCGATTTAATCAGAAGAAAACAAACTCAAACATGATCGAGACCTTGAGACAGACATAAAGACAACATGTTTTATTCACAATGCGATAATGAATATATTACATACAAAAAATCACGTTTTGAAATATGAACCTTCAACGGAACTAAAGATATTGTTAAAATAGTGGTTAGAGTTAAATCTTTATTTACATTGTGTTTATATACATAATACTGGAATGTTTGAGGTTTTTAATTGATATATTTCGTCTTTCGTTTCCTCAAAGCTAGTTTGAGTTTTATTAGACTGAATACTTCCAACGTTATAAAACGCAACATAACAACAAACTTACAACACTTTCTTAATTAGTCAGTCAATCATAACTCAGTATAAATATCATATATTAAGATGATATTATGTATAGATATTTTAGTGAATACAATGGCTCAATATGAATTATTTACTATTAGAGTATATCGTTTATCAGAGGGCATCATAAAATTCTCAATCTATCACATCTATTACTTATCCGAGGACATACCTCAATATAAATTACTCATCATCGGATATCAGATATTAACAGAGCATAAACCACCATTTACATTTTAACTTTAACTTAATCTTCTGTTATAAAGACAACCAAATATCACAGGTTTACATGGAATGTACAAATTAAGCCCATTCAACTATTATGATATTTCCATCTCCTCTCGATATGGTTCAGGACTTTTCTCTACCAATTCTTCTGAAATAAATAAAAGGAACAGTGATATCATATTCAGGTCATGCAATGATCATTCATTGTAATTAAATCTGTTTTTGAAATTATTTTTCCAGATTATAAGGGAAATGATAATATACCTGTCGGAGCCACAATCTATAAAATAGCCAAAGTTTGGCAGTCGATAAAAAAACGGAAAGTCGGTGCCGCAAACTCCATGGCGAAGATGTTACGATTGATACAAGAAATTTAAATATTTAAGGTGTCATTCTTCAGATATCAATTTGTCAATGAGCGTACCTGTTTCAGTTAAAGCCAGATTAGAGATGCCTTTATCACTAGATGTACTGGCACTGGATTCTACAACATTCTTATTTTTCTTTCGTTTCTTTTCGCCTGTTTTATTATCTTCTTTACTTCCTTTCCGTAATAAACTAATGCTCTGTCTGGTGGCACGATTAAACCGTGCATAAATATCTCTATAATAAATAAGACGATATGGATATATAAAAAATATTATAGATTAACAGTTTGTCACCATCTTAAAAATGTTAATATTTGTAAAATCTGTAGAAAATCTTAACAACATTTACACAACCTTTGAGATTATAGTGTGGTATTGTGACATTTGGACGGACCCCCGTTTCTTTATGAACCACAGTTTTTGCTCGGTTTTGTACGGAAGCATGGAGGGGACATTTGAAAAAAATATATAAATCGTGGCCACGACTTAGTATCTCGTGGCCACGACTTAAGTATCTCGTGGCCACGACTTAGATAACTGGTGACCACGAGACATTTATAAATGATAAACACATGATTATTGTGTTGTATATGAAATATAAAACCTAAGGAGTTGCAATTTTGAAGTGGGTGTTTTGGTCTCGTGATACTAAGTCGTGGCAACAAAAAACTAAGTCGTTGCCACGAGATACTAAGTCGTGGTCACGAGATGCTAAGTCGTGGCCACGAATTAAATATTTTTTTTCTTATGTCCCCTTCATGCTTCCGTAGTTTTGTGAGGAAAATTAATGTCTAAATATTAAAGCTGAACATCTAGAATAAAAGGATTACTTCATAATTTATTTCTGTTTGAATGACATAACATCAACATTATATGGCAGATTAAAGTAATATTTAAACGAAGTTTCAGGTGCAACATCTTTAGCGAATAAATCTGCATATAAGTTTAATCGTTTTAGAACTGAGACACCTGTATAGATAAGTATCATCATCCACAAAGATATTTACGACTTTCAAGGCCTGTATAACGTTGCTCTGTGATTTTCAAATATAAAATTTAGAATACCTGGCTGATATTTCTTGTTTCTTGTTGATAATTTCATACACAATAAAACCAATTATTAGCAATAGGAATAACACTAAAGCTAAACCAACATCTGAAAATAGAGACAGACGTGGATTCACGGATTCCTATTTTGAAATTTTCTAGTTCGTAAAGCAATAATCGTTATGTTAAGCGAATGTTATATATTAACAATTTTATCAAATAAATTTATAACCGATCAAAATATATAACTATTACTTACACTCCCATCTTGTTTCGCAATTTTCATTGGAACAACTGAAATAAAGATAGCATAGTATCATATAGACCATATAGTAACTTCGTGCATTCTAACTTATCAGAAAAGCGGCCTGGTCATTATGAAAAATTTATGTAATGAATACACGTGTATCCCTGGACCAAGAGAAATACACTTGTAAATATATCTGCTACAATTTGGATAGAATGCTACTATAGCTATGTCTACAGCACTGGAATTGAGTCATCTTTTGTTCAACCCTATCCTTTGTTCAATCCTAATTTTCTTGTAAATAGCAAACCAATAATGACACAAGCATCTCATTTTCATTTTAATAGATTTAAAATAAATAGTGAACAACTTACCTTTCACTGAACGAAGGTGTGGTTGTCGGAACTGAAAAAAAGGAAATGTTAAACAATTTGCATTGGTTGAACTGAAACAGGTCTTCAAAGAAATTTTATTAGAACACAAGATTACACAACGTAGATTGTCTTTAATGGTTTCACTTCCCACGACATTTTAAGACACTTTCTTATGCAGACAAATATTTAAGTCACCTGTGTCTAAAAACAGACTGTAATTAAATTAAAGAGTGATAACTCACCTACACATTGTCTACCAGGTCGTTCATTTGTTTCATGCGAAACATCGTCATAGACAGACTTACAGACACACATAAAACTGGACATCGTATTAATGCACCAAGATAGCGGCGAACAGTCGTTATATTGCGTAAAGTTACATTCATTAAAATCTGAAAAATTATACGAAATTATTTTACATTGAGCAACAACATTTTCAGCAATCGATGAACTCTACATTTTGATGCTGAAAAGGAAAATTGACAAGACGTTTTTGAAATGCAGCAAAATCCAAAGAACAAACCTGTTAAAATGATATTTTTATCAAATGGTTGAGTTATTTTCAATCTACTATCACCGAACTCTCCGTCTTTCCTGAAACAAATTTATGAGAATGATAATGAATTATGGAGATTTAAAATATCTCTAAATAGTGCATATCAAACGGTCTACGATCAAAGGTTCGTTAGGGCTCATGGTAATGATGGTAGCTTTTATGTACTGTATTCATATAGTCACAATTATTGTTGCATTAATGCATAAGTGTCAGAATTATAGGTGGTAATATTTCTTGACAAATCATAATGTCAGAAAAAAGTCTTGGCCACGAAGACACAGCGAAATCAACCATTAATTACCTAAGCTGCCAAGGATTGCAAAATGATTGTTTACACAAGAATTGTTCAGGATTGTACGTACTCTATAAAATCGTTCTGGAAGTATTGATAGAAAACTTGTGGCTGTAAGGGATTCTGGATATTTTCTGTGATATGAAATATTGCAGACACATGAACACCCGGATGTAGATCTGTTATATTGAGCAATTCACTACTGATAAACCGATGAGAATGGTTTGACTGTTTCATTATAAAGTTTATCTGAAAAGCAGAAGATAAAACATTGAAAAAAAAATCAACTCTTAAATTCAACAGCAATTAAATAGTTCCAAAGCTCTGTCAATTCATATGAGCTAATCTTTAAAAGAGTTGTTATGTTACACCTAATTTGTAAATATTCTTTTCATTTTGTGTAATAAGTTTAGTTCTAAACTTTCGTAACCCATAATTAGACTCTCTGTAAAGAAAGGTTCATTGAAACTATTGAGAACATTAAATGTATGTACCGACGGAGAAAAAAAACCTTTTCCAAAATTACTTACTCCAGAAAGCGTAACCCTTTTATTAACATCTATGTAACTCGCAGAATATACGTCGTTAAAGGAATCGTCAAAGTAAAAAGAGAGATAATCATAGACCTCCGCTTTCTGTGTAAAATTAATCTCTAACTTGTATGTCTGTACATCTGTAAATAAACATAGAATTCGTACATCGTACCTGATTTTAATACATTATAAAGCTTAATTTATTGGTTTTGCATTACTTTGATTTTAAAAGATTTCAATAAAAATTTTTGCAACACTGGAATTATGTCCCCTATTATCTTTCGCCTTAATCTAAGAAAACAACAATTATTGCCAACTTACCAACACAAACATGGTGAGGATGTATTGAGGAATAGCCGGGTATGCATTTACAATATCCTTCTGTTTCACCACCATGCTGGAAACAATGGCGTTTTGGATCATTGCCACATGCGTTAGACTGTCTTGGATCACAAGTGGTAGCATTAACAATGTACTGCGGTTCAACATATGGAATAAGTGTTGGTCCTAAAAAAAATAAATATATGTATAAAAACATGAAAACTATATAGCTTGGAATAAATGGTAGTCAAAATGTTTTACCATTTATTTTGAATACAAATTTTCGTCTGTAGAATTACATTTCCACATTATTAACTGTTTCATCAACCTAAAAACAATCTAAACTGAATACTCATTTGAAGTTCATTCATATAAGCATATTCATGTATAAGGGACAAATCGAATAAAGACCGATACCAAGTAAAAGAGAATTTGTCATGAGAAAGTTAAAGGGAAATAACTCTTTCGAAAGCCGTTAAAAAGAGTGTCGGATGCAGTTTATATTTCTTGTTTCTCTGAAATTTGGCAATGCGAAGAAAACATTTCTGCATATTTATATAATATTTATTCTTATCATAACTTTCAGTTATTAACAGATTGAGTAAGCAAAATACATCTTTATTTTACTAGTAGAGGAAAAATAATAATCGAACAGTATTTTTTCAGGTTTTAATAATCACAATAAACCGCAATATAATGAGTACATGATGTAGTTATAATTAGATGATAATCTTTGTATTTCTAGAAGAAATGATTAGTTTATATTGAGACTTGTTAACATTCCTGATTATGTGCCATACTTTTTCTTGGGAAATAAATTTTTAATATCTTTAAGATAATAATTATTGTACATAGCACAATTAATATCTAATAAGTGAGACATTATATAATATATTATATTACATGGAAGACTCAGTACAGCTCTCGCTATATAAGTTACATATCCTACTTGTAAATGATAACAGCGATAATCTTAAGCGAAAATTTTATTATTTTAAATTAATTTAATTTAATTATCTCGTGTGTAAACAAATAGCAAATTCGTATTTTCGTTTTCATGTTACCCTCGAGATATGCATAATTGAATAGTGTACAAGTTTTATTTGTCATATGTTGCGCTCTCTAACAAACAAACAAAAAACTTTCAAATTGAAAATAAAGTACAAAACAATTTGTAAAAAAAAACTATTTTGACATTAATTGCGCAATGAAACACATTATAGAATTTTGGAAAGTAAAAAATATCGTATCGACTCTGAGCACCATTAGTATGCAATGAATGGAATAGAATATAGGTCAGCTGTTAAATGATTGACAGTTATTCAATGAACACTGTTACTATAATTAGATTAACTAGGTACTCTTCTGTTAGAAACTGAATTGATCAATCCCTGGTAATAAAAACCAGATTGTAACCATCAATTTACAGATTACTTTATCAGAAAAATAAAAGACTAACTGACATTAAAAAGAAAAAAAATGTTTCAAGGATATGAAATGAAGTGGAATGTCGAACGAGTATGTCAATAAACATGTTTCAAATCCAGGTCATTAAAAGTGACAACTGTCAGAAAACAGCAACCGTTTTATAGTCATATAATAACATCGGATATTGATTACAAAATGTATGGGAATAAGAACACATGTGGACAATACACATACTGTAGCTTTCCATTTTCCTTTCTTGAATGGTCAAATTTGACCGATTTGGTTATATTAAGTACTTTTAATTAGGGTACTCTCTAGTTTTCCAAAATTCGTACTTTGCTTTTCTGGTTTTGGTCAGGAAGATTAAATTATTTTATTAATTGGTCATCAGAGGATTTAATTCTTACTGAATTTGGGTATAATTGAGGTATAAAGATCATACTATATTAAAGGTCTAAGCTACCATGAACTCAAGATCTACGAGTATTATGCATTACTCTAAAGAACCAAAGGCCCGAATTTCCAGATAACCATAACCATACTCACGTGATAGACATGTTAAAAGATCATCAGATGCCATAAAACCATAACTACAATTACACGTTTGATTGTTGGAACACTCAGTTAGATTTATATTTCTACAATGTTCATCAGAATAACATTTTTCACCTATTTTCTCGGCATCTGAAAGTACATGGAATTATTAATTCAAATAGTATCTATAGAAAGTGGTTCCAATTCACGAATAGAATCAAATCAGGTCCACGTGGTCAAGGCCGCTAATCAGCATAACAAGTAAATTCGTGTATAGTATGAATCTTTATTGGTACTAAATCACATCAATTTCTTTAAGACATGTCTATAGACTATGATATTGATTGTCAACTGAATATAATATATGATCGGAATTACTGTTATCGTTGGTGGGGGCATTAGAGATTAGTTCAGTAAGAAACGTTTTGAGGCACTGTCTGATATATCGTTGGCTCGAATGAAATCTTGTCATCCTTAATACGTAACTCTGTGTTACGGAGGTTTATGAAGACCTCATAATTGAAATGGAATTTCTGGTTATGGATATATTGTAAATGTTGACTCTTTCTGATATACAGATAACTTACATGGTTGACAATATTGGTCATCTCTATCATTAAAGAACTGCTCGGGACAGCTACAAGAATCACCTGAACAAATACTGTTCGGTATATTCTCCAAACACTGTTCGGTAGTATGACATAATTCATCTAGGTATCGTGGCACTAGAATAAAGACATTTTTTAATAAAAACTTTAAAAACCAAGAAAAACCAGGAACATATCAATCTTGAATTGTAAACCTTCTAGAAATTGTTGTATCCTTATAGGCGAATTGTGATCTTCCTCAAAATACAAGAAGAACCATTACCATATTTAGAGTAATGGTTAAATATGCTACTTACGTCTATGGCAGGTCGCTCTATCACGTGATTCAAATCGTCCACTAGGACAAATACATGTGTAATCAGGACCACATAAACTGGTGACGTCAATACGTTGACATTGCTGCTGGAAGTAACATCTATCACCTAAATACCGAGGTCCTGAAAACAAAAGGTCTCATTAGCGTATCACATGCTTCACATGCTTATTAGTAATAAATTCATGCAGTATCTGCTGTAACTGGAACACACAGTCTCTGAAAAGGAATGCGATTTTCTTGATTATTCTTCTGTGTAAGACTTCTGTAAGACTTCTGCCTCTACCATGGTGATTTAGTATGATGGCTTGTTAATGAAGCAATGGTTAGTATCACACACCATTTCAACAATCAAGTAATAACAAAAGTAAAATGAACGTTTAATTTCAATCTCTGCCTCCCAACATGACTCGATCATAATCTAAGTGAAATTCCAAACAGTTGAAACTATCTGTTTAGATTTGACAGGGTGTGCAGTCTGTTTTTCAATAAACTTTTAAATGAAATGATGTAATTTATGATTCAAAGAAACATGTTTTGTGTCAGATTCTAAATTAAAAAGAAAATTGAGTACATTTGGCAACTGTTACGAATTTGAGAGCAATTTCTGTTTTTAAATACTTGGTGTTCTTTTCAGACTTGTATTATCATAAATAGACTGTCGCTGGCCCCTCTTTTACTTAGTTGAGGTTAGTAAATAGACATGTTTTTTTTAGCCTGAAAATGCTCTTCATCTAGTATCTTTATTTATCGTAAAATATATGTAATTTGTTACTTCTTTTTGCACCGAGGAGACCAGATTCGTCATGAAGTAATTTCAGAGTAAATTATATGTTGAATTGTCGTTAGCAGAATTAGAAGCGTAGATAATTGAGGGAATTATGGATATTGAAGTCATTATCCTGTCTGATGCATTCAGATTTTTTCTACTTTTTTATACTTGAAAAGATTTTCGAATGTGCAAGTCTTTCTCGCTTGTACGTCTGGATAAATGTTCAAAATTATGACTAATTGACGTCTTTTGTAGTAAAATTTGGAAAGCGTTAAAAGTCAGTAATTAAACTGGTATTATAAAGTAATTTTAAGTGTGAATATTAGCCAAAATATTTTAACTATCTAGTTCTAATCTGGATTTACCTGATGTCATAGAGATGTCTAATAGATTAAAGGATGTTGTAAACCAATTTTCTTAACATAATAAGGCATTAATGTTTTCAAAATGACACAAGTAGAACGTAAACTACCTTGAGAATATCAGCCTGTATGTTTTTATTACTTTTTATTTGGAGAATAGAGGATATGTTTTACAGAATGCAGTCATTCATCGGCAGTTAAATAAAATCTGAATGATTTTCAAGCAATAATTTTGTTTGTATTATCCAGTATAAGTATCATAAATCACCGAACAAGTTGCAATCTGCCAAAATTATGAAGCGTAAGGTAACGTGAAACATGTTTATTTTGGATGATGTTTTAATACGACTCGTATAATCTTTTTTATAATCACCATAACCACCAACTTACCACCAGACCTTTCCGCAATTTTAAGTCTTTACTTACGTCCAGTATAAACCATACAACTTAAAATATTCCAAAATGGTGAACAATTTAATTTTAACATGTTTTTGTATAACCTTAAAATGCTGTTATAAAACTTGTTACGTCAGGCCAAAAAAGGGATTTGCAATTTGTATACTTACTGCATCGGGTCATTGAAAATTATAATTCGGATACTTACTTTTAACACATTCTGTATTGTCATTAAAAGCCTCATACGATTGATGACAGCGGCAGATATTATCATGACATACACTTGAGGTTATAGCTTGGTTACAGTCTTCATTAGTAATACAGTCATCACCCAGTTTCCCTGAAACAATCAAATGCAGTTCATTGAAAAATAACCTTACTCTGCCATCGTTCAATATGAACAATGAGTCTCTTTGAATCTGCAAATCAATCAAAAGCCACAAAGGTTTGAATTAGGAATTACGTCAGGCATCTCTAAATGATAGTTCAATATCAGTTTTTTTTTTACAAATATTGACTATTAATGTCAAGGTAATAAAGAAACGATTACAAGTTTCAAGATCAGTAAAGATTTCGGTTGGTTAGAATTAATCACTAAAGATAAAGAAACTAAACTAAAACTTTAGATTTAATTCTATCAACATGCAGAAAATAAGAAAATATTACGTTTCTGGCAAGTTGTATTCCCATCCAGTACTTTATAACCGGAAATACATAAACATAGATGTCCGACGCCGTCTGTTCCACAGAAGCTATTTGCTACTGCATCATTACAGTGGTCATCTACGTCACACGTTCTGTCATAAATTGATCTTCTAAAACAGATAGTGTGGTTATATTGTGGATGGTGTCCAGGAATACAAACACATGTATCACGATCACATTTAGCATTTTCTATGGCATGGCTACAGTCGGTATCCACTTGACAAGTTTTATCACCGATACGGCGTCGAGAACAAAGGTCCTTATCTCCATTAGGATGCATTCCCGAAAGACAAACACATTTATTATTAATACATGTACTGAAATCCACAGCTGAACTACAATCATCAGATGTTTCGCATGGTGATTCAATCTTTCTTAATTCACATAATTTTGGATTGGAATATGGATCAAACAGAAACCCAAGTCGGCATTGGCATGTGTTGTTTTGGCAAGACGTATTTTTTACAGAACTGGAGCAATCTTTATCCACGGTACAATAATCACCGATAGTTCTGGCTTTACAAGATGTTTTATCTGGAGATCCCAAATATCCAGTTTTACACGAACACACACTGTTATCACATTCACTATTATCTATGGAACAGTCATCTGGTAAGACACAGGAGTCACCAAGCAAACCTATAAATCATAACATAAACCATAAATATATGATACACGTTTGGATTTGTATTCCAAATATACAATGCGGTGTACACAAAGGGACTTAAGTTGCAGTCGAAGCAGATCATTCTGTTTCATTTCTTTTCTCATCCGTTTGATATATGATTTAATTTGATAACTCGTCTTCCTGTATTGGAGACACAATCACCACATCGTGTCGCAACGTATGTTGACATGTTAATGATCATTTAGGAACAGACAGATTCATCGGAAATCTGCCATAGGGAGAATGTGAAAAAGATAATATAATCATTCTGAATGTCGACACGACCAACCTGCTCCAATTTAAACATTTATTGGTTTACATAAATCAATAGAATGCCCCTATTCCTTTTTAACTTCGTCAAATAATGGTTCCCTTGGGCACAGTTAGAATATCACAAAATAACGTTTCCTTAATTAAAATAAACCCACGTTTGAAAGATGAAATTCGTGTCTTTAAACCATTAAGGACAAACAACGGGAATATTACATCATTATGAGAAGAAATAATCAATTGCCTCTGTGTATTTAATGAAGATGTTTTTGCAATCAATATAGTTTAAGTTTACTTACGTTTAATACAAGCATTGTTGCTTTCTTTGAAACCTTTTTGGCATTCACATTTATAATTAATACAGGTACTATTGGTGATAGCAGAAGAACAATGAACAAAACTGCTGCAGACATCTCCTAGCTTTCTAATTACACACATTGATTTGTTACTCGTTGACCTATATCCTGATATGCACGTGCATAATCCATCGTGACATTCACTGTTATCAATAACAGCTAAGCACTCGGGAGGAGCTGTACACTCATCACCTATGATACGTTGCGAACACTTTGTACCATTTTGAATACTTTTATACCCTGTTATACATGCACATTTATTGTCCACACAAACACTATCGGATAGAGCCTCAGCACAATCTAAATCATTTGAGCACCGATCTCCTATGGTTCTTATAGTACAAGTATCTAATCCTGCACTTTCCTGGAAACCTAATAAACATTTACATACACCAAAGGAACATGAACTGTTGGCTACGGCAGCGCTACAATCTAATTCGTCCTGACAGGTATGGTCACCGATTTTACGCAAAGTGCACGTGCTTAAGTCACTGGAAAAATGGTAACCTTTCTGGCAAACACAAACTTCATCTTTACACAAACTGTTATCAATAGCTACCAAACAGTCATTATCAACAGAGCAAAAATCGCCAATTAATCGCAAGGAGCATTTGGAATTGGATGAAACCGGCAAATATCCCGAATTACAATTACATACGCCATTTTGACAAAAACTATGATTTACAGCGGTGGAACAATCAATACTGGTTCCACAAGAATCCGATATCTTACGTTTTGTGCAAAGATTAAAATCTAATTTCATAAAGCCTGTATCACATGTACAAATCGAGTCTTGGCAAATACTGTCTGTTACAGCAACAGAACAGTCTGTGTTATTCGTACAACCATCACCAAGTCGGCGTAATGTACAGTTATAAATATCATTTTTGATAAAGTATCCTGGAATGCACGTACATTGTTCAAGGTCACACATACTATTTGCTATACCCGAGATACATTGTCCATTGGTGGTGCAGTTATCTCCGATACGTCGCCGAACACACTCTGTTTTATCCACAGAAGCTCGATAACCCGATTTGCATTGACAGATTTCATTTACGCAGATGCTGTCTAATACAGAATCATCACAATCTCTATTGGATTCGCAAGGATCACCAATTTGCCGTGTTAAACACGAAGTTTTATCAGAATCGCTAAATAATCCTGAATTACAATGACACACACCTTCCTTACAAAAACTCTCCTCAATAGCATCATAACAATCCGCATGCACCTCACACGCATACCCGAGCTTGCGTTTTTCACAGACAGTGCCGTTATCATAACTCATAAACCCAGAGCGACAAACGCATTTGTAACCGACGCAATAGGCATTTATAACAGCATTCGAGCAATCCAAATGATCAGTGCAAGAATCATTTATTACTCGTTGTAAACACTCTTGATTATCATTTACTGGTTGGAATCCAGAGTTACATCGACATTTAGAAAAAATACAGATACTGTTATTGACAGAAAAGGAGCAATCAGATTTGGATGTACAATAGTCTCCGATTTTACGTTTTAAACAAGCGGATCTGTCATTGCTTACATAAAACCCGGCATCACATTCGCAACCATAGCGAGTACATGTGCTATTATCAACTGCGTTTGTACAGTCTGTTTTTACATTACAAAAATCACCAATTGTTCGTCTACGACATTTAGTTGGTTCTGTAGGTAAGAAGCCGGAGTCACACAAGCATACAGAGTTCTGACATGAACTATGATCGATAGAACTGGAGCAGTCTGTATCTAGGTAACACTTATTCTCAAATAATTTATCTGCAAGAAAAATATACGGAAAATGTTTCCACTTTCCATGGTGTAACAAAGTAATTAACTTCGTGCAATTTTCATAAGAAGTATGTTATCCATGGATATGGAATAGAGAACCTCTTTCAGAGTCAAATTATTAAAGATATGATACTTACATCGAACACACCTAGTTTTATCATCAGAAGCAAAGTATCCAGAATCACATAGACAGGTACCATCAGTACAGTTGCTGTTTCGTACAGCCATAGAACAATCAATATCTAATGTACAAGTTGGGTCGTCAATTTTACCTACAAAATATAATTTTTGGTACATTGTTTAGAATGGCTGAAAATAATGCACGAAGACTTTATTTTGAGGATGAAACTGGAGTTTAACGCATCTAGTGCAAGTTTTCCTTATTCTGGTGCTAGTTTTGATTGCTTGGTTACAAGAATCTTATATGTAACTTTTTTGTTTTGATCTTCACCTTTACAAACTGAATTGCAAGACACACGAGACAATGTTATCGAAGACTGAATTCCGAACACAAACTTCGGTCTGTTTTGTATCAAAGTCGATAATGGTGTGTTTTAAGTACAATATACAGATTGATGCTGCTATTATGTGGCTAAAGTTAACTGTTTCTTATACAAAGAAACAGGAAAATAATCTGGCTTGGCAATGAGAGCTGGATACGCAATTGCAGAGAATTGCACTACGGGCATTTACGCAGCAGGCCATGGGATCATGCATTGAAATAAATCTAAAATACTACTTTATAATTTGATAGTAAATCAAACCACAAGTACGAAACTCGACCAGTAGAATTTAATAGATTTTGATTGATATACATACGTTTAATACACTTTGTATTATCTGAAGTAGGATGGTAACCGACTATACAGCTGCAGGTTTGGTTGACACATTCACTATTAGCTATAACGCTCATACAATCAATATCAATATTACATGTATTATCTCCTATCTGACCTGTAATTATAACATAAATAAATGTGTTATGGGAGAAAAAAACAGTGGCAGTGCCTTTTATTTCAGACCCATTTGCTCAAAACGGACAATGATTAAATGCGAAATAAGAAAGAAGTAAATAGAATAAAATCTATTCAATTAGACAATATAAAAAAATTGCTGGCAAACGAAGTTAGAAAAAGTTAAACCTTTTGATCATTTTGAGCAATGGGAATATAGTCTGATCATATAAAAGCAATTACAAGCACATGCAAGATGCAGATAAATAACGATGGATGATATGATATCTGAAAGAAATAGAAACCATGCCCAGAGTTTAGATTTAAATTACATTTTAAACGAAATATAAAATAAAAAAAAAATCGATGAAGTACACATTAAATATTAAAAGATTGAAAGGTGACGTTTTAATTATCTTTACCAATATTATCTCGCTGATCCTTAATCAATCATAGACTTTTCTTTTTATTGAATACGTTATAATCTATAATCTTGTAGAGCAACTCTTCATTTTATGGCTTGTACATTACCGAATACAAATTCTAGATTTTGTACTGAATATTATATCGCAATTCCTTCTCAAATATATTTTTGTAATGGCAGAATCCGTATACGATAGTTCTAAATTAATTAACTAAAAGCTAAAAAGCGACAAGATTGCTAATGAAAGTTATTTAAATGTATACTTACGTTTTTCGCATCCCGTAAAGTTATCATATCTGTAATATCCCAGTTGACATCCACATCGCCCGTCCCCCTCAAGACAGATGCCGTAAGGGTAAGCTTCAGAGCAATCTCTATCCACAGAACAGCTATCATTGAACTTACCTGAAATTAGGTTAATTAACAAACAGGTAAAAAGTATGCAGGTTCTACTTCTCGAATACATTTTTCTGATCATGTATTATATATTGTTCATATTTCTTGATAATGACCATTTGCTGTTATAGTTACTACTCAATAGTCACATGCTGTGTTAATCCCATGATGATATCTAACACAAATGTTCTGGTGGAAGCCTTTAAATCAGTGTCTTAGACACTGCAGAAAAATCGTCCAATGATTTAACGAGTTTTCACATACGATGCACAGCACTCGTCAAAATAATATACTATATACGGTTTTATACACGGAATCGCCAGGAACCATAATAACCGCGCTCATTGTGTAGAGACTGTTTTATCTATAGTTTAAAAGACGTCACTATACACGATTCTACTTGTATGAAGACAATGGATAGACTATTGGAATTGAAAAATACTTGTCTATTATTTCTTAAGATGAAGTACTAATGGACTGAATATATTTCCATTATGCACAATGAATTGATAAAGTACTTTGTAACTGGTCATTGGTTCCGGTTAGTCATTTCAAGAATTTAAAAACAATATTTAAATTTAGTAGTAGGAAAATATCCCATTTTTTTTCTTTTAGAACATTTGTATATCCATTGGAAAAAGGGAAGGGCGTCTACATAAAGTCATTTACACAATGTTACAACACCAGTTTGTCCGGATCATGACCACCCCCCATCCCCCACCCCTACAAAAACAAATTCTATCATTGAGTTCTGAATTACGATGTATTGGAAAGAAAAAAAAAGAATTCTATGCAGTTACGACTTGATATAAGCAGTGAATAAGCATAATATTCATTGGGACAAACAACTAGCGTGTAGGGATCGTCATTACCATTATTTAGAACACTTGTCTGGCTAATGATCTTCATCTCAAATGTAGTTCAATCGATTTTGAATTTTGATTGAAAGCTAGAACAGACTTTTTGTCTTTTCTCTTTCATCTTGTTATGCCTTACAAATCGACCTATATTGTAGTATGAGTACTAATTGCTCTAAGTCATCCGGAAAATAAGAATACCAATTGTTAAGACTATTAAAGATAGACATACGAGTGTTATAATCAGGTAGAAAGTTCACAAACTGGCTGTTCAATCAATAAAACTCTGAACTTTTGACTAAAACCCATTAATTTCCCACTAAGAAAATCTCATAATGATGGTATAATGGTATTATAAGACGTTTAAAAATGTATGCCAGGAATATAGTTTTGTCTGTATGGTTTAAATAGGTTTGACATGCTAAACCAGGTTTGTAAGTAATATTCTAGACAGTTTTACTTTTCAAACTGTCATGTACTATTCTTAATTACTAAGATCAACTTGTCTTGACGACAACATACTGTGTTAATATTGACTGGTAATGTTCCTTTTATAGTCATGTGTACCAGACAATTATGGTCATTTCCCAGTCCAGACCTGTTAGGTTTTTGTCTCAATGGTGAGAAGTTAATTTGATTAAATCTTTTTAAAGTTTAAAGACGGATACGGTTATGTCCATTAGCAAACATCGGTTCTAGACAAATTGGTTTTCTTACAAGGTTATTCTTGTTTTCATTGGTCGTACTCAAGTGAGCTGAAGGGTCGGGAGATTGTCAGGGCCCCCAGTATCTAACTGATTGCAGATGCCCTAGATGGGTTCTGGGCATTTAGATGACTCTCTCTAAGACTCTTTACTAGGCTGAGGTCAGGGAGGGGGCCATTGCCTAAATGGCTCACCATCTACTTACGCCACTGGTTATATTTGTTGAAACATGTATAGCACACAGACCATGTGTTGCTTATTTGCCGTGCTATATTCGTACAGTTGGTAATTTTTTAATAGCTTATCATTTGGTGTGTTGAAAAAGTTCCTATCCATCTCTAAGAGATAATCAAGAAAGTGAAAGCATAAGATGTATTATTAAGTCAATAAACTGGTATTTTACGATACCATGGACACATAAAAACTACGTCAATTTACTGCACGCAGGCAACTGCTGGGTGACAGAAATATATAAAAATAAAAAAGTAATATGTGCATGTCATGAAATATAACTCAAGCAAGATCAAAGAATGTAAATAGAGTTAATGTTTAGTTTGAGAGAGTTGTTCAGGGTTTTGGCACAACATCAAATTCAAATGGAAATTGAAGTCCTGTCCGACCATCCTGCTTAAAATAAAGAAATTGCAATGTGAAAATGAGTAGAAAAGCTATATTACACCAGCGTTGGGATTCTGCTTTTCGGGGGATATATTTAACGTGCACCCACCCCATCGAACTTCCTGGGCTGAGATTGTCGTGACAATTTTTGAGCCTTTGCCCTCAATGAGTTACACCCTGTGAAAAAAAATAAGTAAGGCCCAAACTTTCATCACTACAGATAATGAGTTTAAGACTTTCAGAGTATATAAATGAAAAGGTAATTGAAAGTTAAATATTGTTTTAACACAAGTTAATGATAGATTGAAACCAGTCAACGGAATATAAACAGAAACTGATATTTAAATCTGCACTAAATGCACCTATATATGCACATTATTTGTAACATCAGGATGGGGCGAACCATTAATTGCCAAGGCCAACGGACGCTCTGATCTGGGGTTTGTGGATGTACAAGGTTTTTTTGACGAAAACATGTAGACATTTTGGTCCACCAGGAAGATCGTTGAGACTTGTACAAACTGTCCATGGCAGCACTGTTTAGAGGAAAATATTGTTTAAATCAAAGAATTAAGACTAATTTATTGTAAAAGTTAAGAAATTTATAACTAAATTAGACAGTGATAAATTATAATATTTGATAATAAAGAATTTTGCAAAAACACTTGAGTGCCAGGGTATCTTTACCCCTAAGAAAATTTTAAAAATTATATTTCATTCGCTTACATATGAAGGAATGGCAAACAGCATTTCTTTTGACAACGTACAACGATTGCCCCCCTGAGTAAAAAAAAAAAGTGGATTTTAATTCGAGTCCAACATTGTTAAGAAATTTTTGCACAGAAAATTTAGTGGCCTTTGTTGGTTGAAAACTGATGAGGCTTCAGTCACCCCCAGTCCTCCCGGTCCCTACGGGTCTGTTTCTAGTCATTACAAATATGAATACCAGGAATTTAATGATAGCCGTAGCAGTTAGTACTATATCAACAGCTGAATGCGCCTGTTTGTACTGTAGTTTTTTTTAATCTGTAAAGCACGCAGAGAGAACATATTTGAGTAAATTAACACGCCCGACATTTTTAACTAAATTTCTGACCTATTTTTACACCTCTGTACCAAATTTACCATCATTATGCAACATTTTATATAACACACCTAATTTTCTCAAACAATTCCAAATCATACAAAACTATCTGCCTAATAAATGCTACATTATCTTCCAATCATTGACACCAAATACAATCTCACAGTGTACAAAAACATATACTGCTTCATTTGTTTGGGTCTCCTTCTACTGTAATTCAATATTCTAAGGTTTTATTTGATTTAACTTCACAATAAGTAGTACTAGTATATAATGTTTGTAAGTCATACTGAACTATCTGAATGAATCGGAATGAAATGGCTCTCTTATTTTTTGGATGAAAGAGATGTGTTAGCCAATAATGCCTCGATGATTTATATGCAATTATGAAAATGTAAACACAGTCCATCCTATATAGCTAACAATTTTTCGTGAATTTCAAACATCATCATGTATGTCAACATCTTTAGCTGACTTCAAAGAATCACAGCTTCCTTTAAAGATCGAGAAGTATAATTTTCATTAAATACGCCAATAAAAAAATAATGTGACCTAGGGATTTTTATAATGATTTGAATGCACCAATGTGGCTTGGAGATAATCAAACACATGAATGTAACAGAGAACAAAAGACAATGCATTCCAAATTTAACTTGCAGTTAATGAAAGAAAACCTTTCTAACTCAATTTATACTTTGGAATATTATTTAGAGCTGTAGGGACCTTCCGTTGTTTAAAATATTAACGAAGTTAAATGTTTACTAAAGTGATTTTCAGTACACCCGTGTAACTGACAGAAAGATTCTGGATTATCACGACGAATAGCAATGGGAGAATATTACCAATCGCAAGGTTTAATCGATTTGAACGATAGGAAACTCGAGGAAACAGACAGTTGGCCGCGTTCTAGATATTACATTTAGTCGAACTGAGCACTTAGCATCTACAATATTTTATTGAAATAAAGATGTGCTAATATAATAATAGTGAATATATGAGTGGGGCATTAGTGATTTCACTGTCAAATCATCTAACAAATAATCTCATTAGATGAATGCTATGTTTTAATTACCCATTACTGATCATAGATAGTATCCACTGTATACACGGAGGTCATTGTCAATAGTCCTTTTTACACTATACCCTTCGTTGAGCCGTTCCAGGCACCGTGCCAGGCTCGAATATTTTGAACCTTCCACATTATACGTTGAACAGGTGAGCCGGGCTCGCTTATTCACCGGAAGTAATGGAGCTCTCTAGACGGAGGGAACATGAAACAGAATCCAACATGGCCGGAAATGTGAACTTCCTAATTATTATGTTTTGTTTAAAATGATTAATACGCGTATCAGGCGAAGAAAACTTCATATAAGGCAACAATCTAATCAACTTGTTCGATGCCAATTCTCCAATTCACGCATTCTTTGTATTTTCGTCGCGCGCGAAATGATAACAAACTTCCGGACATGCGCAATCAAAGTATTCAAAGTGAGCCAGGCACGGTTTGCGTTTACACTATACTAAAGCGTGCCAGGTCCGGACCGAGACCACCTCTTTTAGGGGGGCCAGGCCTGGCACGGATTTAACCGTGCCTGGCTCACTTAGACCCTTTCACATTACGATACTTTCTACCGAACCGAGTCTGGTCTAGACCTGGCACGGATAAATTTTGTAAGTGTAAAAGGGGTTAAGGATTGGTCGATATATGTTTCAGTGAAAATATCCATTCTTTAAAACCTTGTCAATTTAAGTACAATTGAATTTGAAAATTTATTTGAAAGCTAGAATTTGCCAGATGTACTTGACGTGTTTATTTGACAGAATAAATATGACATTTAGTAGATGTTGCTCGTTTACTTTTTAGTGGGCTATATCACATTACCTGCATAGATGCCTCAGCTGTATATTTATTGCAAAAGCGTGATTTTGGTTTGATCACGTTTATCTCATTTCATTAATTTGGTTAATTTTACTATCATTTAAAAACGTATAACATCTCATTACTTTTACATCTCTTAGACTGTCTTAGAAAATAAAAAACAATCCTTTAGAACGGCATTTTTGTGGGTATATGAGTATGAACGCATCACAGATTTCATCATAAATAAAAAAAATGTGAAAGAACATCATTAAAATTTGATCAGCTTCTGATGCTCTGTTGCATGTAGTTGAGTTCTCTGTGAAGGGTGTAATTAGTGATTAAGGTACACCCAATTAAACAAGACATAACATAAGTACTAAGTGGCACAATTCTTAACATCATGTCTTAATTTAAAAACCTCTCCCTCTAAATTTTTTTTTTTTTAAATTAAGTTTTATAAACTGTTGTATCTTTGATGATGACTACGACGAGAGGAAGTCAGTCTCGTGGAATAGGAAATGCCACTTTTAATGAAAAATCAGGCATCTCACACAACTTAATTAAAAGTTTATCCATCGCTGATTTCGTGAAATTATAATACTTAGAATCAAATGAAAGTTCTTTATGCTACGACTTTTATGAAACCTGTATATTCACCGCGCATTGGTTTGCATTCCTGTATTCTTATGCCAAGCTGACACTTGCACGAATCTTGTCCCCACAATGTCTATGCCGCTCGGGGGTCTGGGCAAGACGTTTCTTCGCAGTGGAGTGCAGCGATTGCGCCATGTTCTGCGACCGCCATTGCGCAGTATTGTAAACTACTATGTTAAGTATTGTATGCGCTGTTTTCACACATTGCTTCTTGCCCGGCATGCTTCTATGGTACTAAAACTTATGCATTCAATTTGAGAAGATTTCAAAATTTTCTCTACAAGCCAACAAACATTCTTGCATTCTTCGCACACTCTTTAGGCTAGGTAATGATGTTTTTAATCATTGGCACCCTGAAGTGTGTGTTATTGCGTTATTTCGTGCAAGTGTCAGCGTGACTTGAAATATTTCAACAAATGGAACTAAGAACTGATGACAGCACTACCCAATACCAAATAAATAAATCTATATTCATTTGCATGAAAATTAAACAGGAAAGAAAAATCTTGAGGATCATAGCCAATATAAACTATTTTTCTTGAGACCAGTATTAACTTTCAGATGTTTTGGCTCTTGTTAATCATCAGATAATGATGGTTTTCATCCGATTTTTATCTTTCTAAGAAACAATATACTAACTTCTTAAAAACATTAACACTTTGAAAGTAACACCAATCGGATTAATTTTAAATTTCTAGATCCTTGATTTAGCATTTTCAGCCTATCTGATGACATTAGAAAATTATTACATTCTGTATTGCTAAACGTCAGTCTGGAATATAAAATATTTAATAACAAGATATTATATTATGTATTGTGAACCACACCCTGAAGCTCTCTTTTTAATTATTACATATGGTAGGAATAAGCCGGATCTATACAACCACAGCAATGACATTACCTTCAAGGCAGACTAAATCAACGATAGTTGAGGAATGCTGTTGGAACAATGTTGGTCTATGAAATATGTTTATGTTATTCTTTGTGATAAACTGGCAGAACTAATAACTGATGGAACTATCAGACATTCCATTCATTTAAACACATATTTGTACAATCCCAATAGACTAGGTAATGCTTTGATCTCTTTCTATTCCCATTAGTCTAGATGGTGAACTATTTCAACCAATATCTTTGAAAACTATCGACGTATTTCTTATCTATGACATTCTGATTATCATCAAGAAAAACTGTTCGTGGTTGTTATCTTGTTTGTGATACAAAACACCTGATTCCACCTCCCACTGGGCTGATTAATGATAATCTTAGTTTACACATTCTCTGTCTTTCAACTGTTTGAAGCAGCTTCCCGACTCTACAATCTACAATCTTCAGAACCGATTCTTCAAGTTTTCCTTGATTATTAAGGGTTTTTTTTATAATGAAACATAATGTTGCCACAATATCGCAGTTATCAAGAAGACAAAACAAACATAATAATATGTTACAGAAAAAAACATTTGATGGTAAAACAAACTATTTCCGTAACGGTTTCAAACCAAATAATTATTAATCTACAGTAATCTAAAGTAACCAAATCAAGACGGAATTGTGATATCAAGAATTTGTGTAGATAGTCTTTTCATTATTTAATTTCTAATATCCAATTATCCAGTCTAATAATAAGAGAGAAATATTGAAAAATATCAGGAAAAGTTAATCATAATATGAATTCGATCCTAATCTGTCAGGCATGTTATTGGTTTGCTCATACTCAACAGATGACTAATAGTATACTATGGTCGGAGTTGGTGATCTATAAGGATGGCCAATATTGCTTTACTAAAAACAGGCGTGTTACTTTCACTTTATCATTTATGCCTTTGGGAAGTTGACATCAGACATGAGGGATCTAATTCGATTCGTTTTCTGTTTTCAGGGCAGCTGGTTTGGAATTTTAAATATAGCCGAATCGCTAACGCTTACAATGTCCTGAATAGATATTTATTTCAGCATTACCTGCAAAGTAAATCAAACATAATATTTCGACCATTGGTAGAACTAAAAAAAAATTGATGATGGTCGTCACCACCCACTAATGACCATGAGACGTTTTGAATACTAGTACTCAGTCCGCTTAAAAAACCTGTGTATAGAACAAATTGTCCGAAATCCCAACAGACTATCACATTTCTCCTAGAATCTCAGGCAGTTAGACTCTGGTATTTATTGAAGATTTACAAATGTATAAGAACTATATAACTGGTCAATATCAAGCTACTCGTTTCCCATTTTGAGAAACAGACGAAATGTTTTAAGTGATGTGATCGTATTGATCGGTGGAATAACACTTATTGATACAATTGAAAACTGATAGCTCACAGCAATTAACCGTTTCCCGGTGGTTAAAATACTCTCAGAATCGAAACTTCTAAACAAACTCAGATAGAAAATTAACTCCAGTCATAAAGAAGATTTTTCCATTGAAAAATGTATGGTCTGAGGCCAGAAGACAAACTAATGCGAGTCGGATTATGGGTGGACGAAAGGGGTATGTAAACTGTCTGAAAACACCAACTATATAGTAAACGTACAAGGAATTCTACGGCCGGAATTATTACAAACTTGCAACAACTTGCAATAGAAGTAAAGAACATCGTGTTACGATAGCTAATCCTACCACAGCACTCAATGTAGCCCAGAGCAAAATACCTTTATGACTTCCTTATTGCGTTACTTCCAGAGTATTTCAAGAATCACCATCAACATACTTGAGACTAATCTCGAGAATCTCTCGACCTCAATGATTAAGACGTTATTTGTGGAGTTGAATTATTTTCAATAAGTAGACGTAGAATGTATCTGTTATGGTCATTATTTTTCTGCCGAGAAAGATCCTCATATTTAACTTGGGTCATATGAAGTTAATAACTTAAGGCTCAGGAGAACGTCTCTCTAAACACACTGCTTTAAGCTGAATTGATTGAAAATAGAAAAACTGATAGAAGGGTATCACTAAGTTCAATTATTAAAACTATGTTATTGTTTACCATGCAAACAAGCCCTCACTTTCTTTCCAACTGTTACAATTGCACTCTTTCTAAAAGAATGTATCGATTACGAGGAAATAGTTGATGATAAAGTAAAAGTAAATATTGAAATAATCATATTACATTTTCTACTCTTCAAAAAGATCTGCACTAGACATTATGGTGGATGTCTGGGATCATCATCAACATCAGCATAGAAATGGTAGGAGATAATACCAGCATAAACATAGAAGAAACGTTGGCGTCGAAGTCATGATAGACATCGTTAAACAAATGTTTGGAAAATATTGATATGGTGGTGATAGAAAGACAAAATCACGATAGAAATAGATGAATGTAAATTTATATTGAGTAGTGGTTCAAAATCATAGTAATCAAAATGATTGCTAGAAAGGGAGGAAATATCATCGTTGAAAACAAACAATGGAAGAATTGAAGGAATGAGTGAGCCAGAATCATGATCATGATAGAGTGAATCAAAATCATGCTCCTGATAGATAAGAAGTCAAAATCATGCTCCTGATAGATAAAAAGTCAAAATCATGCTCCTGATAGATGAAGTCAAAATCATGCTCCTGATAGATAAGTCAAAATCATGCTCCTGATAGATGAAGTCAAAATCATGCTACTGATAGATGAAGTCAAAATCATGCTCCTGATAGATGAAGTCAAAATCTAATCCTGATAGATGAAGTCAAAATCATGCTCCTGATAGATGAAGTCAAAATCATGCTCCTGATAGATGAAGTCAAAATCATGCTTATTACAGAGTGAGTCAAAATCATTCTCATGAAAGAATGAGTCAATAACATGTTCAAGATAGACTCAAGTTCAATATAATTAAAGAGATAAAATCATGGTAGTGCTTCTATGTTTTTGAAAATGTAAACTCTAAACTTAATCCTAGACAACATCAAGAATGTGTTTTTTCTCAATGTATCTCTATTGAAAGGTATTAAAGCTATATAAAATGTAGATGATGTTGGGGAATAATTTAGTAAGGCGAGAATAACACCACTTATCTTAATATGCTTCGGAATCTCTTGAGTATTGAGAAATATGCCCTGATAAATTGTTCTCCATTTATAACCATATTTATCTCATGAAAACAACGTATATTTATAGAGCCAAAGACTTAGTGATAACATGGAATCTTGAAGGACGGAATATAGAAGATAAATGTAATTTCTTGTGTTTCCAATCTCATTTGTTTCTCATTATTTCCCTTAACAGATATCTCCTATTACAACTCATTTAAATATTCTTTCTTTTGGAATACAAATTGCATTGATAACTAATTGTGCAGTTGATATCATCATTAAGTTTTTATTGGTTTGAAACTGAATTGAATGGAATAACATTTCGCTCTAAGCTCATCTTTCTTATGGAGATTAAGGAAAAATTCATAGCTGATAGAGTATAGAATGGACGATTAACAGATAATTCACCATACGATATCATTATGATTTTAGCTCTGTAGTTCAATAAGGTAAACACTATCAATCTCTTGAGAGCTACTTTTTCGAATTCATAAATTTGTCAAGAAATTTGTATCTGTTAAATAGACGATATATCAAACATTTGAATATAATTTTTATCTAATTTATTCAAGAGTTCAGTGTCCAAAAAAGTTGGGGTGGTTATATAAATCATGCAATATTTACTTATTATTCAACGATAATGACTTGACTTTAATTTATCTAAATAATTTTGCCATTTAATTGCACTGCTTTAACCAGATTCCTCTGGTCTGTCACTAACAGCGCTCTAGAGAATCAAACCTCACTTCATTAAAGTCATTGACGACCATTGGAAGGCCCTATGAAGACGATATTGGAGAGAAGGAGATTAACAAGTAATTACACACAATATATCTACCTTAAGTATCTCTCTTCATTTCCGTTATGAAGATACTCATTTCCGGTTCCTGTTGACTTATGTCCGTATAAATTTCGTGAATAGAAAGAAAATCAATTAGCTGTCAATTCTGTGGATTTTCCGTTGACTTTTATCATCATTTTCGAGAACTCTATTTAGATATTGTCAAGATCATTAGTTTTATACAGGTCAGATTTTCTCAATTTACTTAAGAGTTTAAGCTATTTTACCGCTGCTATGATTTCCAGCTAATAGAGTTAAGAAATCCAAATATATATCTGCATCTAAATTTGTTCATGAACTCCTGGAAGTAACAACAGTCGAAACTTCATCGACCGGTTCCTTTAAATCTCGGTAGATCAAAACGACTGATTTAAATTATATGGTGCTATAGGCGTAAATGTAGAACTACCGGCTGGTAAAAGAAATGTTTAAACGCCTATATCCCTTGATACTATAATTTATAAAGATCACTGATCACCACAATTAACATCATTATACTTATCAAACAGTGCAGTGGAGTAATTGACGCTTCATTAACACAGGAATTTCAAACATAATCTGGTGTCAAGCGATGACGGAGATCAAAAATATTTAATGCCATTTTCAAAGGCATTATTTCCTTAGCTTTATATGACTGTGGATGGTACAATTATTTATCTTTGATTCTTAACCCTGTCTGCAACATTTTGTTTTATAGATTTCTACCATAGTTAGATATTTTGATCCCAATCCGTTACGCAGTTCGATCTGAGTTGCGAATTATCAAGTGTGTTCACAGACTTCAGCTAACACTGTAAATTGTTATAATATAAAATTAGTAATCAGCAACTAGTAACATGAATATTTGACTTTGTTAGTGATTTCCTATCACTGATTGTTTCCATCTTATTGATAAGTCTTTATTAGTGGTCTTCATTTCTGAGCTGTTTTTTGGTTTATTTTAGATCGAACATAGTTCGCAATTCTTGATAACATGTTATCTTTTTTACCCAAGTTTCATTATTGATCAAGTAGTTTAAATGGTGGCTTATATATATATACTAACCTTTATAAGTTTGGAATGGGTAAGGTATTGACATTATCTTTTTATATTTGAGTTTGAGTTCCGCAAAAAAAATATGTTTACTATTCATTTTTTTATTTTCTTTTCATTTACTTCAGGCATTAATTTTACCATCACCTTAAGAATAGCATAATGTATTTACTTATTATTTGCTCGTTTAATACGAGTTATGATCAAAACCCTAGCCAAGTTTGTATTCAGTATATCGGCAGCAAATCATCCAAAATACATGTATATCCATTCCAAATACATATTTGCATACTGATAAAAGTTTGCTTATACAGGAGAAACTGTACTATATTTCGGTTCCCATCCCAACGAAATCAGAAGCTCACTATAACCAATAATTTGTGGAATTAAAGCTACTAATCTTTACTTCATGATGTAATCTGTAGACGTTTTATGTAAATATTTATATTACTGTTATAATTAAGCTGGATTCAGTATAACAGAAGGTTTATACGTGATAATGATGTTGTTTATACTATATATTAAAATACAGGATAAATATTTCACCAGAATATCAGTGCACAAACAGATTCACCGATAACCTATACTTCATATCAACAAACTGTCATTATATTTTTAAATATAAATTTTATCTTAACATATGTTGCATTATGATATTTTATTTATTATTTACTATACATCATTTACAAATCAAATTCTTAAAACACGCCCGTCTCTTATGCGTTTCATTTCGTTTGTTAACGAAATAAAATAAAATAAAGGAAAGTAATGTAGAATCAATGACTTTGGTTACCCTAAAACTTTATAACTGTAGAAAAGTGATTGTGTTTATAAAGTTTTCAATGAAATTAAATGTATACAATAGCAGTGTCTGTTCTTTACGGAGCCTAACAATCACATTTAAAAATCGATTTTTATTTATTTATTTTTTTGTTGGTGCAGATCTAATTCATTTTTAAAGGACGGAGGGGAAACAATTTTTGAATATTTTAAACAATGTTTTTTATCTATACCCATTTATTTAAGAGCGTCCTATGTAGTATCGATGGCAACATTATCCAAAGGTTGGTGTCTAGGGAGATACTTTAATTGACCGATCTGGGTTTAAATGTACGTTTATCACACTCAAAGAGATGAAATACAGATTAGCCACGAAGTAAAATTACTGAAAGATAAAACAACTACAAAGTATATGACTTACGTCTAAAACATGTTGTTCTTGCTTCATTAGGATAAAATCCATCAATGCATTGGCACGTCTTGTCTTTACATCTTGAGTCAGTGACATAATCTTGACAAGGACAGCAATGGCTATCATCACAGGCTGTTCCTATTCTCTTAGCTGAAATATATAAACATTTAGAATCATTTCTGTATCTGTGGTCTGAAAAATCCATTAAGCTTTTTGAATTTTAAAAATCACATTGATAACCAAGAAACCCTGCTTAAATCAGACAATATGTTGTATTGAAACATTTTCACCATCAATCTGGATCTGATATTCAACACTGACAAATCTGACAAATGATTACAAACTTTTCATGCTAAAAATTATGCACATGTTTCGTTTCATCCAAGGAAATATGTTTTGAAACATACTCTTACCCATTCCCTCTTCCCAATCTTTATTAATACAATCAGTACATGTGCAAATTGACTTTGTTACTAAGAAATCCTTCTGAATCCGAAATTTGTCTCAAACATTGGACAAAATCAGATGTTTTCAGCAAGACCTACCTTCATCAGAGCCATCTCCGCAATCATCCATAGAATCTAGAACCCATGTTATACTGACACATTTCTTATTACTGCAGGAAAATGCACCTAATTTACAAGGTTTTAGAACTGGAAATATAGGACATGGTGCATGCTGATTAGTGGGGATGTTATCTACTGTCTTCTTATTGTTTAATATAATTACAACGGTGTCACATTTTGTTGATTTTATTGCTATGCGTTCAAAGAAAATATCAAGTGTTTTGAAATTAATGAGCCTGTTTAAATAACTCAGATTTCCAACAACAAAGAAGACAGTAAGCATGGATTGTTAAGACATACTACAAAGGTCGTACTGGAAATTGGCGAACTGTGATAATGCTGGTTGCTTTGAGTTTATTATTAATAACCCTATCTTGATCAGCCATGCAAGCTACCAATTTGTACAGAATGTAATCAAGTTCAGATATGAAGATTTGATGATTTCAGATATTGCAAACATCAAGTTGATATTCCAATATTTAATTTCTCAGTAAATCTAATCCATTTTTTACAGATATAAAATGAATCAAATCAGAAATTCCATGACATGCTCTCAAGTTTTCTAAGATTACTTCATATTTTAATCCCATTTCCATACGAATAGCAAACAGTGAAAAAAATATTTACACATTAAAGATATGAATTGAGATGTTGAAATTGAATCTTAGAAATGAAGATAATTCCTAGAGGGCATATCAAGAAGTTGCACATATAAAGCTATATTTAACGGATCAATGCGTTTAGTGTGTTGATTCTGATATCTGGAGGCTGTTACAACCATGTTTAAAGGACCCTCAGTTCGATCGTTACAAGTCGTTATGTCTTACTCGAATTCATTAAGTCAAGTGCTGAGACGTGCTGTTCTTTGAAGAAGCATTGATGTGCAAAACACTTGATAGTAAGATTTAAATCCTTCCGATCTAACATGTCCACGCATAAAGATATCAATTCACATGAAAGAAAGTTAATATTATTAAGGCACCATAAAATTCTCTCGGTTATTTTCATGGCGTAAAAAGAACGCTTTCTGTCTTTTGTTTTATGAACAAACTTTCTTCACAGACGGCCATCAATAATTCTACTAAATACTCCACTAGACGTTCAAAGAACAAGTTAAGACCATAAAATGCAAAGGATTGTTAAAATGTTCTACTTTATTAGCAAAATACGACGATGGCCGTTTCCTGTCATTAAATGAAACTTGGTTCCCTTCTCCAATTCTAAAGTGTTATTTTGAATTTAGAAAAACTGTACAGAGATGCAATTAATTTGATAGGATCATGCGAGAATAAATCCATGCTATTAGGCAAACTATGTGAGATTCAAGCAGAATTAATGAAATCCTTATAAAACTTCATTTTTTTAATTCTATTTTGATACGAATAGCAAATGATGAAAAAAATATTAACACATTATAGATGTGAATTGAAAAGTAGAAATTGAATCTTAGAAATGAATCCTTATGAAACAGTGCACATCATACCTTCATCTGAGTTATCATTACAATCGTCAACGCCATTACCAAATAGCTCACGTGATATACATCGCCCATTAGAGCATTGTAGTTGATATGTTATATTGCAGAATGGACCAGCTGAAAAGTAAATGTACATCAGCAAATAAGAAAAGCAGAATCAACCTTTATTTATTTCATACTGGATCATTGAAACATGAATACTTAAAAGGAAAGAAAATATCAATCGAGGATATTGCATAATCTAAAAAGACAATTCATCCATGTTTTATCAACTAATGTATTAAATTTCAAACGGCTGTCACTATGAATTATACCTTTCCGCAAGATCAGGTACCAAACGACAATAGTTTCTTATAGCTTTGAATAGGTTTGGGAGGACAATCCCGTACAAATCACATTTCCAAAACAAGATAATGACCGTGGAAACCAATTTACTTACTTTCGTCGTATTTGCCTTCAGCACAATCGTCCACGCCATTTTGAATATCAGATTCTGGTATACATGTTCCATTTGGACATCTTTGCTCGCCAACATCACAAAAGCATAACACTAAATGAAAAATAATATCATATAAATTTGATGGTCGTTACCGATTTATTTTTTTCTTATAAGCAGGATAGAGTACCAGTCGAAACGTAAAATTGATGTTAACCCTGTTTTTTACTGACAAAAGAATATACTTCAAACTCAGGTACTGGGCTAAATTAATTATTCTGTCTAAAATAAATATGCGCGTTGAAAATTTAAATTTACATGTTTTTGGGGGGTTCTATTTAAATCAAAAGACGAAGAACGCAAAACTTACACACTGTTTCAAATCATTACAGATGCCTTTCACTTATGACTGCTGAACAGTTTTGGTCCACGTTCTTTTATATAGCCAAAATTTTGACATTTAATGTGTTAGGAAATATTAACTGTCGATGTTAAAAAAGAACGATGTTTGCGTTATAAAATAAAGTATTTAAATTATTAAGTAAAGTCTACCACAGCTCTTTAGGTTGACCATTCTAGTGTTGGAAATTAAAAGGTTGCTTGAAATACATCACGTACAGTTACTGTCGGATTAGAAAACAGAACTAAGGTCCATGGAAACTTTAACAAAATAGCAATCTCGTTACATAACGTTTGTTAGACGCTTACTAGTGACTATTGTGCTGGAATGATAAATCGCCTGGTCGACCCTTCGGATGAAATTATCTGTCATAACCTTTAATAAGTCATATTTCTAAAATTGCATCCTATTTATTTGTGTAAGGCAATTCATAAACTAACTGAAGACATCGCGTCTGGTTTGCGAAGTATCAAAAAAGTAGAAATTTGTGGAGCTTTATGTCAATCTAATCATTGAAAGCAAACGACTGAACGAAACTACATGTATCCATCTCTGTTGTTACCAGATCCTATGAAAGTTTAATAAAGTTGATGTAAAAATTGTGTACATGTCAGGGTTTGACAGTGATATAATTCATATTTTTATCGTACAAGTTGTGTTATATATCAAAACAGATTGTTGTCTAGACAATGACTCTAGTGCTTCTGATCAGCTTTACAAACCGAATCGAAAAGACGATTAAAATGTACTTAACCATTAAGTTTGATGGGGATTCAAGGATCCAAATTTTCAGAATTAAATGTAAACGACGTTTTAAGATTATCAAATAAATGCAATATCTAGGCACAAAGACGTTTTTTCTGTCAATGGATCCAATTAATGCATAAAAATAAGTACATTTAATAATCCATTTAAGTGAGATTATATTCTTCTATTTTATATGATGAATATATAATCTAATTGACCAAGAGTAACGGTAAAGTTGACGTTAAATGTTGTATGAGGGAAGTAATCACATTGTGAATATCTGTTTAATAACTATCTTAAGTAAGGTGAAGAATTGTCAGAAATGTGTTTTTCAAAAAGTGCAATTCACAACAAAGATTTGGATGGAAATATGCAATTATTTATTTATCTATACAAATACATAGCATTTAATTCTTAATATATAAAATTTGAAAAAATCAATGGTTCATTTTTGTATTTGTAAAAGTTATTTGAAATCCAAGACACATTAGACAAGTTTACTAGACATGGGTAATAACAGAATAAAATAAGAAAAGTATCAAGTTTAGTCTCGGAATGATAACTGTAATAGTCACCTCGACTATGTCAATACTGTCTGATAATCAGTGTCATGCATATTCCATACAGTCTCGGATATTATCTATTAAACTTATACAAAGATCAAAGTTCAGCATCACGTATCAGCAGATTTAAATTGGTTCGGAGACCCTCAGACGACTTCATATATCGATGTGTATAGAGCTTATTTTGAAACATTCTTTGGAATAAGATTTTCTTTCATCAAGCTAATTATATAAAAACACATCATATGCTACCGAAATTTTCTTTACAGCAATATTGCTCCATTGGTTTCTTTTTTGTTCTCCGTATTTATGCTAGATTTTGTAATTTCTTGGATTGAGTATTTTATCAATAACAGAATCAATGTCAATGTTAGTGCTGTTATGCCCATTAATGCAATACAACAACTGCTTGATTTATATATTCCATCATATTTATAAAGTGAAAATCGTCCTCAAGTCCATAGACAGGAACAAGAAAATAGATACGAGGAATCAATAAGCTAATCTCCATCAACCCCTCGGGATTCTTTTTAAATTATTTTCTTTTTATGTTACTTGTTGACCCTATTAAATATTCCTGTATACAGATATACAAGTTCGCTTGACTCTTTCTTTAATTTGACATCAAATTTTATTCTCCAGAGAGCTTCACTTATCTATTTTGGAAGAAAACTATTTTCTTTATCGGTTTTATCTTAAATGGCTCTTACCCCGAGTCTTAATTAAACCAATTTCTAATAATCAAGATGTGTTATGAGTTGAAAGCTTTGCAGGTTTTTTTTACTAGTTTTGAGGAACTGACATGAAAATGTATATAATTCTACTTTAAAGACGACTGATGCCTTTAATTGTTTGGCTGTCCATCAGACTACCTGTCATGTAATGATTAATGAAGCAATGCATAGCATGATAATTAAATTGGGTTTTAAGCGCATTTGAATGTATATTTTCTCTTAAGTATTTACATTTGTATTATGCACAGTATATTTATAATGATATCAGACACTTTTCGTGCAATTAAACGTGCTTGTTTTTTGATAACAAACAAACTTTGTGCTATTTCCAGTTATAAGTAGAGCTAAAAATATCGGTCAATTTGGCGATATGCAACACGAGCTAAATAAAAGAAGTAAAGAATTCTTTGATATATATGTTCATAACAGCTTTTTTTACAGTTTTAAGTAGTTTCCTTCCTAACTAGCGATTTATTATTGGCTTTAAACATGGTTTACATGCTTTGTTAAGTATATCTTGACATTATTTAAAAGATGCAATAACGTTTTAAATTTCATTAAATGAACAAACGTAATTGAATTTTCTAAAGGCCCAGTCACACCAAATCAACGTGAATTTAGTTCAACTGGGTGGAAGTTATTACAAATTGAACTAATTCCATTCCCTGCATTCTGGTGGAATTCTGAACACTTATGCAGTGTTCCAACTGCATTCGGGTAATTCTTACAAGCATCGTTTAAGTTCGAGATTTTTAGCTACGTCAAGGTAATTCAAGAGTTGCATTGAGTTTCATTAATACAGATTGAATATTCTAGGACTATTTGGCAGAATGAATCTGGCTAGGAGTCTTTGAAATTAGGTGCTTCAATGATGAATTAACACCGGATTAAGTCGGTCGAATTGACAATTTTCCTAAGGGCGCTGTTGTATTTTTATTGAATGTAGCTCATTATTATGGTCACACATACATTGCCACTCGTAAGCCATGAGTGCAATATCTAATAATATTTTTGGAATATTAAAATGGAATAAATCTAAGGCTAGTTTTACCTATACAGGGAAACTAATTTAATTGACAGATTAAGGGATCGTTATTTCGTCTCCGTGTTTACCTTGCAAATATTGTCACCGAGTTGAAAATCTTAAATGAATTGTTAATAGACGAGATTGTTCAAGGAAATTTGGTTCTGGTGATATTCTGATTATTTAGTCTTCAGTGTAAGCAGGGGCTTATGACTTGAAAAAGAAAATGAGTGCTAATGGTTCAACCAACCTAACATGATATGACATAAAATAGTTCGTGAATATAACATCTGCAAAATCTAATCTTCATTTGATTAAATTATCGCTACATTCAAGGTGTTTTTCGCAAATTTCAATCTGAAACTTATAAATTTCTATTTTCTCAATGATATGAAGTGTGCGAAGCCCAAAAGAAAAATAAATCACATATTCAAAATTCGATGTAAAACTTGAAGGCCTACTTTTAGTTCTAATGCGTTGCGTTTGGTATATCAATTTCAAGTAATGATTCCTCACTAAAACTTACTTACGCTAGGTGAAGTGGTCTGTTTGTGGGTTTCTACTTACTGTGTTAAGCTAATTCTTAAAATGAAATTGGTTAATCTATAGAATAAAAATATTATCTTAAATAAGTAAGTTTCAACAGCCAGAGCCCAATTTTAGCTATATGAGATTGCCTTCCAAACATTTTATTCAAATGATAATGCCTACCTTGACTTGTAAAAACGGCTAAAAGTAACCAAAGCAGGTGATATTTCGCTTCCATTTCGACTCTAGTGTCACTAACAAATTCTCCTTTCTGCTATTAATCAGTTCATTTACTGTTCCAACTTTCCACAGCTATAAATCCTCTGATACTTGATTCCAATCATTAGTTAATTATTGATCATTTACAATTTACTATTCTCCTGATGAACCGTCTTGATTGAAATTTGATGATTTCGAGATTCTGTGATATGCTTGATATTAATGTAAAAACACAGGATACTTATTTTTTGTTCGCTTTAATATCTCTACAGATTATTGAGACTGACAAAATATCACGTATTCGATATTTTCTACTGGAATTCAAATGGAGTCGTATCACACATTGTCACTTCCAATACTCCGTCTTTCCACTTTCCTTAGAAGCTTTTGTCGCCTTGAGATACACAAAACTTTTCTTCGTTCTAAAAGCTGTTTAATTCTCCCAAGAATAAAAGTTATTCATATCTCTTGCATTTGAATTTTTTAACACTTATAATATGCATGAATAATGACTTCTACTTTCAATTAAAATATATGTTGTTTATAATAGGCACTTGAAATATTCAAAAGCCTTCTGTTTGAAATTGATATGAGAAACACGTTGTAGAGTGGGTTTTAAAGACACTAGACTAAGCTTGATATTGGATTGTCCAGTATGTCGTGCAGATTTCTCCTTATTTTCAACGTTAATAAGGACGGCAGATGTTCTTCCTGGCAGAGTAATAGTTCTGTTATATCCGGTGTATTACTCTCGTCTGGACACCTCTCTTTCCTGTGGAGTTAATAAAGTAGAGCCTTGATAAGGATTCAATATGTATATTCAAATAAAACCTTTATTATATATACAAACTCTTGTGTTATACCTTTTGTATATTACAACCGTGTTAAAAAGTGTCACAGTAAAGAAATGAAATCATTGTTTTGATTACACAATAAGGTATAATAATAATTGACAGTGACCCTATTATGCCAATCCTAATTAAGCAGTATAATACTAATTATGCCCTCTTATCTGATTGAATAAGTTATTGATATAACAGTTGATTGCAGTCTGAATTTATAACAGATCTGTCATGTCAATTCCTTTTCTTTATGACAGATTCAATATAAACATCATAAAGTCTCAAGCCGAGTGACAAACTACGTGCTTGGGATATTAAATGACCAATAACCATGATCTAGATTATAAATGATTGCAAAATCTGCTAAACATGCTCTCAATGTTATGTACCAAGTAAACGGCTTTGATCTGTGAACTATATATAGGTTTAATTGACTGGTATCAGGTCTTCATAAAAAAAAACGTTATTATCTGACATTCTTCGGGTATTTAGTAGGAAGGAGATAAAAATGTCTTCAATATAGAGTTTAACATCTTAGCATTTCATTTCAAACCTATCACTGCATAATTTAAGTAGAAGCTTGCTATTGTTTTTTATTGTTAGATTATGAATACAGACAGCGCCACTGTGTGCTAAATTAGAAAACCATGCTTCTGGCAGTTCTATTATTGCATACTATATATAAAGATGTCTGATTTTATTAGCTCAATAAGATGCAAACTTTACATAATAGTGTAATGAACATAAATCAGTACGATAAAGCTCGTTTAATGCCCCGAGTCTATGCATGACTTGGACGAAAACAACAAAACCACTTACTTTTTATCTAGCTTTATAATGATTGTATCTTAAGATATCAGTAAAAATTAACAACATCATGTTCACTTATTAAAGAAAAGATAATTCAATTATATATAATAGGTTATGAGACTGATATTAAAAACTTATTGATAAACACTGCTCTGATAATAACGTTGTAGACGAATATATTATTCCTGATCGGAGAGTTCTTAACTAGAAGTAAAATGGTATTTGATATCCAGATAGGTCTCAGAAACAGAATGATAATTAGCAGTTTTGGACTTTGACAGATCGACCCCCTTTTCCTTCAAATAATTCAGTAACCTAAATATATGCATATCCTTAGAGCAACAACACAAATTCCGAAGGAGAACCATAGTCAGTAACTGCTTACCTGATTCTATCAAATATTCCAGTTACTTTCAATACTGAAATACCATTCTTAAAGTTTACACCATAAACTCCGAGTGTTTGTTTAGATTTAGAAATTACATCCAAATCAACATCATCTTGCACATGTGCATTCAAAATACAGAGATACTTTTTAAAATAAGAATTTAGTTTTCAAAATAATTCTCAGACTTGGCACGTAGCATTACAACTGGATGTAACAATAATTAGGTCAATGGTGAATTTCAAATTTGTAACATTTTCTTAACATCTTGATTTAATGCTAAATTCATACCATATCGACAGGGGAACACGTGGCATAATGTCTTATTCAGTGTTGATCGTTTGAATTTCAGATTGATTTCTATAGCCTGAAGCATTACTTACTAAAAATTCAGATTGAATATTGCTTGTAGCCGAGTAAGTGAAACATCGTTCAAGAGCTATTTGGGTAATGAATTTTACATTTCAGATTGAATCAATTATTGTCCTATCTTAAAAGAGTAAGTGAAATAAAATACGTCATATAATTCCTGCCATGTTAAGAGTCCACTCTGTAATGACTATGTGAACCCAATAACCGAAAACTCTAAATAAGAGTCATGAGTCATGGCTAAACAGTTATAGTACCGAATTCTTTATTCCAAACAGCTACCATGCATACACTCATAGCGTATATTTGACAATATCATATGTTATAGTAACTTACTTCAGTTTGTCCTTGAAGTTCAAATCTTGTAAGATGTCACAGAACACACGCAGTGACAAAACAAAGCGTTTTTAATCTCCGGTAATATAATGGTCCTCATGTTGTCTGGAAATCCTTCAACACATCAAATATAGTCATGTTCGTTACAAGATTTCAGAATATAATATTCAGGAACATTTTAGTTAATAAATTAAAGTTAAATCGGTAACAGTTGCTAAAAGTTCTGCATCTTACAGATTATTCCCATTGTAATAATTCCTGGAACAAGATGGAATTCCATGAGTCCCATGACTTCACAAGGTAGATGTTTGGCACCAAACAGGTAATCTGAAGAAATGAAAGATATTTTAATGAACATTTTGCAAGGTTTTTAAAGATTATTAATGTAGATAGTTTAAAGGAAGGTGTTACTATTAATGTTCAATTAAACCGAGGTGTTGATATACATACACAGTTAATATCATACCGTTTACTAATGTAGGCGAAGTTTAAAGTGGAGCTCTGTAATGTATATGGAATCATTTAGACAATGAAGCAGGTAATGCCATAAAACAGCTTTAAACAAATTATGAAAATGTGGAAATCTCATCAAAAGTTCTATTACCTGATTTTTTTTTATCTTAAAAACCCGATCAAATTACACCAGCGAAATAAAGTTACTTAAAGAATGTCTATCGATATTTGTTGATTTATTTATTATGTACTTGACTGGGGCATCTGAAACTTAGGGCTTTGAGTAACTGTCACCTTCCAAGTGGAGATAGAGGTCAGGAGCACATACTTAATTGAAGAATTAAGAAATAACTATCACTTAAAATATATCCGTTGAAAAGAGAGAACATTTCTAGGGAAAATCTGTAACGAATAATTTCTTTAAGGCTGTATTTCGTTATCCGTGAATTGCTTTACAAATACTAGCATCTGAAGACATTCAGGGACGCATGTTTACAAAATCACACAAAATCCTGTCTAGAGAGTTTGCTATTAATTAGCATGTTAGCAAGAATGGTTGAAGTTGCAACACATGACAAATCTTTAAGAACATTAAATGTTTATTTAATTCAAATTTATTAAATTTATCAATTATCTTCAATTATCATGCTGTAGTAGCAGAAAGAAATTTAAAAATCGCCCTGAACCACATATCAATAAATAAACATAAAGGGACAAAATAGCGAACTATTACATTTGTTAAGAAAAAACTGACTTTGGAACCAAATGTTCCAATAATCTCATAGTGAATCTCGTGGTTCTTCAATATTTCTAGGGGATTAATCTAGCTGAAACGTGCATTAGAAATATAATACTTATGCCTGCTTGTTGGATGTGACCGTTTTAGTAAACGACATTTGGTCTAATACCATGGATATGAATATATATTATTGAACACCGTCATGGCTTTTATTTTGATCATTTAATCTTGTTTGATCTTTACTGGAGAAATTTGACCAAGTCGGTGTTCATCTTGAGACACTGATCAAGATAAACATTTGTATAATAGCCAGTGGTCAATCTCCCTCATAAATCAATGTTATTAACAGGAGACTTTTGATTATTCACATGTTAATCGAGTAGACAAATAGTCTTTATTGACCAGTCATCTATAGATGTAACAATTGGTAGAAGGCAAATTAAGACAAAGTAAATTACGGTAACATTTCTTCAACCCCAATGAATAAACAGAAAAGAAATTTATATTGAGTGATTCTACATCGTTACTCACTGGCGCTGAGACGAAATTGCACAAGAATCTTTTCCTGGGTCCCTTGATCATTTGTCTCTTTGACTGTCCGGAATTCAACGGGAATACAACGCCATTCAAGCCGTTTGTAAAAGTGAATTATGCATACATGGACATAATATTCGTGAAATTATTTCCTATTTACTTAATTGGCCAAAGGGTCTTAGAATACACTAGTTACAACAGTTAAAGAAATAATTGAGTATTTAGTCAATAGCATTTCGTGTACACGACAAAATGGTTACTAATTATGAAGGAATGACCAATGGTTTTACTGTTGATGAGTGACCGGTTCCTCTCATTAGTAGCTATTTACATACTTCCAGATTTCAATGATCATATAAATAGAATTCACTATAGTCTAGACATGGTGAATGGAGAAATTATATCCCAGAGCTTTACAGAAGTTTCTTTTTGAATTCCAAACGAATCTATGTTTTTAAACAACTCCTATATGAAAAGAAGAATGAATGCTGATGGCGTTGGCCAAAATATCAGTCATCTCCAACGAGGATGACAAACGGTGAAGCTTCTATCGGGGTATGGGAATACGGATGGACATAGCTGACCCAAGTTTCCCCCCTCCCGCCTTTCCAATTTTTTTTCATCGCCGAATATAGTGATAGATCAGCCCCACTGATAATTTGGTGGCCGTAACTCGGAACCCTCTACTTATGAATCCCAGAAAAACCAAAGGTATCGTGTTGGCAAATCGAGTTACCAAGCTGAGTGTCATAAGGTTTCTGGAAAATAAACATGAACACACGGCACCAACCAGTTATTCTAGAGTGGAGCTATATGCAATATCTAACTGTCAATGAGTGTATTTCATTTCATAATATATATTGATAAACTGTCAATTTACTGCAATTAATATAGGAGAAAGAGATATTAAACCGGTAACACGTAGATAAGTGTGTCTGATCCGAAATAAATAAAACAGACCCTGATCTACTATTTTAACTTTTTCCTTTTATGTCCCCAATTCCATTGTACACGTTAGGTATATCTCTATTAGTCCTGCTGGTGCAAGTGAGACGACATCTTGCCTAGCCGGTACTTTCATTATTCCTGCTGGTACAAGTCAGATCACATCTTGGCTAGCCGATACTTTCATTATTCCTGTCACACCTGCTTCCATTATTCTTGCTGGTACAAGTCAGATGACATCTTGCCTAACTGATACTTTCATTATTCCTGTCACACATGCTTTCATTATTCCTGCTGGTACAAGTTAGAGGACATCGTGTCTAGCTGGTACTTTCATTATTCCTGTCACACCTGCTTTCATTATTCCTGCTGGTACAAGTTAGACGACATCTTGTCTAGCTGGTACTTTCATTATTCCTGCTGGTACAAGTAAGACGACATCTTGTCTAGCTGGTACTTTCATTATTCCTGTCACACCTGCTTCCATTATTCCTGCTGGTACAAGTCAGATGACATCTTGCCTAACTGGTACTTTCATTATTCCTGCTGGTACAAGTTAGACGACATCCTGTCTAGCTGGTACTTTCATTATTCCTGTCACACCTGCTTTCATTATTCCTGCTGGTACAAGTAAGACGACATTTTGTCTAGCTGGTACTTTCATTATTCCTGTTGGTACAAGTTAGACGACATCTTGTCTAGCTGGTACTTTCATTATTCCTGTCACACCTGCTTCCATTATTCCTGCTGGTGCAAGTGAGACGACATCTTGCCTAGCTGGTACTTTTATTATTCCTTCCCGTACAAGTTAGTCAACATTAAGTCTATTTTTGATATATTTGATCCTTTTACAAGTCAAACGATATTTTATGTAGCTCATATTTAAATGGCACCGTATCGCCCACGTGTTACTTCCGCAATTGCAGTTTGGACACGATGGCTCATTCGAAAAGTTAGATCATGTACCTCAAGTTTAAATTTTCTTTCGGGCAAAAAGAAATTTCTTATTTCACAGATCGATGTGTTTTCAGTAGTAGACACATACTAGTTTTCAATATCTTCTGCCTTACTGAAACACAAAGACCTCACACAAAAATAACATACCAAACCATGTCGTCAATACTGAAGAACTGTTAACTTGAGACCTCACAGTAAGAAATGAAAGATAAATGAGATGATTCTAAAACAAGGTTAATCTGTCTACCATCTTAAAAAAGAAAGGGTAAAGATCCTGTATATTAACATTTTCTGGAAAATACCAAGATAGTGAAGGTCTTTTAGTAGGCGTTTTAGATCTGTTCGTGCTGACAAGGTGATAGTATCAATTTAAAAATTTAGATATTGTTCGCTTCATTTCACTTCATTTTCCTTTCAGCTTACTTATATTATAGCAGGGTATTTATAGTATTATAGAAATTGTACCAAAAGTTAATGGGAAAAATCAACGAGATACTCAAAAAAATCCATTTGTCTCAAGACAAATACAGCGCCTAGGCACTCCCATCAAAGTTGGTGGCTCAATTTTTGATTGAACCATGTGTACAACGTAAACAACAGGCAATATGTAAAGGAATGAAATGGTTTTAACACGAAATTCTTTACTCTTACTGATTTACATGTATACAGAGAGGATATTTGTTTAAAAAAAAACGGGAAGGTCTCCCCACTCACAATGAGAAATATATATACACCCACTGATAGCATTTCATTATGATTTGTATCGATTTCTGAGATATTTAGTGTTATAGCTTGTGTATATTGGGTCTAACATGCAGAGCTATCCTCGATAAGCTTCCACATACTATATTTTATTTTATATAACTTCTTGATACTTACGTTTTTAACCACATCAGGTTTACCTCTTGTAGCTAGAAGTGTTTTCTCTAATCGAAACGGTCTTAGAAATAATTCTTTAAAATATTTCTAATCCAGACGATTTATTGATACTAGATAATTATCTTATCACACCGTCTCTATAATTATTATTTTATATACCATTGGTATGTAAAAAAAACATGACACAGTCCGTCTGGTTACCATCTTATTATTGGCAGCCTAATTTATCGTCTAGCTGTTTCTGTTCAAATGATTACGCTCAAAATGAGCCATGTAAAAGAATCCCAGGACAGCTATAGTTGCCTTACGGAGAATTGACGATTGCCTTGTAAGATGTGAACGGTCAATAAATCCCTCATCTTCACAATTTAATCCATTACGAACTCCGTCTTATATCTTGAATACAAATTACGAAGTTCATAATAACTTGATTATGAAGATGTATATTCATAGTTTCAGCAGTCTATTTCGTTTGCATTTCAGTCCATATTTGACATTTTTCACGATCACGCTGCACCGAGAGTTGAAGTCTTGTCACAGTACACAGTCACTCTAGGGACACATTTATCTACGAATGTTTCCTTCATGGAGAGCAAGAGAAAAAAAAGATGTTTCATCTGTTTCATTCCATGGGAATACTATGTGGCTGTTGATTGATTAGTAAGCACCAATGCAACATTTGCAAAGCTTAGATGCGACGCTCAATGGTCAAGTACTGTAGTATTTTCATTTTTTATACATCGTAAAAAGTTCAGTTCAAACACTATTAAGTAAAATGGTTGATGTAATTATACACTAATCAAAAGAATTGTATTGAAGAGATATTTATTATGTTGTAAAATGATATCTTCTAAAAGTCTTGAGACAATACAATTATAGTTTTATCATCTAATCAAAGAAAAAGCCAGACAAATTCTAGTTTACTCTTCATATAAAGATACCATCATATCTATACTTTCTATAAATTACCAATCGAGTAAGTAAATATAGTGGTTCAGTTATTTTAAATGACTTTGAAATAATTTGATTAAAGAAATGTTGTCATAAGAACAACAAATTTAGTAACTGGTTTTAATCGCCGAATTTGTCTTTAAGACTTTCAAAAGAAATATGGAGATGGTAACGCCAAGGACCATAAACTAAATGGTTTATACTTAAAAATACTTTTCTAGCTAATAGAGCTCAATTCCTATTTCCGATTACCTATTGAATATGTCAATCAGAAATTTGATACCTCTGTATTTAAGAACTGCTTTTAAGTTGCGTTTTAGTGAAAATTCCACAGCATCCAAATTAAAGAAAAATCTCGCCAGTTCATGGATTGGAATAAGAGAAACATGTAGGAGAAACGTTGCATCAAGTTCTGCACGTTAATCAGATATCTGTGTAAATAGATGTACATGTATATGCAATTGGGTAGTATTCATTACGTTGGAAAGCAGGCATTTAGGTTACTTTCGTAAGTGGAGTAAGGTTCGGTAAAGCCTCAAGCTTTATGTTATTGATGTATTATTCTATAAATCAATGAATAGGTTAATAAACCAGTCAAGGTTTCACATTATTAAATAAAGATTTAGAAAGACTGTGATTTATTTCATTTCCCTATATATAAAATCTAATCAAGTATATTAATGTCGTCTCGTACATAGCAATTCCATAACAACCCTGAATTGCGTTGTCCATACTAACATGGTACATTAAGTTGATAATGCTCTTGATCGACACTTTGCACATTACGAATCAACGTCAATAGAAAGGCTTGTGAATGGACGTTAAATGTAAAAAAATCTTGAATAAAACTACTGACTGTATAGTCTTCAGCGACATTTAATATTAGAGGTCATGTTTATAAACAGAAATTTTTTTTATAATACACTACTTATGATTTTTATTGTACAAGACATTTCCCCATTTCACCTGATAATGACAATGTAACTTGTTGAAACGTTGTACAATAAAATGGTATACCAACAAATTTTATTCTGTTAATTTAATAAACTCCCATGATTTTGATCCACGTACATTGTCTCTGAAATGGAGTTTTAGACTGTCTCAAGCATTTTTTTTCTGTTGGCCCAATGATCAAGGGCCCATGCGATGCAACATTAGACGTTACAATAAATAAAATTAAAGGAATTTAAAATGAAGAGTTTTACGCACTACTCTTCTGCACATTATAGTGAAGACGATAGTTACATTCAGAATCAACAAGTTTGTGTAACTCATGGTCCAAAGCAAAGGTCGGTCGTTAGCGTTCAGTGTTCTGTTACATTGATCCCTGTCTGTTTCTGCTGTGTGACTGATGTGGTCAATGGAATGGTCAATACTAAATGCTTAATTAAGTTGTAGAAATTTGTAATGGTCACGTATCATGAGTACTTAGTGTATCAACTAGTTAATGAAGCCATGAATTGGAACTCCATTAAGACTACCAAACCACGATCAAGTCATCTGTAGATAAACAGGTTTATAACTTGACCCATCATTCATGACAATATCAGATCAATATACTACTGGAACTGTTGATGAAAGACATTTAAGATGATTGGAATGTCATTTCGGACCTGGCTCTTTATATCCCTATATATTATCTTACACATTAAATGTAAAGTTATTGTATTCGTGAATTTCACTGATAACCAATACGACACCCTCAAACAAAACGCAGTCACAGAGAGCAGAGTTTTGCTAATTTATTGGTTTGCTATTACTTTTTAACATGACCATTGGTCAACATTTAACAAAGTTACTACAAAGAGACTAGGGGTAATAAGTATATCCGAGAATACAGTCATTTGATGTAAATTCCTGGGAACGTTTTAATGTATTATTTACAACATTTTTACAGAGACTAGTTTGAAAATGAACATTCAATTATTTATGCGATGGTGCCTAAACGGTAAAGTACATGCAATTCTGCCAGTGAGTAATCGAAAGAGGAATCATTTAATTAATGGGTAACAATTCCTTCATACATATGAGACCATTTAATAAAAAGCTTTAATGGAAACTGTAATTATTTAAATCCAAAATAACGACATAAATAAATAACTAATAATTGTTGCTACCAACAACAGATATTTTTAAATGTCTTTAATGAAAAAAAACACAAGAATCACTTATATATTTTATCTTCCAAATAGACCTGATAAGTTCCTTCTGGTGCAGACCGGCACCATTTCCACAAATAAAATATATGTGAACATCTATCCAATAATGAGAAGCCTTTGTATATTATATTGTACTTATTATTAATAAAATATTGTTTAAATCAACAATGAAAAGCAATAGCCCTTTGAAGATTAAAGAAAATGAATTATAGAATATGACTGGTTAATTGGTGTTAAATATCATATATATTGTGCAATGTTTTCTTATACTTTATTGGACTAAATAGTGACCTTAATAAAAGATATACTTCATAATATCTATTGATAATTTATACAGTGCGTTGTAGACTAGACTCACTTCATTTTTATTGTGAAATACAAAATCTGTATATCCATCCTGGAGCCTTATTCTCAAAAACTGAACTGAAATAAAATCCAGGAATAAAGTAATACAGTAATCTGATTGGATAATACAACTAAATTTAAAATCAAATTGAGTTATTGACCTATCTAATGAATTGAATACTAAAATCAACTTATGTAAAGTTTTCAAGAATAAGGCCCCTGGTAAATTTTAAATGAACTTATGAAACCCAGGAGCACATCTTAATGTAACAACTTTAAAGAATGCACCAATGGGACATATACCAACAAGCACTCCAAACATTCTCTCAGACCTATTGACATGTTCAGATATGTTTGAATAGTTCATGTCATTCTGGCCTAATGAATAAGTGCAAACCTTCTTAAATGATTGTTAAATGGAAAATAGTTTATAATTGGTATGAAACAACTTTAATTTGACAAGTTCTGAGTGTAAGTACATCATCAAAAAATAAACAGGACATATTTTCTTTTATAGTAATGCAAAGTATCTCTCGGTATGAATAAGTTCTGTTAATTGAAGTTTTCTAGTTGTTTTATTATATACATACAATTTACAATATTGATGACTTGCTATACTATATTCTTTTTCACTAAAACTAAAAGAAATAACACAATAACATAACAATTACTCAATTAGTTTAATTAACTAATGTAACTAATGTACTAGTCTTATTATTTTAAATATTGGATATTTACATCATATTTCAAAAACCAAGTGCCCTGTACTATTTATCCATAAAAATATGTCAAATCATATGTATATTTCAGCTGTACCTTTTTTATCTTAAATGCTACAATTGCACCAACAACAGCTGTGGATCTCTGATGTTCTATATTAAACATACACAAAGGGAACTAACAAACATTTAGAAATGCATTCTATCATTGTTATGTTTTCAAATGCTTTGCTGAAAGTAGGGAAATCTACAGACAAATTGTTACAGACAACACAATAGTTACGAAGTACATAAATAATCACTTAAGTTACTATTTGTACTCAATAAGAATTGTGTTATCTTTATCTGAACACTAAATAACATTTATTATTAGAACCTACTGTCTGAATGTCAATAATTTGTCAAGATGTCAGTTCAATAATGAAATTGACATCTAACAAGACTGGATATAGTGTCATATAGTACATATATCAACTTCTAAGGAGCTCTTCCAATCATATGGAACTATATATCAACCCTTTCTCACTCCACAACTAGATTTCTTTAGCAGTTTGAAAGGGTTTGATTGGAACAGCTCATTTGTAAAATTAAAAATTCTTGTCAGTCTATTATATAATATCTAGTAAAAACATGTTTCTCAAACAGATCAAATTGAACATTAGGCAAATCATAACTTTGACGGGCCTTAAAAACTGCTCTAGTGAGAAAAAATTAGACCACATATAAAAAATAAAGATTCCATTCAAGACAAAATAAATTTCTTCAATATGTCCATATAATTTATGCTCTTTTTTTAAGTTCAATCTCTTCTAAGACAAGATACAAGTACTTTTTTCTTGGCCAACGTGATTTTCTATTCTTTCTACTGTCATTAAAATCTGAGTGAAAACATCCTGTACACTCTGAAATACAACAGTAAATGAAGGTTTTTTAATGCTGGAAAAAAGTTATACAGTAATCAACTTGGATAGAATATAGAAGATAAGTTTACCTGGTTTTCCTTAGCTGAAGCTTCCAAAAATGGACATTTCCATGAATCAGCAATCTTTTTACCTTCTTCACAAGTTATTTCTCTTTAAAAAACAAGATTTAAATGTTAAATTTTACATAGGGCCTACATGTATGTTTAATCTTATGAAATAAAGAGAACCATTTTTCTTATAACTTTCAGCAAATAATTCTACTTTAGCCATCTTACCCCATGCTTGTGCTTAATATAAAATAAATGTGTACAATCTTCAGATTTACCTTATTTGAAATAAGTTCTTTTCTCAAACAGATAGAAATTACTGTATTTAAAAAGATTTTGAAAGAGATATTAATTGCAATAAAAATCAATTCAATTCTCGAAATCTATTCTTAGAAAAGACAAATGATATCAATATCTACCTTTCCATTCTAAGGTCACTTTTATTGCCTACTAAAATTACTGGTACTCTGAAAAACATCCAGAAAAAACTTTCAATCTAATTAAATAGTATCTAGGTCAATACAACTGAATCTGACAACATTGTTGCAAATGGTAAACTTTTCTAATTTGGAAGTTCAAATTAAAGTAAATTCTTAGACAGCAATTCAATAAATCAAAAAGGAACCTTCAATGTAATAAAACAAAATATTATTTCATTAGAAATCATTTATTCAAATATATTTATTCAATGGATGACTCATACATGCATCAATTGTAATTTGGCATTCTGTTAATTATCTCCAGCATCAGAAAATAATTTATTCAACAACTTCATTTTGCTAAAATATATCCTTTCAAAAAGATGTGGTTTATAATATAGAAATATGACCAAATGCATCATAAAGTCTAATTTAGCAACACAAATTAAATACTTTTATTCTTAAAAATACATCTTTAATATCTTAATGAGAACTAGAAGAGGATTTACTTACTGTGTATTCCCTTTCATATCTAATATTTTATCATATACATATTTGATTACATCTAAACTAAAATAAAGATAGCTTTCCAGGCAAGGTAACATACGCCCACTGGCAGCATTGAATTTGAAAAATAAATAGAGCAATGACTCAAAAACATTCACTAAATGGATATTGAAGTCAAGGGCAAAAACTCAAAAACACCAAGTTTCATCAAAATCCATTGAAAATTGTAGCTTCTATTGAACCACAAAAAAATTTTGACACAATCTTACTAAGTCAAGGGCAATAACTAAAAAACTGTTCATCGAAAAATCATCAAATTCGAACTTGACTGTGTCTTATCAATTCTAATGCTCACACCAAGTTTCATTTAAATCCATTGAAAATTGTAGCTTCTATTTTGTCTACAACAAATATAGAGGCAGGGGCAATAACTCCAAAACTGTTTATCGCAAAATCGTCCAAATCGAACTTGACCGCCCTCTTATCAATTCCAATGCTCATACCAAGTTTCATTAAAATCCATAGATAATTGTAGCTTCTATAGTGTCTACAGAAAATGAATTTTTACGCAATTTTACTTAGTCAAGGGCAATTACTCATAAACTATTCATCAAAAAATCGTCAAATTTGAATTTCTGATAAAAACTGTGGCCTATATCGTGGATATAACCCAAATTTGACGCGTTTTTACTAAGTCAAGGGCAATAACTCAAAATCTGTTCATTCGATAATTTCCATTTTGGAACTTGTCCGAGATATCATCAATATATACATGTATACCAAGTTTCATTAAGATCGGATAAAAACTGTAGCCTCTATCATGGATACAACCCTAATTTGACGCATTTTTACTTGTCAAGGCAATAACTCAAAATCTGTTCATGCAATGATTTCCATTTTTGAACTTGACAGAGATATCATCAATATATACATGTATACCAAGTTTCATTAAGATCGGATAAAAACTGTAGCCTCTATTGTGGATACAACCCAAATTTGACGCGTTTTTACTAAGTCAAGGGCAATAACTCAAAAAACGTTCATGCGAAAATTTCCATTTTCGAACTTGACCGAGATATCATCAATATATACATGTATACCAAGTTTCATTAAGATCGGATAAAAACTGTAGCCTCTATTGTGGATACAACCCAAATTTGACGCTTTTACTAAGTCAAGGCAATAACTCAAAATCCGTTCATTCGATAATTTCAATTTTCGAACTTGACCGAGATATCATCAATATATACAGGTATACCAAGTTTCATTAAGATCGGATAAAAACTGTAGCCTCTATTGTGGATACAACCCAAATTTGACGCGTTTTTACTAAGTCAAGGGCAATAACTCAAAAACGTTCATCGAAATTTCCATTTTCGAACTTGACCGAGATATCATCAATATATACATGTATACCAAGTTTCATTAAGATCGGATAAAAACTGTAGCCTCTATTGTGGATACAACCCAAATTTGACGCGTTTTTACTAAGTCAAGGGCAATAACTCAAAATCCGTTCATGCGATAATTTCCATTTTCGAACTTGACCGAGATATCATCAATATATACATGTATACCAAGTTTCATTAAGATCGATAAAAACTGTAGCCTCTATTGTGGATACAACCCAAATTTGACGCGTTTTTACTAAGTCAAGGCAATAACTCAAAAACCGTTCATGCGATAATTTCCATTTTCGAACTTGACCGAGATATCATCAATATATACATGTATACCAAGTTTCATTAAGATCGGATAAAAACTGTAGCCTCTATTGTGGATACAACCCAAATTTGACGCGTTTTTACTAAGTCAAGGGCAATAACTCAAAACCGTTCATGCGATAATTTCCATTTTCGAACTTGACCGAGATATCATCAATATATACATGTATACCAAGTTTCATTAAGATCGATAAAACTGTAGCTTCTATCGTGAATACAACCCAAATTTGACACGTTTTTACTAAGTCAAGGGCAATAACTCAAAATCCGTTCATTCGATAATTTCAATTTTCGAACTTGACCGAGATATCATCAATATATACATGTATACCAAGTTTCATTAAGATCGGATAAAAACTATAGCCTCTATTGTGGATACAACCCAAATTTGACGCGTTTTTACTAAGTCAAGGGCAATAACTCAAAAACCGTTCATGCGAAAATTTCCATTTTCGAACTTGACCGAGATATCATCAATATATACATGTATACCAAGTTTCATTAAGATCTGATAAAATCTGTAGCCTCTATTGTGGATACAACCCAAATTTGATGTGTTTTTACTAAGTCAAGGGCAATAACTCAAAATCCATTCATTCGATAATTTCAATTTTCGAACTTGACCGAGATATCATCAATATATACATGTATACCAAGTTTCATTAAGATCGGATAAAAACTGTAGCCTCTATTGTGGATACAACCCAAATTTGACGCGTTTTTACTAAGTCAAGGGCAATAACTCAAAAACCGTTCATGCGAAAATTTCCATTTTCGAACTTGACCGAGATATCATCAATATATACATGTATACCAAGTTTCATTAAGATCTGATAAAATCTGTAGCCTCTATTGTGGATACAACCCAAATTTGATGTGTTTTTACTAAGTCAAGGGCAATAACTCAAAATCCATTCATTCGATAATTTCAATTTTCGAACTTGACCGAGATATCATCAATATATACATGTATACCAAGTTTCATTAAGATCGGATAAAAACTGTAGCCTCTATTGTGGATACAACCCAAATTTGACGCGTTTTTACTAAGTCAAGGGCAATAACTCAAAAACCGTTCATGCGAAAATTTCCATTTTCGAACTTGACCAAGATATCATCAATATATACATGTATACCAAGTTTCATTAAGATCAGATAAAAACTGTAGCCTCTATTGTGGATACAACCCAAATTTGACGCGTTTAAGTCAAGTGCAATAACTCAAAAACCGTTCATGCGATAATTTCCATTTTCGAACTTGACTGAGATATCATCAATATATACATGTATACCAAGTTTCATTAAGATCGGATAAAAACTGTAGCCTCTATCGTGGATACAACAAATGTGGACGGACCGACGGACCGACGGACAGGGGCGACGGCAATATACGTCCACATTTCCATGTGGGCGTATAAAAAAGAGAAAATGCTCTTCAGTATATTCAGCAACGCTATGTAGTGTGCAATAAGGGAAGTTTTGCCAGAAAAGCAGTATCAGCCTACTCTTTTTTTTTTTCAATTGTTGAGGGATCTTTAACTTGTACAGCCTGTAATACACAGGGCCTCAGTAAATTCATCACACATATTCAGACAGTAAATGATAATGTAGATATATATTTTCTCATACAACAAATAAAATTAAAGGACACCAACCTCTTGGCAGAATTGACCGAATATACTAAAACATAACCATCAATATTCATAAAATAGGACTGAGGTAATACTGAATATTCATCCTGAAAAATAATTTTCATAGTAAATTAGTAAATTCCATCTTAATACTATAATTAGTTACACTATATGGCTGAATTTAATAAACTATTTCATTATTGTATATATTTAGCATTAAAAATATTTTAAATTCAAGATCTTGTTAAGTAAAGAAGGAGTATGCATTGGCTTCAAAATAACAAGAATTGTCAAAAGAAGCTACACAAACCTGGCCAGCTGTATCTACTAATTGTAAACTATAATCTTGTCCTCTAATCTTAATGGTTTTCTGAAATGCTGCAATAGAAAGTAGGCAAACATCTCATTGCTTAGTCATACACTATCATTGGTATTAAAAAGAAAAAAAAAACATTATCTTGAAAACTTTCTACTCAACTAAAGTACCCACTGATTAGTGCTACTTTTTTGACCTGACATAAAAAGTCAATAAATTGGTACCACAAAACAAGGTATATCATTGTGCAGAATGTTGAACTAAGCTTCTTCAGATTCAGAATCTCAGAGTACCGTTATACGTAACAGTTTTTTTTGCATAGAATGTCAGTTATTTACTGCTTAAATATGAAACTTGTAAAGAATCATACATACTATTTTCTATAGTAGGATCATAAGAATCAACAAATTGGTTTTCTACATATTGAATAGTTAATGAGGATTTTCCTGAAAAAAGGAGAAATTGATTAGTTAAAACTGTCATAAACATAACCTTAGGATTTCCAATAAAAGTCCACAAAGCTCATAGAGATAGATCTACACTCTGTTACAAAATCATCAAGATTACATCAACACAGATTAAGTGGTTTTCAACTTCCATTAGACTCAACATATTATGAAGGCCCATATAGTGAAACGGTGAAAAAAAAAATTATTTGGATGAGCAGTTACGCTGTAAGCCTACCCCTAAAAATTTCAAAATCTATCACAGGAGGCAATCATGACCTACATTTATTAGAATAAACAATTGTCAAATATCAATTTGTCATTGAATCCATTGTTGACAAAACATGGATGGACGAAAACTAAGCAGGAATATCTGCTGCATAATGTGTATAATACAATTCTCAATATCATACCAACTGATCTGTAACCCATAAGGGCTATTCTTCTCTGTTTGGGTGGCATTTTAATGTCAAGGAAATGACAGCATTTGTCAAAAACGCGATGCAAACATGAACAAAACAGTTAATTCGATGTTTATTTAGACCCGAAATACTTGATACCTTTTCAGTCTTCTTCACAAACTCTTCTTTTGAATAAGGGTTATTTCCCTTTAATTGATTATTTGGCCTTATTATTTCACAATGGAATTTTTTTCAAAGGTATATTGCTGCATCGTTTTTAATGATGTGGACTATATTCAAAAGTGGGGGAAGGGTATTTAGTGCAAATTTCAAGAATTGTCATCATTTAGTTTGCTAGAATATTGTTTTGTTCGCCAAAATTGAAGATTCTCTAGAATTGATATTAGGCCTGTATATGATTTATTTCTCAAGTAATTCCTATGAATATATTAGGTTCATTTTAATTATCCAGAATTTATATTATTCAGCTTTCCATAAGTAATAATTAAGGCTCTCTTAATCACTTCTTTTGAATTGATATTAGTAGGCCTAGTATCTATTTCCCAAGAATTAATAATATTCAATTCTCAAGAATTAATCTTATTCAGTTTTTCCAGAATGGATATTATTCAAATCTCCAGAATTGATATTTTTTTTATTTCTCCAGAATTTATATTTTTTTTATTTCTCCAGAATTTATATTATTCAGTTTCAGTAGATTTGATATTATTCATTTCTCAGGAATTTAAATATTTTATTTCCCAGAATTGACATTATTCATTTCACCAGAATTGATATCTAGTTCTTCAGAACTGATATTATTTAGTTCTCCAGAACTGATAACAAGTTCTCCAGAACTGATATTATTTAGTTCTCCAGAACTGATAACAAGTTCTCCAGAACTGATATTATTTAGTTCCCCAGAATTGATATCAAGTTCTCCAGAACTGATATTATTTAGTTCTCCAGAATTGAAAAATTAATTTAGTTCTCCAGAACTGATAACAAGTTCTCCAGAACTGATATTATTTAGTTCTCCAGTATTGATAACTAGTTCTCCAGAGTGACCACTATTAATTCTATTCTACAAATAAATATTTTTAGATCTCTAGGATGAATCTAAAACAATAATTCTATCAATTATGCTAACATAGCAAGAATGGCAAGAGAGTGGCTTTCAGTTTTTATTTGTGTAAATGTAAGTGTAATTGATACTTGTTAAAGAGCAATTCTTGTAATAATATTGTATAAGAGTAATGTATGTTCTGATTGTTCTTTCTAGAAGTTTAGAGCTACTGGTAGGCCTATAACATGTATTGATGCAGTTGAAGCAGCATACAAAGTTCCTTGGACTAACCTTTTTTTTAACAAGATAAGACAATATTAATGTATAATACTAACACATTTCAGAGAAAGACATTTTCTTATTTCAAAAAATTCTACAGAGCATTATTTTACTCATCATCACTGGAAGGTTGACTACCACTATGTTTTCGGTAATATCTCTGAGCACGTTCCAATGTACGTTTGTATCTTTTAAATTCTTGCCATGTAGGTTCAGAATCAACGGAAACCTCATGTGGGTCACTTTGTTGTGAAGAAGAACTAGAAGGTCCATTTGTTGAACCATCAATAGTCATCATTCCATCACTATTTATAGAAGTATTGTCAAGCTGGGATGAACTGTTAATATTGTCAAGTTTATCAGGAGAAACAGTAGAAGACTTCTCACACCTGGCTCTGTTTTTATTTTCAGTTTGATTAATATTATAACAGTTATTACTTGTGTTATCAACAGGATTTCTAGTGTTAGTACTACAAGATGGGACATTATCTAAGACAGGATTCAGTTTTTCTTTTGGGTTTGTAGAAGTAGCACTGAGCTGACCGTTTCGAACAATTGTTTCACTATTATCATTCACGTTATTGTTGACTCTGTTCTCACAAATTTTTTTACACGAATTTCCAAATTTTGGTATCACAGAATCACCTATCTCTTGTAAAAAAGGTCCAAATTCATTTCCAGTTGCTGACTCATCCTTGCAAGAAGCAGATGGTTGTTCTGAAGCAACTGAAGCAGTACTATCTGGCTGATTTGTATCACTATCACTATCACCATTTAACAACTGTGTGCGTAGTTGATGTAATTTCTTAAGGTGAAATTTAACTTTATTTCTCTTAGAGTTGCCATCTAATTTTTTATTATTGTCATTATTGCCACTTGTAGAACTTTCTCCCATTTCATTAGATATCTTTGGTACTTTTACAGAAGTTGCAGCTTCATCATCAGAATCTGTCTCGGAAGAAACAATTTGACGTTTCTGTGTTAGTTTGCAGTTTGACCGATTCTGTTTTTTTTTTGATTCATTAGCTTTTAATAAGGTTTCTTGTTTATTTTTAGCTATAATATCTGAAATACTAGGTCTATTTGAGCTACTTGGTGTGTCATTTGATGTCGCTGTTGTGTCATTTTCATTATCTGTTGACTCATCAACATTTAATAACAAAGACTGGCCATTTTGTTCCTCTGTTCTTGCAGCCATAATGCTGGCAAACGCTAACGTAAAGGGACTAAAGTCATCAGCTGAGTCATTGGAGTCAAGTTCCTCAGCTATCAATGGACTAACAGGTTCATGTGGATCTCTAGAAACACGTAAAATCCTATCATAAAGTTCCTCTTCATTACTTGAAAACTCTTCACTAGAACTCCAAGATTCCATCTCACGTTGTACTAAAGAATCAAAGAATGCCATCATTCTAGGGTCCTCCTCAGTCGATTGCTGTGTATAGTCATGTGACATAACATGTCCACTGCGTAACATAAGATTAATATATTCCTCATGAGTAAAGACTGGTCGTTCACCACTACTATTCAATAATTTGTCATTATCCTCTATTTCATCTGGTACATTCAGTGGAAATGCACACCATGCCTAGAGAAATTAAAGAAGTTAAAATTTCAAATACAACAAACTGTCTATAGATCAATTTTACTATCATTATAAATACCAGCAAGGACATTTTTTTTATTTTTGCTAATTAAAAAGTACCAATTAGAAGTTGAACTGCAATCAAGATATAATGATCAATTTTTTATCATAATTAAGACAAAGCATCATTAATTTCACATCATTCAAAAACAAAAAAAATAGTTTGAACCACCATAAGCATACCTTGATAGTTTTCTCTACACCAGAAGATATAATTAGTCCATTATCTCTGTTAAATCTAACTTGATTTACAATCGATCTATGGCCTTTTAGCACCAGGTGTGCTTTGTTTATATACTGCCCTGTGGAAAAACAAATTCTCATAAAATCACCTTAAAGAGACATTTTCAGGGGTTGGATATCGGAATAGTCTTTAGATATACAAGAACAAAACAAAGTTGTATAATTCCAATATACATGTATTATTTTAAGCCATTAATAATTGAAATTCCATCCAAAGTCAATTAACGATAGCATCTGGCTGTTGTTAGCATCGCATGAGTTTGAGTTCAAATTTACTTACTGGTTGATAAATCAGGAGGAATAGCCCACATATAAACATTAAAATCATCAGAACCAGACAAAATATACTGAAATATAACAGGATACATTATATAAGGTTATTGATGTACTCACAATATTATGTAACATACAAATTTTTTAAGCAAGAAGCTAAATGGAAAGGCCTCTTATTTGCTTATTTATCATATTTTGCTTTAAAATGGTGGACGATGGTATATCAGCATGAAATCTCTGTGTAAGATTTGTTAACAATTTTAATCCTAAAATTACATTTAGGGTAGAAATCACATTAATTAACAGAACACAATTTTATAAATTTTTTGTAAATTGTTGAAACGTCGTGTGAAATGAAACCGACGAAAAGTATAACATAAAATTGTGTTTTGTCATCTAATTTCACAATCTTGATCTACATGCTGTAAAAATAATTATAGAAATCAAATTACCTGATCTCTATCACCAGCAAAACAACAAGATTTCATTGTACAGGAATTAAAATAACCAGTGTGGTCAAATTCTACTATTGGCGATTTATTATCTATATTATATATGACTGGAGGTAAACGTCTACGCAATGCTAATATTTGAGTACCCTGGTTGTTAATTCTAACACTCATACAGCTTTGTTGTTCAAATTCTCCACCATATCTCATTATACAACTGAAATAAAATATCCATGGCTAAACATCTATTTATTACCTAATCTCTTTAATAGTTTAATAAAAAATAAGTACTGAATAGTACCGTATAATGCCAAAATTCAAAACAGTATTTTTCAAAGAAAGATTTTCTAAGCTCTATAATTTTATTCTTTTTGAATATTGTTTGCTATTATTTTGAATAAATGATTTACCTTTTGGGTTTTCTAACATCCCATAAACCAATACCTTCTCTTACGTTAGCTGTTGCTACTAGACGTGGATCTAGGGGATTATACATCACAGAATGCATAGAAGAAACATAATTGGCTAAACAAAATGGCTCTGAAAAATACAAATAAAATCTAATTAAAGGGATAATAGGCGTTAGAACGAACATAAAATTTTAAGTTCACTCAAATTTGGACAATAACAGTATATATCCATCAGTGGACTTACCTATACATCAAAATCCCTCTAAAAATCCGATAAATCCCCAAAATAAAGTAGTTAATCATAAAACGCTTGAGCCATCCATCAAGCGATTTTCAAATCGTGTAAATATAAAGGGAAGTAACTCTAACATGTGGGTTTTCACGCGTCCTTGACCCCTACTGTTGAATTCCACAATGATGTTTTAGAGTTGATTTACCAGACGCTTCTATTCTCAAACTGAATGGAATCGTCGCTGGCTCACTTTTTTTTAAAATTCCGAATATACTTTTATTGTGGTTTTTTAAAATTTGGTAAAGTGTGGGATGCATACTTATTTAACTAATAGTCAATATGAAACACAAATATAAGCCGTAGGACGAGTGTATTCTAACGCCTATTATCCCTTTAATGTGGCAAAAAGATGGACACAAAATTTGACCAAGCTACAGGTTTTTATTTAGGATTATATCAATATATCAAGTAATGATTTAATATTACCTGAATCAGCTGGTTCTCTAATATCATATATCAATATTCTACCATCATCACAAGCACTGGCAAATACATGGGGATTATTAGGATCTGTGGATAATCCATACACAGCATCTTCATGCATAAAGTTATCTACTGGATTACCTCTGGATAAAAATTAATATTATCTTTTTATTCTAGATACGATATAGTAGTTGTTTGACAAATTAAGGGAGAAACATTGATAAACCTTTTTTCTATGAATCAACAAAAAATTCATTCAACAAAGTGAATGACTTTTGTACTTCCTTTTCTGCAGCTCAATCGATTTTGATTTATCAAAGATACATGGCCCTAAATGATTGTGCTTTCAACCTTAACAGACTCATAAGTCAAGTATTTTTTTAGTACCGGTAATACAAACTAGTAATTTAAATTAGTAATTTAAACTAGTTATACAAATTAGTAATTTAAACTAGTAATACAAACTAGTAATACAAACTAGTAATACAAACAAGTAATTCAAACTAGTAATACAGACTAGTATTAATATAAACAGACACTTACGTAGCAGCATCATGGACAAACACTTGTTCATCATTCCCTGAAAGAATTTAAGATATAATACAACAATCTATGTATTTCAGACCTCTTTTTAATGTGATCAATTTATCTTTTTTCACACATTTATGTTCAGTGTCTATACTTGTAGGTTGACAATTTTGAGTAAAAAGCAACTTTGTAGGCCTACTGTACAATATTCTCATACCAATTATTTTTCCTCACCACTGGCTGGTACTATTCAAAACAGTAAAAAAATGCCAAAATATGAACAACACATGAGAGATAAAAATAAACAACTTACCTCCAGAGAAAATCTTTTCATTATCTTTATCAAATGCTATACAAAATATATTACTTCTATGTTCCGATTTCATACAGTTAGGACTTCCCTTTCTCCACATAGCTTTCTGTGTGTTCCATAATAATACCCTTCTATCATCTCCTCCTGAAAAAAGTGCAAGTAAATATTCATCAATATATAATGAAATAGGCCTACTGCTTTAAGGCCTATGTGTTAGTAACTAAACAATAATAAAGTCATGCCCTTAACATCTTCATTGAACTAGGATAGCCCTTACTGCATAAATCTACCTGGAATTTTTAATTTAAATAGGCTTTTTAAACTTCAACATGCATTATAGGGTCTTATAAATGTCCTCAGATTCCTAAAATATAGGCTTTTATGATGATGTTCAATACAGACTTCTCTCAACAAAAGTCCATTTTTTGTAGGCTACGCAAAATTCCATTCTGTAAAATCATGTATTTTGAGATTCTATGAACAATTTGGTTGGGCAGTAATATGACATGAAAGACAATCAATACATACCTGAAGCTATCATGTGTCCGCCATTATTTGAGAATTCTATTGCATTCACACAACCAAAATGGCCTTTAATATCACTGTGATACAAACTGGAAGCGTGAAGTAGTTTATCTCTAAATAATTTTTGTGAGTTATGCCGTTTAGGCTCAATTATTCGGTTCTGTATCAAAGAGTGACAACTAAAACTATTCATTATTTGTCTATTTTCACTTTTAAGTTTTACTTTCGATTTATTTTTTAGTGGCTTGTTATTCATTGTGATATCGACATGTTATCTTTGTATTGTCAATATGAAATGAAGCATATTGGAACAGTGTTGACAGTTCTTAGACTCGATCTTTTCTCAAAACTTCCTCCCGATCATCCAGTAATTTATTGTCTCACAAAATAAGCATCATAGTTTAGATTACACATGGAATACGCTTTAGAATATCAAAAGCAAAGACGTTAATGGAAATTCGCAATCCAATGTTCATTTCTCATTTCAACCTCCAAAATATACTAAATTTAAGTAAAATTCTCTTTTCCTCATCGGTAATTGGTCTCTTCAAGAATTTTTCAGAAATGGCTTCTGATCAAAAACAAGTCTCGCGAGAAAATAAGAGACAAGCAGACGACGTCTTACTTTCCAAATGAGGAAAAAAATGTTGTGGAAAATTATTTCATTAGCCTTTTTCATATTTCTTATTTAGTCCAAAGCATGGCCTACGTTGAGATAAGTTTAGACGCGTATCGGACAGTAGCATAGCGAGCATTTCATTGACTGCTGTCCAGAGCTGTTGGAGATCTAAATGATGACGATGACGATTTGACTTTATAAATTTTGTACCGATAGGCTACTCATTATTTATTAAAGTAGCCTTCTCTGTAATCGATAATTGAATTAGTTCTTATAAATTGATGTTACACTAAAATTGAAAGTACCTGTAGGCCTATTTAGTTTTTGTGGATTAATATTTATATATAGGCTACTTGATATATTCTTGAATGTATGCCTTAAAATTAATAATCTTTAGAATTGATAGGCTATTATTTAGCATTTTTAGATCTCCAGAAATGAGGTATTCATTCAGTTCTCAAGGAATGACAGGCTATTAGTTAGTCATAGGCTATCTTCAATTAAGTTCATTCTAATTTCTTTATAATCGATATAGCTCTAGAATCCAGAAATTAAACCATTTAGTTTTGTATAATTTGTTCGCCGGATCAGATAGTATTATGCCTAGTCCGCTTGATTATAGTTTTCTTGATTATAATTTATTTAGCACCAGTGCTCTAGAAATGACATTATTTACCTCTGAACTCTAGAAATGATATTATTTAGCACCTGTACTATAGAAATGACATAATTTAGTCCTCTAGAATTGATATTATGTAGTATCGGTATTCTAGAATTGATATTGGTGTCTACCAATACTCTAGAACTAGTTCTCTGAATAAGATTATATTGATAATTAATATTAGTTATTTAGATCTCTAAATGGTGTTTTCAATTCTGAAGAATTTATAGGCCTCTGATCTAGTTTTAAAGTAATCGATTTTAATCAGTTCTTTAGAATCATTTAGTTCTATAAAATTGATATTATCCATATTTTATGATTATATTGCATATTGAATACAAAGAAAGACATTTGTGTTTTGGGGAAAAGTGTTTAATTAAAAGTGCCGGCCAATATTGGCCCTAGTAGTATGATTTTGTGTTACAAATGGAAGGTTATCAGGCGTAGGACTACGTTTATTTCAGTCGTTAACAGAAATTCGGATTTTTTTCAAACGTCGACATTGAAGATACACCCGAATTTTATGGAGAAAAACACTTGTATTGTGGTTTTGGGAAATTTCTGAATAAAAGTGCTACATTCTATGGGATAATCGCTTGGATTGTTATTAAGGGAAATGTCTGAAAGTCCCAGGACAGGTATTGATTGCAAGCTAACAAGGACCATATAGGCTTATGGCCCACCCCTACACTACAATTGTCACAATTCAGTCAATTTTGGCCATGGTTGTGGCCTATAATGATTTCTTTTTAAATGGAAGCCCATCATGTCCTATACGTCAATATCAGAAATTGATATTTTGTTTCAAACTTTCGAGAAATTCGACTTTTAAGTTCCACCCAAATTAGCGCGGGGATATTCTAGGGAAATATCTGAAACTAAAGTGGTATTTAGGGTGATTGAAAGTAACAAGTTACTTGTTCAATAAAAGGCACTGGCACAGGGTTAAAGTTTTGTTTACAATTATCGTGGTGTTAGATCAGACAGAATGCAAGTTAGCAAGTCGAAATTTGGAAGGTAGCAACTTAAGATGGGCCTGTACCTTCACAACTTCACAACTCTGATAGTTTCACCCAATTAAGCTTTTTATGATGTATGTGAGCCACTAAAGAAAAAGTAGCTATTGTATATATGTATTATAATTAATGATTCGTACTTACGACGAAAATACCAAAATCACAATTATCTGAACTGACTGGTGTGTCTCTGGACTTGGGAAAAGACGGATGCGTGGTGTGTTCGAATATTTGATTCTGCTTTTGGTATTTCGACCATATACATTAACACTTATTGACGAGGCATGTTTAGGTTTATAATGAACATATAATCTTTACTCAGGCTTGTGTAATTAAAGGTGACATTTAAAAAATATTAACAATTAACAAGTTAAAGAGTGGCAAATGATCAAGGTTTTGTCATTGTAAATGTATACTGCAGCGTTAAAATATGAACAAAACTAAAATTCGAAATTTAAACGTCTCTATAAAGGCCAATATATGCCAATCTAGATAATTGTTCTAAATAGTTGGACCTTAACATTGATAAAACTTGATAATACAATGGGTACACCCGTAGTAATATCTAGATCACGTGACCAGCATATCGTCCTATATACAGTAAATACCACATTACATACACTGACAGATACCCCTAACCTGAAGGTGAACCATGTATTATGGTTAAAGTTTATTGTGTCACCTGAAATCTATTTATGTAACGTGTAACTTGATGTTGGCTTACACTTTAAAATCAGAAATGGAATAAATGATTTGGACGTGAAGTTCCTGAAAAGGTAGGTACATGTACTCTATATTTCGAAATCTTGATTTAAAATTCAAATTTCGGGGACTCTATTTTAACATTTTGTCGTTAAAGTTTACGATTATCAATTCTTTACGACCAAAAAAGGATTACACGTATGCTACACATTAAATAGAATCTCGTTGCCCCTAAAGGTTTGCCCATTTTGGTAACATAAATCATAAATCTATAGGCCTACTGTTATAATATCAGGTCTATTTGTAGTACTTTTGATATCTGTTCACTATTATATTATAACCACGTATAATTTATTGAACGGTCATTTGAAAACTGGTATAACTATCAGCTCATTTTTTATACTTTATGCACAGTAGCGAATTTCAGTTATTTAATTACGGTACGGCTGAAGTCAAAAGTTGCCTTTCAATTCTTGGAATAAGATGTTGGTTCTTGGACTCCTGTTTACCTGTTAACCTGTTTACCTGTTCTTCGGTCTGTTTGCCTGGAAAGCACATGCAGAGTATGGATGATAAATTTATCATTTCTTCTAATATAGATATTCGGATTGTTCTTTGTTTTTGTATTAGTTAGGAGTTTCTCGTTGGTCGTCTTGAGTTGAGAATTTGGTTATTACTGGTAAAAACTTGGGGTGAATTTGAATTTACTGTTTTTCCATGCTGAGTTGAGATTGGACTTGAAGTTGTTTATGGAGGTTGAATTTACAACATAGTCAGGTAGGGCGTTCCAGTCATTTACTACTCGGATGGCAAAAGAATTTTTCCTCACATCTAGCCTTGTTTGTTGTTTGGTTAATTTCTTACTATTTCCTCTGGTTCTGGTATTTCCTAATATGGTTAATAGGCCTGGATTGGATAGTTCATCTTTCCCACTGAGGAATCTGAACACCTGGATCATATCTGAGCGTTGTCTCCTATACTCAAGTGAGGGTAGGCCTAGACTCAAATCTATTTGGATGACGATTCTTGAACTAGAATCTATTTTAATGATTATTCATGATCTAGAATCTTTGTTTTAATGACGATTTTGACACATAATATATTATGATACTAATAGTGAAATTTAGACTCGTACTTCGATAGTGATATAAGATTTATTTACGACATTTAGAAGCCAGAAGTACACACTAGACAATAATTACGAGATAAAAACACATTTTTTAAAGATAGTGGTGTAGACTTAATGAGCCAGTATAATTAATACAATATTGATGCTTGGACTCGAACTTGGAAAGTGGCGTTTTTTTTTTATTTTTTGTTTTTTTTGGTACAGTATATTTGATACTGATAGTGACGCTTGTTTTTGAACTTAGATATTGGTGAAGACCTGTTGGTACGGTATATATTTGATACTGATAGTGATGCTAGGACTCGAACTTAGATAATGGTGTAGACTTGTTGGTAAAGTATAATTGATACAATATTGATGCTTGGACTCGAACTTAGAAAGTTGCGTAGACCTATTGGTACAGTAAATATTTGATACTGATAGTGATGCTAGGACTCGAACTTAGATAAAGGTGTAGACTTATTGGGCCAGTACAATTAATACAATAGTCATGCTTGGACCCGAACTTAGATGATGGTATAGACTTGTTGGTACAGTATGTATTTGATACTGATAATCACTATACATTTAGAAGCGAGAAGTACAAGACCATAATTATGAGATAAAAACACATTTTTTTAGAAAGTGGTGTAGACCTAATGGGCTAGTATAATTAATACAATATTAATGCTTGGACTCGAACTTGGAAAGTGGTGTAGACTTATTGGTACAGTATATATATTTGATACTGATAATGACGCTTGGATTTGAACTTAGAGAGTAGTGTATACTCTTTTGCACAGTATCTAATTAATATTGATAGTGACTCAAGGACATTTAATTAGATAGTGGTGCAGACAGTATAATATAATTCATACTGATTGTGATGCTTATTGGATTCAAATGAGATAGTCGTGTAGACTATACTTGATACTATAGTGATGCTTGAAAACAAATTACATAGCGATGTGGACATAGCGATACAGTACATAACATATTCAGTAACCCTACTTGTCCCAATGGTATATTTTAAAAACCAAAAATGAGCAAAAGCTCACTCTGTTCAAACATACATTTTGTTAAATACTAGATTAGACTTACAATAAAATATTAGATACAAACATCTTTTTGTGAACACACAGCAATTACAGTCTTTGTTTAATAAATCTTCTTTGTATATTCATCGCAATAATATTTTTAATAAAGATTAAATTAATGACAAGAGACACATGCCGTGCCATATCTTTATCTAAATAGATACAATACAGGGTCACGATTTGACAGGTTATCTTGTATTTTTTTCTTATGTAGATAGTTGCAAGGAAATAAACATTTGACACAATAAAATATGTGTTTTTAATTTTTTATAACCAAATAAGTTCACATACTTAATATCACGTGGCGAATAAACTTGTGAAATGTTCATTTGTATTAAAGAGCTAAATAACTGACACACCAAAAGTACATTTTTAAAAAAAAATAATCTCCATGGGACATATCCGACTTCTTTCCGTCGGATTCAGGATGGTTATATTTTGACAAATATTTTCCACAAAATACAATAATGAATTGAATGGAGTTTTCCGTGCCTACGCAACTCCGTGCAGTATGCAATCAGTTGTCAGAACTGTGGAATTAAACTCCTTTTTTTTCGATTTCCAATGGTTGCGGTATCTTTAATGTGTACTGCAGAGGTTTAGGTTAATTGTCCAACCCGAACGACTAGAAGAGCCTTTCATCAAAGCCCATCCAACTTCCATCATTAGCAAATAATGTTAGTTGATAAAATTTTAATATTTTTTTTTTACAGGATATCGACGGGTACATTAAGTCAACATGAACTGGGTACGAAGTACTTTGAAATATTTGGGGCTGTTTTCTTCCTCGGATGAGCAACCTTTAAAAGAAGATTTCCATCGTAGTGAGGAGGATATAACGAAAAAAACAGATACCATAACAACTATTAAAACCTTTACTGAGAAATATCCCATCAACTCTGGGAATAATAATACTAAAGCAATCAACACAGAATGCATTCAAGCAAACGACTATGCTACGACGGACGTTGTGGACTCATCGGATCATAATGAACCTATAACTAAAGACAATACTGTGATAAA